>JAZHFQ010000185.1:0-600000 GCA_038387885.1 Spodoptera picta
TACAATAATATAATTTGCGGTCTCACATTTCCTGCGAGTTAATGCTGCTATCAAACTATTACATTACAATCATTATTTATATGCAAATGCAGACAACGATCTTCAGAAATGAGGAAGGAAACAGACAAATATATCAGATCAGAAAATTACATAGATCAGTTTATAATTTGGTGTTCAGCAGAATAATAGACGTCTCATATAAAGTTAAAGAGACAGAAATAAAAACATTACATCTCAGTTTATTCCGACGTTTCTTCACTGATTAGAAGAGTCATCCTCATCTAATTTGAAAGTCCTTCTTATATATAAAATATTTATAATAATTATTATATCACGCAAATGATTCACATCAACAGCCTATAAATCCCCACTGCTGAGCAAAGCCTCTTCTCACATGGAAAAGGTTTGAGCATTAATCACCACGCTTGCTCAATGCGGGTTGGCGATTTCAAACTTATAATAAGAAATTATAAGACCAGGTTTTCTCATGTTTTATCAGTGGTGTCTAAATAATCTTAGAAAGTACATATAACTCGGAAAAAGCCACATTGGTACTTGCCGTTGGTAGGTTTCGAACCCGCAATCTCATGCATGAAAAGCGAGCGTCTTAAACCTCCGGGCAACCACGACATTTGACAAGGATTGATAAGGGAATGTTACGATAGTTTGTGCATGGACAAATAAAATAAACATTTATCACCACAATTTTTCAACAATGCGATCCATTCATACACCCACACTCGCGCCGGATAATTAAAACGAAGGCTCAATGAGGCGTTCAATTAATGACATAATAGTTCACTTAACACGACGATCATTTATGAGAATGGCGACTATTCGTCCATTCTTTCCGGGTTAGTGGGGTACAACCCCATCATTAATCTGTGATTATTACAAAATGTTATGTCTTCAGTACTGGGAGTTTTTGATAATTACGACAGGGGTTTTTTATTAATTAAAGTTTAATTCAGGGATTCTCTAAAAAATAACATTCGACGATTTTAATAAGGAAACCCTGGGCTTCGAATTTCTAACTATACGTTAGATTGAAATCGCCAACCCACATTGAGCAAGCGTGGCGATTAATGCTCAAACCGTGTGAGAGCCTTTGGTCAGCAGTGGCCACTTATAAGTTGTTGAAGATTGTAATAAAAATGTCAATAAAAATCGACACGAAATTCAAACTGCGTATTATTACTGAAAGTCTTCGTCTCGTAGCTCTCGTCAGCTGGCTTCCCACGTAGGCAAATTATTCTGAGAACTACAAAATACAAAATTCTCAGTAATAGTCCATAGTCAAGACAATGCGATAAACCCTATTACATGGAAACTGATAAAGTCATGTAGCGAGGGAGAGTAAAATTTTGCTAACACCGTTACTCATAAAGTACACTTTTGAGATGACCTCTGATAAACCTAAACCTTGTATGCTGCGATATCAATCCTAGCGTCAACGCTCTTATGTAGAGCATCCCCAAAAACCAGCAGCACACTATCATGCACTGTTGATATGGACATGGAGACACGGAAAGCTCTTCTTCTGAGAACAGCGATGTTAATATTATGTTTATTATATAAACAATAATAAGTATCACATATTACATAAATAATTAAACACAATTTCATAAATAATTAATAACTCCCATTCATGTTCACGTATCGTTCACCGTTCGTTCCGTACAATCGTACAATTAAAACAAAGAGCTATTGAGGCGCTCAGTGAATGACAATCATTCAGTTAACGTTTTGCTAATTTGAGGGTATAACCGACATTATAATTGTTTTACGAGCTGTTATACTTAACGACTAATTCATTGCCTCCTTTCTAGTGCTGTTGATGATTAACTTATCTTTTTGTGACTTTCTGTCTATGGTTATCCCAATAAGAGGTGGTGTACAGGTCGTCTGTATTTGATTGTAAAAGATTGGTGAATTAAAGTATTTGATCTACGTAATAAAATTGCTACTAAATTTACTAATGTTGATTATCTACGTAACCAATTATTACTAAGTATTTTAAAATCAAGTAACAAGATAATATTATGTAGCCGTATCAACTCGCACATAGCTATTACATTGTAACTATGAACCTATCACTAGCCACAAAGACCTCATAGAATACTTATTATTTTATATCCTTAATATTTTTGTAGGTTATTAAGAAAAATTCCTTGAAAACAGTGGTATACAGCTAAAGATAACTTTTCAATATAAAATCAATGCCACGTACGCCATTTTTGTCACTCGCATCAAGCCATTACTTTGTTTATCTTAAATATTAAGTGTCTGTTATGTGGCAGTACCTAATACTTCAACTAAATAATAAATGAAACTAATTTCGTTCGGTACTTAAATCATAGTATCGTACTTGCACATTCTAATCACGTATACTCTAAAACTGTACACGTATAGAACACATTGTTCTACGAGGAACACGTTGAACCATGTTGTACGGTGCACTGAGACCGCCACAAACTTTGTAATTAAACAAACAACTCGAAAGATTCTGCAACTTTCCCACAACTTACCTATTTTCTATTAGGATATCGATTGTTTTGCATCAAAACAAACTAATCTAGACTAAACGTTCTAGTTTAGTACTAGTTGATTAAACTTTAACTACTAGGTTCAGTTTCTATTTACTAGCCTTGTTTTTTCGAAAGGGAGCAAAATCATCCAATGACTTCTCCCGCCCTGGTGAGGCGAGGAGTGTCAGACTCTTACTGACTAAAAACCATCCCGTTCCTACTCGTCACTTCGAGCCGGAGCCCTGGCAACCCATTGAGTCCTTCGCGACTCGGTATCGGCATCAGCCCTTTAAGGCCCAATAGTGGTGGGATGACACCCTATTGTTCAAAAATTTACGGAAAGTGTGAGAACATGTAAAATATTTCTGAGAATTAACGGTCCACACTTCTATTGACAAACGTGGTATTTTTTAATAGAATTTCATCACTCATTCCCCAGCCATGAATGACAGAGGATAAGCCTGCTGCAGCAGACGGATCACCTGATGGTAAGCAATCGGCGTCGCCCTGGAATACCAGAGGCGTTACAAGTGCGTTACCGGCCTTTTAGGGATTAGGATTTTGAGAACTGTTGGGGATTCAGGGATTGGAGAGACTGGAGAAGAGAGGGTGGGGGGTTAATTAACCTCACTCACACGGCGTAACACGACGCAAGCGTTGTTTCACGTCGGTTTTCTGTGTGGTATCATGGCTCTCCCACACTTATTGTTTGTCAAAATATCGGTGTCAAAGTATAATAAATAACTCAGAGGAGCAATTAAAATAAGCATAAATAAAAAAAATTAACATGCTAAGTAAACCATGAAATAAAAAAAACTAATCGTCGTCTCAAAAAACAAGTTTTGAAATCTTTAAGCATTTAAGAAAAGTTCAAGCAAAAGTCGAGCGATTTGTTAACCAATACAAAACATCTAGTTCTGACTAGTCATCACTATAATTAATGCTAATTTTCACAACAACTACGAGACTACAAAATCTTCAAAATGAAAAAAACCTCTAAAAATTCTGAACAGTCATTACGCTTTCAATTTACTTTTCTATTACAAATTTCTGTTAATACAAACACTGATTTCTTGATAACATTTCTGAATAAATAGTTTTAGGTACACAGATTGTTTTTGGTTCGATTCCCGGGTAGGGTATTACTGGGATTTAAAAAAAAATCCCAGTCTGTTAATGTGCCCGGTATATGGCATACGCTCGATTTTCGATGTTCCATGAATATTTTTTTTATTTTAGTTTGTATTTACCTATATTTAGTTTTTCATCATAGTTGAGTGGAATTGAATTGAATTTACACAAGTATAGTGTTTCAATAATTTTATTATAGGAATACAGTTAGGACTACTTCATAAAATAAAAGAAATGGGTTAAAATTAATTTCTATTTAATTATTAACATCTTATATCAAAATTTGTACATCTTAAAAATATAGTTTACCAAATTATGTTAAATCTGCAATTTCCAAAGGCATTTCATCAATTTGGGTGGCGTAATACTGTTCGATGTCTCTAAGAATCCTGATGTCATCTGCTTTGGCAAAGTTTACGGCCACACCTTTGCGTCCAAAGCGACCTGTTCTACCGATCCTGTGGATGTACAGCTCTCTGTTGTTCGGCAAGTCGTAGTTGATGGACAGCGATACCTGTTGCACGTCAATACCTCGGGCCCAAACATCTGTTGTAATCAGCACACGACTGGAAAGGATGTTACAAAGTTAGTCACATAAACACTTAACAATTATGTACTGAACGCAAGAAGAAAATATAAATAAGACAATTCAACTCAATTTTGAACCTCAAACTTTAGTTAACTGGCATAACGACTTAGTTGCAAATATCATTATAATGTTCAAACTCGTAATTCCATAACAAGTAGACAAAAATCCAAAGGAAACGAATTCAATATCGATATTATAGTAGGTAAGCGTACATACCATTGGCCAGAGCGGAACATCTTCATGATTTCATCTCGTTCTCTTTGCGGCATGTCTCCGTGAATGGAGCATACTGTGAAGTTGGCATCCAACATCTTCTGTGCAAGCCAGTCAACCTTCTTCCTAGTGTTGCAGAACACAACTGATTGATTGATAGTCAAGGTATCGTAGAGATCACAGAGAGTTTCAAATTTCCATTCCTCCTTTTCCACATTGATGAAGAACTCCTTGATTCCTTCCAAAGTTAACTCGTCACTATGAAAACATAATATAAATTAGTATTGGACAAAAATTTTATAAATTTTTTAGCATAAACGAGAAAAGAAATCATGTTCCGATACATACCGTTTAACTAAAATTCGGAGAGGGTTCGTCATGAACTTTGACGTCATTTCCAATACTTCATTAGGCAGTGTTGCAGAAACAAGAACAACTTGTATCGAAGGTGACAGGTACCGGTATATATCATAGATCTGTTTCTTGAAATTATGATTCAAGATTTCGTCAGCTTCATCAAGGACCAGCATTTTGATGGATCGGGTTCTTAATGCTCATCTCTTAATCATATCTAAAAGTTAACAAAAAATATATAAGTATTTAATTTTTTTACTTAAGACGTGATGCTGTTGAAACAATCTAAATTAATTTCTATATTTTACTAGCAAATCTTCAGAAACTACAGGGACCGTGTGAGGTGCGGGCGGCGAGAATTATTCTCATTACATTGCCTAACAGTTCTTACCCTCACAGAATATGTTGTGGGCATATTTTAGAATAGAAATAAATACAAAATTAAGTTATGTCCAATTAAGATTAGAAATAAATATCACATGAAAAAAAATCCCATTATTAGGAAATCCACTGTTGGTCCAAACGTATTTTTATAGAGGTAATATCATGAAAGAACTTACCAATAACGCGTCCTGGTGTTCCGGATACAACATGCTGCCCATAGCCCAGCTTCTTTATATCTCTATCAAGACTGGTGCCACCAGTACAAGCGTGGCACTGAACATTCATGTAGTCACCCAAAGCAAGTATCACTTTCTGGATCTGAGCGGCCAACTCCCGAGTAGGTGACAGCACCAGGACCTGGGTTTCACGTGTTCTAGTGTCCAAGGACTGCAGGATAGAAATAGATGTGGATGCTGTCTTGCCGGTACCCGAGTGGCCTTGAGCTATCACATCTCTTCCTTTTATGATTGGCAGTATAATCTTCTGCTGAAACACGGATGGCTTCTCGAAACCTAAAAACAATAGATTATGCGTTACCGTGTCTGGACAAATCAACAACTTTAACTTCACAACCATATCTATTTTGATATTTGATTGAGATTTATACATACCATAGTTGTAGATTCCTCGAAGTAAATCACCTTTCAAGCCCATGGAGTCGAAAGTGGGACTTATCCTCACATCTTCACTAGTCTCAAACTGCACTCTAGACATATCTCGACTTTTGATTTTGCGATTAAACGCCACTTTTTTTAAACCCATCGTACTTTATTTGTTTTAAAGTTAAAAAATAATAACGCTTTACGATAACAGACGCACTCACAGCGTAAATTGTATTTTTAACACTAATACTTCACAGAGGAGGTATAGAAATTGTACTGCACCCAAAGGCTCAAGTGAACAGAATGATCACGACCAGCGATACGATGCGCCAAGTGAAGATCACCGGGTACCCCCACCCATCGACCGTCCAATGAGAGTGGACGCCCATTTTATTTTATCACTATCTCTTTCTAACACATTATTAACGAAAAAGAAAAGTCATTTTTAATAATAATAAAGTCGTCATTGTCATGGAACAATGTGAAATATTTACCATGATAGGACCTCTTTCTTTTGTTATTAGTAAACAATTGACATTCTTTTATTTACGAAAAATGTAATTACTTCTAACCAGTGTGGGATTTTTTTGGCGTAGGTGAATATATATAATTATCTCATTATCGTTAAAGGCACTTAGACAAAAATTTGAATTCGTGCAAAAATTCATCAAAGTCATTAACTTAAATTGAGATATCTGGCTAATAGTCAACACCATGGCTATTATAAATCATTTATTTTTGTCACAATTATACAATAATGCAAAATAATTTCTATACAATAAACAAAATCGCTCGCTGTACCACATGTCGCTGTGTGCGTGTATAACAATAGCCAAAGTCGACGCCTTGTGGGAGGAGCTATGCGCAGTCGCACGATCCTAAATCGGCTGGTATCACCTACATTACCGCAATTTTTAATTTTAAGTATTTTTTTTTTAAACAATAAGAGATAATTAAGCAGTAAAATCTAATCAAAGAAATGAGTAGTAGTGGTCATAAAGCTTTAGTAGGTAGATCTTTAATTTACAAGATTGGATGACAAGAATCGGGACAGTTGTAACAAAACAAAAGCTTATATTTTTTTTTGTTTAATGGTTTATCATTTGGTTTTGGTTTTAAAAGCCGGTCGTTATCTTAAGGCTGTAACTACAACAAAGAACAATAAGATAACGATAAGATTTAACAGAACCAACTATGCCGAACATAAAATACCACGAGTCAAGTCTACTTAGCCTCTTTTTCCCACATTTTAATAAACAGTAGGTACAAAGTACATTTTAAACATAACTCTTTCTTTGTCGCTCAGTATCGAAGAGACAAGTTATAATGACGTTAACTAGTCTCCAAGAAACTGCAGAGAATAAGTTAATTTTAAAATACTTTGACAGAATACTTAAAGAGGATCACTGAACTTTTGACTGTGGTAATATATTCATTAGTTTTGTAAACATTATTATGATGTGTAATTAACTTTTTATGTGTTTTAAGTGAGGCTAATGCGAAAGGGTTGAATCCAATAAGCATGTGCTATTTTTTGCTTGGAATATTTGTTTTATTTTTAGCATGTGTCAATTTTTGTTCTCGCAGCTATTGTAGCTTCATTGTGTCGGCAGTGAAATTATTGCTGGTATTTCGTATTAAAATTTCTTCTATTTATTATTATTATCGTAGGTTATTAAAATAGGTGCAATAAGGTAGTTTGAAATATCGTGTGACGTCACAGCCTGCCACATTTTGTAGCACGTTATGATGTAACGACCTCGGGAACTCCTAAACTTAGCGCCATTTTATCTAAGTATTTGAACTTAATACGACAAAATAAAAACATGCGTGTCTAATATTTTTTCATTATCTAACTGACGGACTAATTAGATTTTTAATTTTGATACGCTGGAGACTACCCAATTATCCCTTTATTATATATATATTACCTAACTTGCACGATATTGAGTTGCGGCGTAGTACTCTTACCTTACCTAGTATATCTTCATAACCTAGTTAGTTAATTTAACAAGGTGCAGTAGTCCATGGTTGTATATACGTCGGTATGGATAGAGACCTACCATTAGATTTCCGCACTGCAATAATATAAATAAATAAATAATTAACATGCTAAGTAAACCATGAAATAAAAAAACTAATCGTCGTCTCAAAAAACAAGTTTTGAAATCTTTAAGCATTTAAGAAAAGTTCAAGCAAAAGTCGAGCGATTTGTTAACCAATACAAAACATCTAGTTCTGACTAGTCATCACTATAATTAATGCTAATTTTCACAACAACTACGAGACTACAAAATCTTCAAAATGAAAAATACTACTAAAAATTCTGAACACTCATTGATTACGCTTTCAATTTATTTTCCTATTACAAATTTCTGTTAAGACAAAAGCTGACTTCTTGGTAGAATTTCTGAATAAATAGTTTTAGGTACATAGATTTTTTTTAATAATCTCAGTCTGTTAATGTGCCCGGTATATGGCAATAGGCTCACCCCTATTACATGGGACTCAACATAAATAAGTAGTGAAAAGCACTTCTGCTTACTATGCAAGGTGTATGATGTTATGTATAATTTTTTTTTTCATTTTCGTATACATTTCGTCCTTTTCTCCTAAACTACTCTTTAGAGTACATACATATGTATGTCATTTTCATACTGTCCGATTTTCTGAACCAGTAGTAGCGGAGATTAACGTA
Source organism: Spodoptera picta (assembly GCA_038387885.1). Lineage (NCBI taxonomy): Eukaryota > Metazoa > Arthropoda > Insecta > Lepidoptera > Noctuidae > Spodoptera > Spodoptera picta. Next base: position 8,500 of record JAZHFQ010000185.1, read on the forward strand.
GTCAAACAAACAAACAACGTGTTCAGTGTTATTACCTCTATATTATAAGTATAGATACTATATGCACTTATGGCTACTCCTTTAGGAATTGGAATGATGACAGGGTATAAAAATTAAAAATCTAATTAGTCCTTAAGTTCGGCAATGAAAAAATATTAGACACGTATTTTTTTATTTTGTCGTATAATAAAACAATATGTAGATAAAACAAATCAAAGTTGGAGTGGGGGTCATTTCTACGTATAAAATGTACATAAAAGTGACGTCACGCGACATTACAAATCAATATATCGTCGAAAGTATTCGTTTCTGTAAGAAAGTAAAAAATACTTGTGTAATGATTCAAAATAATCTACGAGACGGACATTAAAATAAAAACTAGGTATTTACCCCATCAAACGTTACAAGTATTTAAACGAAGACTCAAACACTGACACATCAATTCAGTTGTAAATGCAGTTTAAGTATAGTCGATCGAATTGTAAACATTATTAAACAGAACAGATTAGAACCGTGGTAATTGGAAACTGATACCATGTACTCACAACCACGCAATAGTTAGCAACCACTTACACCAATCAAAGGGGGCTTACCAAGAGCTCATTAACTCGAAGCATTGACTTCATTTGTTTTTACCATTGCGTAGTCAAAAAGACGTGTCATCTTCTTGGACAATATATAGCAAGCAATGAATAAGTTAAAATTAAAATAATTCACTTGTGAAGTTCTAGACTTAAGTACATTTATTTGTCGCAGAGAACCTAACGGGTTACCGGGGCTCCGGCTCGAATTGCAGAAGAAGGAACGGATTGGTTTTTAGTCAGCCGCCTCACCCAGGCGGGAGAAGTGATTCGATGATTTTACCCCTTAAAAAAAAGTATATTTATTTATATACTCTTTAATGCACATAAAAATGACGTACATAAGTGGCCGCCAGTGTCCGCCGCAAGTGTTACCGCAACCTTAGGGTTAAGTAAAGAATAGTAAGTAAAAAATAAGTCTTGTGTATTTCACAGTAAAATATATATCATTTAAGCAACTTAGCAAGGTGCCACAATCTACCTAAAAACTTAGTATTGTTATCATGTCTACAAGAAACAAATATTAAAGCAAAAAAATAATATAATCTTCATAGCGCCTGTGGTCACTGACTGGAATACAATTTATAAAATGTTACGATGTAATAAGACTTTAAAATATACGATTTCTAAAAATAGCTTCGTAAAGTAGAAGATTTAACGTTGGTTACTTTATTCTTTCCTTGTTTATTGCGTCATAAAACGAACACAATCTTCCATGGTGTGAGGATCCTTCATTGGTCTTTATAACTAGCATTTATATCATGAGTTACTAATATTATTACCCAAGTAGCTATAATCCTTTGATAAACTATTTAAAAAAATCAACATCAACCTCCTCTTTTTTTAAGTTTTAAGGGGAAGTCTCTTAACGCCGGACGGCACCTACCTCCCCGGACACTTGTATTATCTCAATAAGTAGTAACGCGAGCGATTAAATATTTAGGCGAAACTCTCCTAGTGGCAAACACCTAAGATTTTAGTAAAAATTGAATCGCTCGTGTTATCAATTATCGAGATAATACAAATGTCCGGCGTTAAGTGCCGTCCGGCGTTAGGGGACTTCCCCCTATACTAAAAAGTAACATGCTAAAACCTTCTGAAAACCGCATCAAAATCCGTTCAGCTAATCCCGAGATAATTGTGCACAAAGATGCATACATACATACAGGTCATACAAAAAACCTCTTTTTTTAAGTCGGTTAAAAAGGTAGACATCATCAACAGCCTATAAATGCCCACTGCCGAGCAAAACCTCTTCTTACACGGACAAGATTTGAGCATTAACCACCACGCTAGCTCAATGCGGGTTGGCGATTGCAGACTTAAAATTAGAAATTATAAGCCCAGGTTTCCTTACGGTGTTTTCCTTCACCGTTTGTTAGTAGTGTATATACAGTATGTTAGGTTAAACGAGGGACATATTCAAACCCATAATAGTGTATACTCACATGAACCTAACAAACATATAAACAAAACGAAAACACTAATAAATAACAGACAGAACCATAAAAACGCTTCCGCTTACGCTTACGGGTTACGGCTTAGCGGGCATAAGCGCACTCTATCCTTTTCGGCAAGATCGGCGCATGTTTTGCAACGCGACTTACTTTATGTTAGTACTGTTTCTGTTTACAAGTTCACTTGTTGCGCGCTCAGTGTTCATGATGATTTTTTTTATTGGACAATTACTTCAAAAATTTTGGTTATAGGTTTTTTACATATTCGGGACGAGAATCGAATACTGAATACCCTCCCTCAATAAGTCCCTCGTTTAACTTAACACACTGTATATAAACTTAGAAAGTACATATAGTATAACTCGGAAAAAGTCACATTGATACTTGCCGTTGATAAGTTTTGAACCCGCACCCTCATGCATGAGAAGCAGGCCTCTTAAACCTCCGGGCTACTACGAAACATTTAAAAGACGAAAACGAAAAAGGTAATATGGAGTGTGAATTTTGTGTCCAACATATGACAGTAGGGTCAGTCCTATTACATTATATAACTGATGGAATCTAATTAAATACATCATGTTACATTACCGATGTTACTCAGAAGAGTCCTATATGCATACATATATTAAGGTTGATCGTAATTGATTGATGATTTGTTACCGCAACAAAACTACTTGAAAAACTAGAATTCCATTCACTAATTGGAAAAATAAGATCATTAAGTAATTTTTATGAAACTAACATAATAACAAATAAGTTTAAATAAGTATTAAGAATGCTATATAGGTGCGTACGTGACTGTAATCATGTGCAGATAATTTAAATATTTATTATGGTTTTACATAAGACAATACACCGTAAAATTTATTTCGTTTTCGTCCCGAAGTAAAATGGTTCTGTCTCGGTAATATAATAGTTTTGCAAAAAAATAAATTGATTAAAACAAAAAAAAAACTAGTGAAGCATAGCAAAAAGCAAACTTTACTCGAAAGCGCATACGAACTCAAAGTCGAAGTCGAGAGAAAAGAGGTATTTCTCGGAGATTGGCACGAATAGTGCCTACAAAACATCTAGTCTCATGGGCATGTCGCGGAGAACCTAACGGGTAACCGGGGCTCCGGCTCGACGTGCAGGAGAAGGAACGGGGTGGTTTTTAGTCAGTAAGAGTCTGACACTCCCTCAGTCATTCGATGATTTTCCGACCTTAAAAAAAAAAAAAAGGCTCATGGGCATAAGTTGAATTTTTCTAAAATAAATAACATCTTAATTTTTTGCTTTTGCTTTATGCATCAAGAGTACTCCTTCTGGCAAGTTGTTTGGCCTCGGGACGAAAACGAAATAAACATGGTACTATACCTCTATATATGGCACTTGCGAAGCACAGCTAAGTATCTCTGCTATCATTAATGCATCTCTGCTATGCTTCTTCGGGGACTAAGCGGTTAATATACAATACATAACATGTCATTGTGAGATATACCTACCCACCCTACCTCTAACATACCTCTATATACTCCTTAAATGAACGTAATATTACAACATTTTATTGAAAAACAGGCCTATAATAAAGAAATGACAAGAATATACTGTTATATATTTTAAGTGTTTAACCCAACAATGTACTCGAAAAACATTATCACTATACGCTTCCCACATGCTCCCCACCTTGTAATATTAATATCGAGTGAAATATCCAGGCCTGGTGTTGTGAAACTAACTGTATTACTGGGGATATAAGGTGGATTTTCGTGTAATGTTTTGTGGGTTTGGCGCAATGGATGAATGATTAGCGTTTGCAATATTTGGATATCTGAATATTAATAGTGTCTCCTTTTTTACCTCAAGGTGGAAAATCGTCATGTAAATTTAAAATATCGTGCAATATGTCTTTTTATACTGCTTCGTTGGCCGAGTTGTCTTACGACAACTGCCAGGCAAGGAGTCTCAGGTTCTATTTCCGGGTCGGGCAAAGTGTTACTGAACTTTTTAAAAATTCTCAGTAGTATACAGCACGGAGTCTGGAATTGTTCCCGGTATATGGAAATAGGCTCACCCCCTATTACATGGTACTCATAAAACAAATAGTAAAAAGTGGGTTTTACATTGTACAGTAGCATTAAGTACCGTAATGTGCATCTCTGCCTACCCCTTCGCGGATAAAGGCGTCATCACGCCTTTAACATATTTATAACATAACATCTTATGTTATGTAAGGTTATGCACCGACGGTATAGCTCGAAGGCGACGTGGACCGACCAAATCGCTCTCCGTTCACATTATCGACCATACTGACTAAGGAACTAGTCTCAAAGGTGTTCAGTTTCCCGTAGCAAGCCGCACGCGGCTCGGTGATACAACAGGTAATGCACGGTGTATATTAGAGCTTACATACACTGCATAATGTCGGCTTAGATCTATTGGGATATGTTGCTAATATCTCGAATATGTTACTACAACGTTCGGAATTCGGCCATAGAGGTAGGTAGAGGTAGATGACTTATTATATAGAGTTTGTGTTTACTTTATATACCTAGTGGGGCTTACTATGTACCTAATGCATTTATGCTGTTTTAAAGTTATTCCTCCAGTTTGATGCCTCTGAATGGATGGGTAATGTTTTGTTCGAAGTCACATAAAGGATGAGAGATGAGAGTATCTCTTAAGGTTGTAATACTCTCCGAATGCACTACCATTACCTAAAGCCTAAATTCAAGTATAAAGTCTTTGTAAATATAGACCGCATCATTCCTTAACACCAGGCGAGATAATTGTCAACCGTGTCGGCCCATCAAATATATCTATACTAATATTATAAAGAGGAAAGATTTATACCTATTTTTGTATCTTTGTATGTTTGTATTTATTTATTTTATTTATCAACGCTTCATGCACAAAGTTTACACAAGGTGGACTTAATGCCGCAGGCATTTTCTCCCAGTCTGACCTTTGGGTGATGCAGAGAAGATTATACTAACATATTTCAGAAATGAACATAAATAGATATAATAGTAATACATATACCTACACACGACTACAATACAATATACATACATACATACATACATACATACATACATACATACATACATACATGCATACATACATACATACATACATACATACATACATACATAGACTCATAGCATATAAATATGAACATAATAACTAATACTCTGTAAATAATTAGCGTGATGATTCAGCCAACTCCTTCAAGAGAAGCTCACGTACTTTCTGCCTAAATGTTAGACGTGTCGACACCATCCTGACATCCAGGGGGAGCGCATTCCACAGCAAAATTGCCTGTACGAAAAAAGAAGAATGAAGGAAATCAGTGCGATGAGTGGGACATTGGAGAAGACGGTTATGGGAAGAACGAAGGTTTTTACTGTGGTTTGCGCACAAGTATTGAAAGTAAGGAGATAGATAACTGGGTAAAGAAGGTGAACAAAGAAAGGAGAACAGAGTGGTTAGCGCCCTTTGCTCCCTGCGCTGGCGTATGGACAGCCACTTTAGTTGCAGCCGATGTGCCGAAACATGATCATATTTACGCAGGTTGAAGACGAATCGAATGCAGTTATTCAGAAGTCGGTCAAGTTTGTTGAGGAAATCTGCATTCAGGTCGAAGTAGCACACATCAGCATAATCGATAATAGGGAAAACCAAAGCCTGCACCAACATAGCCTTCGTAGCGGGAGGAAGTAAGTTTTTCGCACGATACAAAACTCGCAAAGATCCAGTAACTTTTTTGCACACACTGGTGACCTGAGCATGCCACTTCAAATTTTTATCCATGTGCAGTCCCAGGTTTTTCACCTCATCACTATACGGGATTACTGCTCCATCGAAAACTACGGCTGGCAAGGAAGCCATGTCAACTCCATTCATCGTGCGGGGGCCACCTATAAGAATGGCCTGACATTTCCCAGGATTCACTGCTATGCCAAACCTATCGGACCAGTTTTGAATGACCGCCAGGTCATCGTTCATCTCCGAGATCGCATCAGACAGCCCATCAACATCAGCTTGACGATATAGCTGCAAGTCGTCAGCGTACAGATGGTACGCACACCGAAGTTCAGAAGTTATAAAATTAATGAACATAGAAAATAGAAGAGGAGATAGTATACCGCCTTGAGGAACGCCAGCCCTTAATTCACGCCAATTAGACGAAACATCATCAAGCTTGACCGACTGCTGACGCTCCTGAAGATAAGAAGAGAACCAGTTCAGTGGTTTGTCAGAGATCATAAGATGGGATAGGACGGCTAGTAGGATGTCGTGACTGACCATATTGAAGGCATTCGAGAAATCAACTAAAACCAGAATTGTAACCTTGGTGTTCTCGAGGCCAGTTCTAATATCGCCAGTCACCTTAAGGAGAGCGAAGTTTGTAATGAATAGGCTCAAAAAGTACTGGGCTGATTTAAAAAATTCTTTCATCAATAGAATGCTACATTCTTCCAATTTGACATAGGCTACATTTCATTTTGAAAAAAAAAAATTGTCTACCCCGTGCGAAGCCGGGACGGGCTGCTAGTATATAGTAAAACTATCAAATCCTATCTAAACATATTTGATTCCACAATTATTAGCTTTTTTATATTATTATTGATTGCCTCGTTGGCCGAGTGGTCGCTAAAGCCACTGCCGGGCAAGGGGTCTCGGGTTCGATTCGCGGATCGGGCAAAGCATTACTGGTTTTTTTTTTAAATCTCAGTAGTAGCACGAAGTCTGGAAATGTACCCGGTATATAGCTAAAGGCTCACCCACTATATTATATGGGACTCACAACATAAATAGTGAAAAGTGGGTGTACATTAGCATAATGTGCCTCCTCTGAAACTATGCCACACCTGTACCTAACAAGTTCTTAGAAACAATTATTGATGACATTGACCTATGACATTTTATTACATTTAATATTTCATAGGTGTATTAATAATTCTAGGATCGACAGCACACTAGACGACTACGTATGACATGTGATATGGGGGACTGCAGTATGCTAAAGCGTAACATGCATGATAAAGTTATATAAAATATCGTTATTTGATATATTAATATTACTGATGAATAGTTTACTTTAGCCTAAAATTGCCATACATAGGTTTTATACATGTCGTCACGTCTGAAAACTCAAAGCCTTATTAACCTATTGAATAAATTAACTACTTATTCATTTTAATTTTCTTCAATTTTCAAAAAATTTTATACAGTTAGAGATGTTACGTTCAACGTTAGACTCGACACTTATAACTATTTCGACATTGGTAACGTCAACTATAAGAACCTACTATTCCTAATGGATGAAGACCACAAACCTCGACCAACCCATACAACAACAACTTCTCGCATAAACAAAAATGGAATAGGAACGTAGATTTTATTCACTTTCCAACAAGTGCTTGGTTAACAAATCGCTGACCTATCAACTAGCACCCCGCCCTATTTCCTTCACTACAGTTAAATTGCATCCCAGGATAAACGATCTACTAGACACCTTACTTTTTTACTGCTTTAACTTATCTAGTAAGGTAATTGTTTGATACTACAACTTTAGAAGAGATTGTGTTGAACAGTTTTCTAGTTATTTACAAAGTTACCTACTACAGCTTTTATTAATTAAATGAAGTTTTTGTGTTATTAGGTAAGGTTTTACACAGTAAAGTAGTAGTTTTACACAATAAAATCATCGATCATCGCACACTTAACAAGCAAGGCTCCGGCACGGCTATAACCCAGCAATTAATTTGTCGTGTAAATATGAACTTTAAGTCGTATGTCCTATGGCATAGTCCATAACGTCAATATAAAAAAGCTGTAAGCGCGCCGTACGCGCGCCGCCCGCGCGCCGTCGGCGGTGCACCGTTGCCGTCGTCGTCGGCACGCTTCCAACCTTTTTGTATTATTTCCAAATAAAAAAACGCCGTGCCGGAGCCATACTTGACGTGTGCGATGACGTTAAGCCTTCCAAAACGGGGATCAAATTATAATCTTTCATTGTCATAGTCATAATATCGTTATATTCAATGTCATATTAGACACTACTGCTGCTGAACATAAGGCTCTCCCAGGGACGTGCATCCAGCAGTCCTGCAACCTTTTTATGTCCATATTTAATCGCAAATTGATGAGCTCATGATATTTAAAGGTTTTAATACACATGTATCGGATTAAGTTTATTCGATTACGAGTAAATTCAATTGTTTATCGATGATATTTACTTAACTTAAAATACAATTATTACGAAACTTAATTAAAATATTCGATTTCAGCTGTTATTAAAATTATGAACACGTGTTTTTTTTCTTATTCGTTTATTGGTATTGAGTATTGAGATCGTATAGTGGGGTGTAATTAGAGTTCGATTAAATGAAAAAACGCTAGTGGCTCCTTTTCTTTGACCGTAAGTGTAATAGACAGCTCTTTGTCATAGAAATAAGTTTCATAATAAGTACCTCAAGTTGAAAAAGACATTGAAATATTATGGGCCATTTAGCTAATTTTACTTTGTTGATTTCCCTAGGCTGACATAATTTAATATGACACCTCAACAAGGGATAAATTGAACAGAACATTGCATGTAATTTACATATTTTATTTCAGGCGATTTTAAGACAGAATGCAATAAAAAATACTGAAATGTCTTTTTCTCCGAAATAGTATGCAGTATTTATTAATATAACATAACATCACGCCTTTTATCCCCGAAGAGTTAGGCACATTACAGCACTTAATGCCACTGTACAATGTGACAACCACTTTTCACTATTTATGTTGTTATGAATCCCATTGCCATATTCCGTGTACAATTCCGGACTCCGTGCTACTACTGAGATTTTTTTTTAAAAACCCTATCAGATCAGAACTATTTATAAATAGAACAATACTAATACTAACGCTATTTATGAAAGTGGCCAAATAGCTAAAAGACTTTTTCTAACCCTAAAACTCATACGCTTCACTCTAGCACGAACTCATCCTTCAACCCAAAGGTGTTCAATGTGCAAGGCAACACGGTAAAGCTTTCAACTCATCGGTCATGTGGGCCCTTCCGATGAAAAGTAGCCACTTAACTCGTCAAACGCCAATCCACAGGCGTAGAGGGGACCGATATACTTCGTTGGACAGGCCAAAGAACAAAAATATGATGAACAGATGTCATAACACTTGGATATTTGGGCTTTTGTAACAGTTCCCTATGTAAAGAAATATGAATGCTTATCGACATGCAAATATTGATCATTTAGTTGGGACGTGGAATTCGATGTTTCGATGAAAAAAAAACATTTTTTTTAAAGAGTAACGATGGAGTTTCTTTCTCGTTCTTCTCCAATCGAAACTGCACTTCGGAACGAGAGCCCAGCTTCACTGATACACAGAAGGACGGAGAATTCAATTTTGACGTTTCAGAAGTGCCTAAGTAAGGATTAATTGAAATAAATGCTTTGACTTTGACTTTGATGTGTAAAATGGTTGTAAATCATTGATTGTGTAAGTAGTATAATATGTAGTGTAGAATCTATAGTTCCTATGGTGTAATCATAACTGAAATTATTCATATTGTAAACGTTACAGCGAATTTTTACACACCTAACCTTAATCAATGGTTTCCATTTGAAGAGTTCAGTCGCCATAAAATATTGTGTACTATAATATAAACTTTTTTATTGCTAATATACCTAATTTGTTTAATTACACAGACTTGATCATTAGTATTTTTAAATACCTTTTTGTTTCAACAATAAATCCTCATAATTACAAGCAATAACTACAAAATTAAGTACATTATGTTCGGGCAAACATTGTCGCGTCTATTCAATTAATCTTTGACCTAAATATAACATAAGAAGTAGGTAATATCATAAGATATTAGAGAGAATTAGTCGCGAGCCAGTCATCGAACTCGGTCGGTCGGAGAGAGCATTGAATTCGTTAGAAATTATTAGAATTTTCTTCAAAGGAACTTAGTTCAAAGAGATTTATATAGAAATGTAGATGTTTCTAGTTTTATTTCGACATAAATTAATATCAAATTATATATTCTGTTTTATGTAACAATCTTCGCAGTCTTAATAATACACTTATATATTTCGACCGTCTCAAGGTTTATTTTTAAGTAAAAAAAAGCCAGCCATTCCAGGTAGAGAAAAATCTACCAAAATGTATTGAATATAAAATTAAATTTCCAAAAAACGAAACATGTTACTCTTAAAATTATTAAGAATTATATTGTTTGTGTATGGCGTATCAGTTTATGGGTTTTTCGATGTTAGAGATGTGACATCAGATATCATGACTACACTGCCGAAAGACTTCTCAGTTGCTGTAAAGGATATTGCCGAAGCATTACCTTCGAAGAGCATCACTATTGTCAGAGGAAATTCTACAAACATCAGGTAACAAAATGTTCTTTACCACTGAGGGCTTAACAAAATTAACTGATTTTATAGGGCGCACTCACCGAGAGTTTGATGTTTTAAATTTTTTGACTGCCTCTTTGGCCGAGTGGTCACAAGTGCGACTGCCGGGCAAGGGGTCTCGGGTTCGATTCCCGGGCCGGGAAAAGTATTACTGAGTTTTTAAAAATCTCAGTAGTAGCACGGAGTCTGGAAATATGCCCGGTATATGGCAATAGGCTCAATATTATATGGGACTCATAACATAAATAGTGAAAAGTGGGTGTTACATTGTACAGCGGCATTAAGTGCCATAATGTGCACCTCTGCCTAACCCTTCGGGGATAAAAGGCGTGATGTTATGTAATGTGTAATGTAAATTTTTTTAATCAGTACCCCTTAAAACTCCTTGAGACATAAAATATTGCATTATCAGAAGTAAAATAAAGATGAGCTGAACATACCCAGTTAGGTTGTGTATGATGAGTTCATCATCATCATGATCTTCAAAAGCCCGTGGAAATCTACTACTAATGGCTATTCTCTACAAAAAAGAGGTTTGTCAAAATCCCACGCTCTTCAAGCAGGTTGCAGATTACAATTTAAGTAATACGACTATTAGACTAACACCTACACTCTGTTTCATATGTAGTCCTCTTTCAAACTTCACTGTGCGTACTGCTAAGGAGTGGAATTCTTTGCCCGTGTCTCTGCTTCCTGAAAGGTATAACCTGAGTCTCTTCAAGTCCCGAGTGAATAGGTTGCTTATGGACAGATGTGTTCCATCGTAGGCCGCATTATCGCTTACCAACAGGCGAGATAGTGGCCAAACGTCGAGCCACCAAATATAAAAAAATTGTTCCTAATTGATAGCAACAGGCTCACCCCCTATTACATTGGACTCATAGCATAAATAGTCAAAAGTGGGTGTTACATTGTACAGTGGTATAATGTGCACCTCTACCTACCCCTTCGGGGATAAAAGGCGTGATGTTATGTTATGTTCTTAATTGACTCTTATTTTATTTATTTTATTTATTTCTTTATTTCAGGCAACTGTGGCCCATATAAAATATAATACACAAATAAAAATACAATACAAAACTAAAAAATAACAAATACCAAAAAAATTAAAACATCAATAAACTAATAGATATACAATAACAAAACTCATAATTTTAATTATTGCACACGAAGAGACGGCGTCGTGTTTCGCTGACTGGTATCACGTAGCCGGCCACGGAAACGCCGATACACGATACCCTTCGGCCAAAACTGTTCCTTGAGAAAGGTTTCAAGGTAATGTGTTGGAACCCGCACCACAAACGACTTGAAGTTAGTATTGTGGCGCGACTCCAACTTCTCGACTCTCAAGGTCCAGTTCGTCTTCACTCGCAAATACTCCACGACATCCTCTGCCTTCGTGGAGTGATGCAGTCGGGACACGTACAGCAGCGTCGTGGGTGTCGCTGGACGCAGCAGCATATTGGGTCCTGCCAGCGCGGTACCGCACTGGTTGCGGCAAAGAGGCTTCTTCTTCCTTTCTATCTTAATGAAGCCCTCATTGTCACGCTTGTCCTTTTTCAGACTAGGCTGGTTTGCTTGACCCCGTTTTATATTGGCCGCTTGCTTTTTTTTGCGACGATTCAGTTTGGATAGCGGCAACGATATCTGCATAGGCACGTTTAGGGGTTAACGTACCTACACAAGCCTGTACTTGCACCGGTGTAGAAGCGCAGGCGGCGGTGGCGCGTGATGCTACGCTTGCAGTTTTAATGGGTGACGCACTCGCCACCGTCGAACTGCTGATCGCAGCGTTTTCCTTTCCATGTCGTGTATTCATATTGGAGGCGTCAGGTGACCCAGTTACCGAAACAGCGCTGCGTAACAGCACTACCTCGGCACGTAAGTCACATATGGTGTTATTTGATACCTCCAATTTTGACTGCAGCTCGGCCAGGTTAACTTTGAGGGATGTAATGTCCTTAAGAAGCCTGGTTACGTCGACGTGGTCAAACGTGATGGGCGGCAGTTTATGCAGGTCCTTCACCACGAAATCAGGCACGTCATCCGGGTCAGTATCCTTCATCAGGATGATTATATCCTGGATACTCTTCTCGGTACCATCTCTCCGGCGAGACGGCATCTGGTCGATTTTGCCGAGCGTCTGGAATAGCAGCAACTTAGCACTGCATATGGCAACTGCTTATGACAACTGCGGGAAGATTAGGTATTATACCACACGGTTTTCCACAAAACTTACATGTGCTACAAAACTTACATGTTATAATAGGCACGATAAAAATACTGTATTTGTTCTCACAGGTCACAGGACGTATTTGAACTGTTATGTATGCTCAGTGAGCACAATGTTCTGACTACGAATCTGGACATAGCAACAAAGGAAAACAAACAAAAGGTAAAAAGACCCAATTTTCTAGCCTAGCGTTACTGAGAAATTATTTCTAGAAAGATTTTTCTGTATACAGATAGAAATACATAGTTGTTGCTTGGTAGTAGTTTGTTAGTTTTCATCACTAGTTGTGTTATGTTATGAGTCCCATGTTATAAGGGAAAATGTAATGCCCTAAGTGTTTCAAGCAGACATAGGCCACGGTAACTGCCTACCGTCAGGTGGGCCGTGTGCTTATTTTCCCTCCGTCGTGATATAAAAAAAAACGGGAATCATCAAATGTTTACTACCGCTCTGGGTGAGGTAAAAAGGAGTTTCAGACTTTTATTGACTAATAACAACCACCTCGTTCCAACTCCTGCTCCGAGTGGAGTCAGCAGGTAAAGTCGACGATTGATGACTTTTCCCACAACCCCGGGGCAGAATGTTACATTCCTTTTTTTGTATAATATATATGTCGCAGAATCAACAAAGATGCACAGCTATCGAGTATCGTTATTTTAGAACAACGCCATCTGTTATCATTTGTCGGAAACGTCAAGCAGTGTGCTTGGGTGATGGTCGGTACGGGGCGTGGCATGTTGGCATTTTGAAAGGCGTCACTTTTGAGTTGGACACGAGGGTGAGCGGTTGTTCTGCCAGCCCGTACCGAACTTACCGCGTTAACGAAGAATCCGATGACGAAGTACCCCCAATGGGTGCATTTTCTCCGACATATATATTTGATGGGCCGACGTTTGACCACTATCTCGCCGCTCTCTCTCGCTAGTGGTAACCTATGATGTGGTCTACAATGGAGTACGTCGTCCCATAAGCAACGCTTTATTAGCAGCTAAACGATGATTCGATTAGTTATTGCATATGTAATTTTTACTTTAATACTTAATGATAATAAACGTTTTGACACTACTATAATACTGATAATAAACATTATACTATTTGTTACAGTACTACGCGTTACTGAAAAAGGCTTTAGATGTGTCAGATCAACGGACCAGTCTCATACTATGTGAGCCATACGAATGCGAGAATATTCTCTTTGAGGTAATTTGAAGTTCTTCTTATTTATATCGTAACCAGCTTTTACCCGCGTCTCTGCCCGCGTATTTCTATTTTATCCCATGGGAGTATTTAATCGGGATAAATTTAATAGTATCGTGTCATCTAAGCCAGCCCCTACCCTGCCTGTATACCAAATTTCGTCAATCCGTTCTGTAGTTTCAGCGTGATTGAAGGAAAAACATCAAAATAAACACACTTTCAAAGTAATATTAGTGTGAATGGCATAAACAAAGAGCACCCACTTCTTTATCTCCGCAGCTTCATCTTACATTTTTTATATTAGAAATAGACCTACGCTATTTAACCAATTTCCTTAAATATGGGACCATTATATAACTCAGAACCAAAGACATTTTAGCCTCTAAGTATTGAAGTTTAAATAGGTACTAAGACTTTCCCTAAAGTACTAAGTAGGTACATACTTTGAATGACAGCAGTCGGACATAATCATCCTTGTTGACAAGAATCTAGACTGCCAATGCCACTAAGAATTTTGCAAAACCAAGTACTTTGTACAGACACCAAAAAGGTAAGAAACCTACTATTTTCTGTGAATTTTTTATTTTTAACTTTATAGTTTTGATATAAAGTCAATAATTCAATGAAGTGTAGGAGAGCTATGCTTTGGGACGAATGGACCGCCTCAACCGCAGTGATACCACGACCTCACAGAAAGACAACGTGAAACAACGTTGCGTTGTGTTTCGTCATGTGAGTGTGGTTACCGGAGCCCCAATTACTATCTGTCCTTTCCCAATCCCTGAATCCCTAACAATCCTCAAATTCCTAATCCTCAAAATGCTGGTAACCTACTCGTAACGCCTCTTGTGTTCCAGGTGTCCCTGAGCGACGCTGATTGCTTACCATCAGGTGATGCGTCTGCTCGTTTACCGGCTTATACCATAAAAAAGTATTTAACATTAAATTTATATTTAGCACTAGTGTTTCAATCCGCTCGCTCGGTGTTAGTTCTACTAATTCTGTTTTCCTGGTAATAGGATCCGAAGAAGTACCTATTATCGGATTAGTTTAGTTGTTTCTTAACTTGCTCTTGGCAACACATTTTTATGATTTATTTCTGAACTAACTGACAAGATTGTCTCGTTGATCAGTAATCTTAAATGCGACGGCCTTGCTAGGCTGTTTTGAACGCTTTGCTAAACGTTTCGATTTCCGATTTCAGAAAATATTTCTAAGTCGTTTTCGGTTTTTCGAAAAATCGTTTCATTTCCTGAAATTAAGAGACCGTGACAGTGAAAATTGTAGTTACTATTATGATAAATCTACAAAATAGAAACTAGTTTTGTAATAAAATACCTAAAACGCCTAAATTCAAATAATAAACAAATAACCAACATTTCCCCGCTCATTATAAAGATAAAATCATTCAAAATTGTACATGAATTACAACGTTCCATAATTAATATTCCACAGTTTACATTAATTAAAAAGATGGCGCTGACTGCATTAATAAATCACTTTTTGCATCTCTATTTGAATTTATTAACGGTTCGGAACATTATTAAAGCGTGCAGTTGAATCTGTTACGCCATTCAACACACAATTTTAATTTACTACACAAATAATTTATTCAGTAATATTAATTTACTTTGGACTTTAATCCTATTGAGTTGGGTACACGGCAGTGAATGGAGACTAGGTAAATTGAGGTTATAATAGAACATAGGTAAAGGATTATTAATATACCTCATGTCTGCTTTGTGATGTGTTCTTTATAGGAAATCTATTAAAATAGAATAAAAAGAAGCTCCAGTAAGTAACTGGAGCTGGGTTTATATTGTGAAGGTGTCCACATAAACAGAAAATGATTCAAAATGAGTATAGGATAGTTTCGTTTTCACAACAAGACCATCATAACATCACACCTTTTATTCTCAAAGGTGTAGACAGGTCACTGTACAATATAATACCCACTTTTCACTATTTATGTTATTAGTCCTATGTAATAGGGGGTAAGCCTATTGCTATATATACCGGACACATTTCCAGGTTCCGTGCTACTACTGAGATTTTTTAAAAACCCAGTACTACTTACACTAATAGTACAAAGAGGAAAGATTTGATTTTTTGTTTATTTGTGTGTTTGTTTGTTTCTTTGCCCGACTACTTTGCACTTGCGACCACTCAGCCAATGAAGCAGTCCATCACTTAATTATACAACAGTTTTTGTTGGGTTAAATTTTAAAGAAATGAAATGAGGGAGCATAAATCAGCTATTTCAAAAAAGCAAACATTGCCCCACACCGGGATTTTCTTGTGTGTCGTGGGTGCGTTTACAAACATACAAGTTCACATACACATCACATCCAGACCCGAAACAACAATCTGTGGATCTATGTTTTAAATTAGCACTTCAATTAAAACTGATGTGTTTTTGTACTTTTAAATATGTTACAGGTCGCTTCCAATCATCCAAACTGGATGTCATTAGTGGAGGCCTATATTCAGTAATGGACCTTAGGCTGATAATATTGTGATAACGAATATTTGTAGTTCGCATTTATTCTTTCAGTTGACGGACAACAACCTGATCCACAGTATGATCTTGTACATCTTCTACTGGTCTTATGGACCGGTGAGCGAGAACTTTCTGATGACCATCAAGGAAGCCATGAGAGTTGTGGTCATCACAAACCCTAGGGAGAGTGTGTGAGTTCCATTTTTCGATGGGTAATTTAATGTCATAGGTATTCTTTTTATGAAATATTACAGGCAATCAAGTGTTAATAAACTACATTATGGTACTTGATTTATTTGTTATGCGTGGAGAATGGGAGCATATTACTGCCATTTCAAATAGCTTCACTTTAAAAAAAAATGTTGTCGTTAAAAAGTGCCTTTCTGGTATAATTGAAATAAATGATTTTAACTTTATCATTATCTTTGACTTGACTAACCAAAAAAAGTAAATCATTGTCGCTTTGTCCTCTACATCTCAACCTTTCTCACTTCTTTCTTTTGAAGCTGACTTGTAAGTCAGCTGTTTCTTTTGAAGCTGACTTATAAGTTACTGTATACAGTAACAGAGTGATTTTACATCGTCAAAATAGCATATAACATTCCAAAATATAAGGACAACATGTAATCAATTTAAAAAGATAAGCTTTAATAATAAAACTGCGTTATTTTAAAAGCTCTGCCACTCTGCAGCGCTAAAACATAATGGAAATACTGATGAAACGATAATTAATGGATAATGTTATAATTGAATAAGTAGATACCTGCCTACCCACCGTCGTGTAATTGGGTTAACGATACACAACGCCGACGCATATTTACACTGGCATGCGGAAAAATCAACGGAAATGTTTCAATGGAAAAATTGTAGACTGTATAAATTCTAAATTAAGCATCGTTATTAGTTTAGGAGTCTCTGGCGTGGTTATTAAGATTGAACAGATTGATATACGAGGTCGGTTATTGTTACAAGAGAGGGGCACAATGTTAAAATCGGAAAAAGATCGTACAGTAAAAAAAAATACTAAATAATCCGGTATTATTTAGTATTTTTTTTTACTGCACGATCTTACTGGACACTGACTCAGGTTAAATTCCTCAGTATTTGCAGTCTCAACCGCAGTCTCAACCTACCAAGCTTTCAAATAATATCTTAATTCCAATTCAAAATACATTTCCCACAATTTAATAATTGGCAACACTCAATAACTCCCTCATTTAATATTGAAAACCGGGTTTCCGCCCCATTTAAAACATTAAGCAGACAATGCAATAGCTGTGACGTCACAACTATGTAAACAAACTCACGTTAAATGTTAGACATATTGACGTTTCATTATAATGGACCTTTGTGTATTGTTTATATATTTTCATTGTAAAATAAACGCATTCATTGGTTTAATTTGCATTACAACTAATGTAGTTGTATAACTTGACATTGATGTGATCGGTAGTGCGTATGGGTAAGGTATTTCTAATTTTCTACCTCTATAGTATTTTGTTATATTCGTATAATATGAACATTAACAATGATTCATCTTCTCTGAAATTTATAAATAGCATAGCACAATTTCTATTTTTGGCGCACATTTTCTAAATCCTTCCTAAAATCAAAATTCTATCTAGACATTTGAGTGTGGGTAACGCCTCTGGTGTTCCAGATGTCCATGGCGACACCGATTGCTTACCATCATGTGATCCGTCTGCTCGTTTACCGGCTTACGCCATAAAAAATACACATAAAATTCTACCATTAGTAACCAAATCTATCTACAGATAAATTATTAAAATAGGCCGTAAGGAAGGCGAAGTACTAACATTGCGTCACAAATACACAGCGTTTAACATTGAGTACAATTTTCGGTGAGCATTCCAAAGAATCAAATCGCTTCGTTAGACATTCGAGAGCGATACAATTGATAAAGAGAGACGTTCTTCTGTGGATTGACCGTCAAATTACAAGGAAAACTGAATTAGGAAACGTCTAGTGTATTACGTACTGTCTCTCTTAATTTTGCTTACACTTTTGAAGTGTGAAAATGAATATATCTTAGTTACGAAAAAAATTTCTGAAAAATTAAAAGCTATAGAAAAAATATAATCAGCTTTAATAAATTACATTATAAAGCTAAAATAAAACTTTCATAATAAGTTTGACGAATTAGATTTCGAACCGAAAATCCGACTACATATTTAACGTTCATTAACCAACTAAAATCAAAATTGTACAGTTGAAAACATGACACAAGACAATACACTATCAACCCTAAGTTGTTCAATGTTCTAAAATACCTCTATCTCCTATAGCAACCATACGCCAACTGATTGCCTCACTACGCCTTGGGGTACATCTAAAAATCACATTGTTCCCCCACTTCAGTTCAATAGCCCCACAACGAAATTCAACGAATACAAAGTCTTGGACAATCACGTGCCCCGTAATTTGATTGAGACGTACGCCGATTGAGACTTGGCCCCCAATATTTTATAAGCGCCAAAGAAAACATTCGGCGCCTTTATTAGTTTACCGCAATGAAGCTGTCATTCTTAATTTTAGCACCCAGTTTACGTGGAAATATTGTTCAATAAGGTTTTTTTTAATTTACTTGTTGTGTGTAATGAGATTACAAGTTCTGATAGGATTAGCGTCACTTTTAGAGGTTTTCGTGGCTACTTTTGTGATTAAATTATTATTTTTATTTTTATTTTGGATTGTTTGATGTTTCTTTTCTTAAGTGTTATTCGTGTAGACGTATTAATCATTTACGTATATGGAAAATTTCGCTTTTGCGACATTGTTTTTCGGTCAGTTATTAAACCTTCAATAATTTCTTTTTTTTAAACCATACCCCACACTCGGAATTTCTTTTGTGTCGTGGGTGTGTTTACAAACATACAATTTCACATACACATGACACGCAGACACGGATCAACAATCACACAAAGAGTTTCGGGAATGGAACCCACGACACGTTGCGCGGCAGCCTGTTGCCCAACCACCGCGCCAACCGTGCCGTCTCATCGCAATAGCCCAGTTACTTACCTTCTAAATAACTAGCAATATTTGGCTTTTTTAAACTTATCAAACTATCATCTCTTCATTTCAATTCATTTCACAAAATTTTTCTTTTTCATCATCTCAGGTTTCGCATCTACTACAACCAAGGCACCTCAGACCGTTTGAACCACTTGACCTTGGTGAACTGGTGGTCAGGTCGTCTATACAAGTCTCCAGTACTGCCACCTCCTGATAAAGTTTATCACGACTTTAAAGGCAGAGTCTTTGAAGTTCCAGTCCTGCATGTAAGTGCAATATCTACCTCTATGATAGACCAGTTCTTAATGATAGATTATTTTATTACACTGACACATTCAGTGTGGGAATTTTATGTGTGATACGACCGGGGTGACACCACGGCCACTCACTAACATGATACAACACTTGCATTGTGTTTCGTCATGTGAGTGAGGTTACCGGGGGCCCAATCACTCGCCTTCCCAATCTTCCCAATTCCTAAATCCCCAATAATCCTCAAATTCCTAATCCCAAAACGCCGGTGACGTATTTGTAACGCCTCTAGTGTTTGGGATGTCCATAGGCTGCGCAGATGATCCGTCTGCCCGTTTACCAGCTTAACCTATAAAAAAAGAAAAATTAATTATTAATGAGAACCTATTCCTTTCCGGGAGGTCGAATAAAAAAAATTTAGCATAGCATAGAGGTGAAACTACTAAAACGCGTTAATAAGAAAATAAAAATATTTAAGCTCTTTTTGCAGGCACCGCCGTGGCACTTCGTCAAGTACAACAATGATAATACAATCACTGTTACCGGAGGACGCGATGACAAACTGCTCGCATTAATTGCTAAGAAGCTGAACTTCAAGTAAGACAACCCTTAACTAATATCAGTAGTCGAGTTCTTAATTTTTATGAAATATTTTTTAATCTTTAACTGGTTTCTGAGTTTATATGAAATATATTTTTTAATTTTTTTCGCGTTAAACCCAAAAAATGGTTGCGATTTTGCAAGATATTTTATTACCCATTCGTTGTGTAGATTTTCGTGGCCAATGCGTTCTAATACCATTTTCTTTTTAATAAGAGTATTGCTATAATAATTCTTTAATAAACTACGTTTAAAAAACTGACTTCAAACCCCTCTTTTTTAAAAAAATCGGTTGAATAATAAACTAAAACCTTCTCCGAAGTATACAAATACTTTTTTTGTAAACCACATCAAAATCTGTTCAGCCAATCGTGAGAGACAAACAAACATAAATACACACAACTGGGAAACAACTTTTATTTTCGAAGTCGGTTAACAAAACACCTATTTTCTTCTATATTTATTTTATTTATTTATTTATTTACACTTTATGTAGATATACAATGGCGGACTTAATGCCTAGTGGCATTCTCTAACAGTCAACCTTAGGGTGATGCAGAGAGATACAATAGTAGGTGTAAACGTTTAACACACAATGTTCCATTATTCTACATTTCTCTTTCAACCAATAACCTCTGTTCGTCCTCTAGGTACAAGTACTACGATCCACCAGACAGAAGTCAAGGGTCAAGTATTTCTGGTAATGGAACTTTCAAGGGCACGCTCGGCTTGATTTGGAAACGTGTGAGTACCCATAGTTACAGACAAAATAATTTCTCAAAGGAATACAATAGAACAATTAAATTACCCGTGCGTTGTTTGTTTTCAATCATAACTTAATATGACGCCTGTTATACTCCGAGGGGATAGACTGACATGTATTATTGATTGTGTAGTAACTTTTCACCAGTGTTTTTGTTTAGTCCAATCCCGATCCAGTTGCACAGGATCTATGAATGAGACCAGCAATCGGAATTCTAAACTGAATGCTATGGATTTCTTAATTAAAAACCGAACGCCTCGGTCCAAATAGGTCGAGTCTCACCAACTTCAACAGTCGCAATTATTATTTACAGAATACTGGAATAATTATAATCAGTTCTGATGATTTTAATAATTATTATCAATCAAGAACTTATGTAATTCTACGCAGATCCTAGTCCTCAAATCACTTTATATATTTAGATTATCAATGACAACTCTTTAATACATTGTTTTTGTCCAGAAAGCCGATTTCTTCCTTGGCGACGTGACAATGACGTGGGAGAGGCTGCAAGCAGTGGAATTCTCGTTCATGACACTAGCAGACTCAGGGGCTTTCCTTACACATGCTCCAGCGAAGTTGAGTGAAACCCTGGCCATTATTAGGCCATTTCAGTGGGAGGTAACTAATATACAAACTACTACTTCAAGATCTTTATCATCGCCTATCCGCCTTCAGCAAGCGTGATGATTAATGTTCATTCGTTCTTCGTATTAAAAGCCTTTACCCCGTAATGGGTCAGTGACAAGCTTATGATGAACCCCAATTAATTTTAACCCCCATTTGCCTTTCATCCTATCTACAAAATTATTTTTTCGTGTTTTTTTTACTATTTTAAGGTATGGCCACTAGTGTTTGCTACGTTACTGGTGACCGGACCAGCGCTATGGATAGTCATCGCCGCCCATTCACTGTGGCAAAAGCGTAAATGTGATCAGTTATCACTATTCAGTAGCTGCTGTTGGTTCACCACAACACTATTCTTGAGACAATGTAAGACTGCTTCAATATTTAAATGAAACTCAACCCTTTACAGCTTCTAGCTTTCAAAAGTCCCATATTAATTAACACTACATCCTTTGTCTACCAGCATCCAGCAAAGAACCTTCTAGCACTCATAAGGCCCGCCTGGTATCCGTCCTGATCTCCCTCGGAGCGACTTACGTCATAGGAGACATGTACTCAGCAAACCTCACCAGTTTGATAGCTAAACCTTCTAGGGAACGACCCATAGGAACCTTGGCAGCATTAGAGGAGGCCATGAGGGACTATGGTTACGAGCTAGTGGTGGAAAGTCACAGCTCTTCATTGACTATTCTTGAAGTAAGTTTGGATAAGGTCATGTTACTATTTCTAGCATTATTTTATAAGTAAATGCGATAGTGTGTTTGTTTATTTGTTTTTATTGCACGTCGCAACACTCTGCCGAGCTTATAAACAAGTGACACGTCAACAACGTCACGCCCGAAACCACAAGGACAACTGTAGATTTTGTTCGCTTTCTAAATTCAAACTTTAGTAAACCAAAAATAAAACCAATGACACAGCAATGACGTCACGCCCGAAATGACAAGGACAGAAACACGTCGTCGTGCTCTTTTTTTTTATTTATGATTTTATGCATTTCTGTTAGATTGATGATAGAATTCAATGGACAGTTAGTTACCTTGAATTTTTGTCAAAATCTGCATAAATCCAGAAGTAACTAATTTAAGGCGTTAATTAACTGAAAATAAGTTCGATTTTTGGTAGAATCCCTGTCAGTGTATTCATTGTTTGATACAATATCAATATCACATTATTATGCAGATGTTATGATTTCATACAATTGCGAACGAGTATTACAGTAAAGCCTGTTTTTTCAGGCGCACGATTTTTCATACGTTTTCATAGTTTACTAGATCCGTTGTTATAATGTGGCAAATTAAAGCCTTGTTATAAGTTTATACTCACAACATATGGTAGTGACATTTTCTTTTGGCAATTGTTAAGTTTTGTTTAAAAATATAATGTTTGGGCCGCGTCATTACCGTTTTGTATTGCGTCTGTAGAAGATAAATCCGATGCTACATCGAACCCTCAAATCCATAAAAATGTTTTTTTTTTAATCATTGCCCCACACTAGAATTTTCTCCTGTGTCGTGGGTGCGTTTACAAACATACAAGTTCACATGACAACCAGACCCGAAACAACAATTTGTGGATCACACAGTGTTATTCAGAGAACCGAAAGAGACAGAGAATGGAGAACCCGCAACACGTTGCGCAGCAGCCGGGTTGCGCAGCCACTGCACCTACCGCGCAATCATAGATTACTGCTAATAATAACGATTACTTGATAATATTCTAAATTTGAAGATTAATATACCTTTAGTGGCGATTAAATAGTACCTGATAAATCGCAGAATTCTCTTTAACATTTCAACAACTTTAAAAGACATTTTTTCTAATTCCAACTAACAAATAAATTACCTTTTAGAACGGTACTGGTGTGTACGGTCGTCTAGCGAATCTGATGCGTCGTCAAAGAGTGCAGCGCGTACGCAACGTTGAGGTGGGCGTGCGACTTGTTCTGTCACATAAACGAGTCGCTGTACTGGGTGGGAGAGAAACACTTTACTATGATACTGAGAGATTTGGTAAGCAATTTCTGATATCAGTAATTGTAAATAATGAAAAATAATCTATGCAGGTAAATAATATTGAAATGTCTGATTTTAATATTAAAATAACCGCTTTTTACTACATGCATATGAATATACACACGATACACATACCAACATAACTTAGATATTTTTAAATTTTTGTCTGTTTGTCTGTTTAAACTGGCTAATCTCTGGAATGGCTGAACCGATTTTGCAAGACTTTTATTAGCAGGTAGCTGATGTACTAGGCTACTTTTATTTGTAAAATTTAAATAAAATAAAGTTATGTTGAACGTAGTACAGATGAAGTCGCGGGCAAAAGCTAATATTTATGTACGATACAAGCTACAGGTCCAGTTAACATCAAAGAAAAGTAATACACTACTGTATGAATCTGAGGTTGAGTGGTAATTTTGGTTAAATACGATACACTCACTCTCACTGTCACATGAAAACCGCTGAGACTATTTGAAATCATCTCTATCGACTTCCAAACTAGCATCAGTGTCATTACAGACCATTTTTTCAAAGCAAATAGAGTGACATAATTTTAACTACAGTCGCGGGTTACTCACGTGAATATACTGAGAAAGGCTCTACTAGTTTCGAACCACAGAGGGGTTCCTCCTCATGAGCAGCGTGCGCTGTCGCGGCGACGTCGCGCAGCTCACTGAGTGAGAGTGAGTAGCCCGCGATTTTAGTTAATTTAGTATGTCTCACGATAGTTATTATAAAAACATGACATAATTTTGTTTAGCAAATATCATTCTTATAGTATAGAGGGTTTAAATTTCTTTTCCAGGCTCCCATAACTTTCACTTGAGTGAAAAGCTGTACACACGGTATTCAGCAATCGCTTTACAAATCGGATGCCCGTATTTGGAAACTTTTAACAATGTGTGAGTACCATAAAAAATATATTTATTATGTCAAAATACCAAAATAGAAAACATTTTCAGAAGTTGAGGACGTTATTGAAAACTATTTCTAACATTTTGATTCATAACATAACATCACGCCTTTTTATCCCCGAAGTGTTAGGTAGAGGTGCACATTACGGCACTTAATGCCACTGTACAATGTAACACCTACTTTCCACTATGTATGTTATGAATCCCATATAATAGGGAGTAACCCTATAGCCGTATATCGGGCACAATTTTCCTACTACTACTGAGATTCTTTTAAATCCAGTAATACTTCGCACGACCTGGGAAACAAACCCGACACCCCTTGCCCGGCAGTCGCACTTGCGGCCACTCGGCCAACGAGGCAGTCAGATTTTGTTTTCTATGATATAAATACGTATTTATCCAGCTCTATTTATTTATAAGACTATCATAAAACCGTTGAACTGGAAGATTCAGGGCAGACTTAAATTCTTCACAAGCTAATAATAAACTAAAATCAATAGATACTCTTTTATACCATTGAACATTTGAACTATTTTCGATTGAAGTAAATACTTCTCTAACAACTTTATTCTCTTACCAATAAGACTGAATTTCAATCCCCAAATAAGAAGTACTTATTACCTTTCTTCACAGTGTGATGACATTATTTGAAGCGGGTATTGTTGCGAAGATGACTACGGATGAGTACAAGAATCTTCCAGAACATGCAAGAAGGTCGGATTCCGTGACAGAGAGTGACAAACAAGGGGGCGAGGTCTTGGGAGAGTCCGCTGCTACTTCTTCACAAACTGTACGTAGAAGATAATCAAGACTTTAAAATACTTTAAATTGTCTTAAATAGAGGTAGTTGATGTAAGTAAATTCTAGTTAGATTTTTTTAAATCCAAAAATCAGTACTTACAAGTTGACATCATTTATAAATGTATGTCTTGGCCCTGTTCCACCACTTTCATTTATAAGTAACAATGTTATCATGAAAGCGAACTGCTAAATAAGTTCTTTTTTAAACGTTGTCCCACACTGCCTCACTCTAGCATTTTCTCTTGTTTTGGGTGCGTTTACAAACATACAATATCACATACACATGACACCCAGACCCGGAACAACAATTTGTGGATCACACAAAGAGTTGTTCCGTACGGGAATCGAACCCGCGACACGTTGCGCGGCAGCCAGTTGCCCAGCCACCGCGCGAACCGTGTAGTCAAATAAAGAACTTTATTTTATCAAAACCACTATTAACGAACACTTGGTAGCTTATCAATAGCCGTATCTATCACCTCAACCATAATACAACAACGACACCAATTCTACCGCTTCAAATCTAAACACAAAGTACTAGGTATACATAACAGTTGCTATACTATCTAAGGTTGTATTTGCAGCCACAAGGAGAGTCGACAAAAGGTTTGCAGCCAGTGTCTTTGAGGATGCTCAGAGGCGCATTCTGTTTGCTTGGTATTGGACATCTTTTGGCAGGTAGTATTAACAGTAATACGTTTTAGTACGAAGGAAATATATTTAACTCAGTGATTAAAGGGGCTTTGTCTAAAAAAAATAATTGGTTTAGCTATTTTAGGATCCAATTGCTTCAGAAAGATAGGTTCATGTTATTTTCTTAGAGATGTTTTACGCTTTTTAGAACAATTAGTGAAAATATTGTAAATCGACGCGGTGCTATTCAAGAATCATGTCACGTAGTCATGTCCTCAGCATTTCGAAGATATCATACAATTTTATTAATTTGAAGTCCATATTTTCACTAAAAAACAAACACATCAATAGCGACATCTATTTTCCAGCAATATCATTGGCAGTAGAAGTGCAGCTCCATCGTCGTTCAAAACGCCGTCGCAAACCAGAACAGAACGAGCACAGAAAGGCACAGAAACTGCTCGTGCTTGGCAAGTCTGTGGTGCTATTCAAACGAGGCTGCAAGAAGGTCTGCACCAGCGTGTTCACAAGTATTGATAAAGCACTCGGTTCCGATAATAAGGATTAGTTCGACAAGATGGCCGCTGACCTTGGGAGTTTATTTTTAATTGTTGTGTTTATTAACAGCAATTTCTTGTTTAAATGCTTCTTTTATTATAGTAATTGTAACGGTAATTATCAAGTAATAGATCTTAGATTTGTCGAGCAAACTGTTCATTTAGTTTTTTGTTGGTAGGGCTTTTAGTGATGTTGTATAGTGCGGTTTGGCACGTTTTCTGATTGTTGGTGCTGTTCAAAGTGTGTTTAAATAAATAAATATATAATTAACTTTTGCCAAGTTTATTATTTTCTTTTCATTCCATTTTAAGTTTAAATTCAGGGAACATTCAAGCTAAATTTTAAACAACTTTCTTGGAAGTGCCTACATTGAATAAAATTCAGAATACAACCAACAACTGGTTTGCTGTCAAAACAACAACTCAGAAACAGTAGACGGAGTACAAATTATTGCAATTTTGTTGAAATTTCACCCACACGCAGGTACGCAGTCATCAAGACGCTCTGTGCCTGACATAAGACAGCTTCCTCATTAAATTAGCGAAGTGAGAGCATGCTAACGAAGTTATTATGATAGACAGATTATTATGCAGAAGGTTTACTCAATATGGGCACTTATGTTTTAACGTATACGGTATTGATTTTAATGTGACAGTCGGATTGAATAATGTATTTATGAGCGGGTTGGGTGTTTTGTTGTAAAGTTTGTTTTTGTACTCACACATTCATTATAGTAGAGAGGAGTAAGCATTATTACAGTAGATATACGATTCCGTTAAGTTTACATAAAGAATAAAGTAAACAGTGCCGTAATTCACGTGACTTATTCGTGAGTTATTCACGTGAATAACCCGCGATTTTTAGTTAATTTAGTACCTACGCAATAGGGTATTTTACTGTATTCGAGAAAAAATCTAAAACTATATTATTGAAATAGCTTAGGCAAAAGGCAATCGGTAAGTGTAGGTTTAGTTCATAAAATAACAAAAGGAATTTTTAAATTCAATTCAAACTTTTCAGGTTTTTTTATCTGTTCTATATTACCACGAAATAGCAGCCATCTTGTTATTACGTCATTCGGCTATGTAAACAAAAGTGACAGCTTGACTTGTGTTTTCTTGAATGAAATCTGGAGGGTACGCAATCAGGTTTCAATCGAATCCTTTTTACTGAACCCATTAATTTATACTTCAGGTAATTTTCCATGTCGTGTTCCAACTGAAATATAAGTCGTAAGTGAAATATTAGCATACGTTTTATTTTTATAACCTCTAAAATATGATACACTTTACACCACAATAAATTCATTGCAATGGAAGTTATTGTGAATGAAAGATACTTTAGATGAATAATGTATATAGATACTTACATCAAAGTGATCTTCACAATAGTAGAGGTATATACGGGATTTATTGTGTAATTGACTGAGATCTCTTCCGGCAACTTCGAACCAAGTTTTTCTCATATTTATGTCGGTCGGCACTTCGATCCACAATTTGTTCGGTGTTTTGACACTAGTATTCCTGCATTCCGGAACACCACACCAACGATAAGTCGAATAATAGCTCATATTTGAGAGAAAAAACAATTTAACGAAGAATAACAACAACAGCTCAATGTTTACATAGCAAACTGAGATCACGACCATAGAGAAAATATGGCGGCCTTTACTTTCGTCAAAGCGTGGGAAATTTGAAAATGTAAATTTTAAATGCATTTTTAGGGTAGTTAGCGATTGAATAAAAATTTTGTATTTTTTTAGTACTTCACTAACACCCTAGAATCAATTTGAGAGACTTTTTAAAAATGAGTAAAATACCCTAGTTATATAGGTAATTGTAAAATTTACAATACATTATCGGAGTTCACCTTCGGACTTTTAGTCTATTTGTACGTTAAGCAAAACAAAGTGTTCGTTTGGTTACATTAAAAAAGTGAGAAAAAAATGGAACAGAAATGTAAATATATTAAGTACATCTCAACTTTTAAAATCATGTGTTAAAGGAGGCCATGTATTAAATTCAATTTTATACTCACAAACATTTAACAAAGTACCTTTTATCCTAATTACAATTTGATACATTGACCCAATCCCGTTTGACCATGTTTTCAACAAAAGCTAGTTTGTTCATACGAATCCATCCTTTGTCCCCATCATACAAAAATAAAATCAAAACCTACTGCACAGTCTGCATTCAAAGGCATGGAACGCTATAGGTTTCATCGTGTAAGGTAAATGCAACTGTATCTGTCTAATAATAAAAATTGCTAAACCGTAATATTAATAGAGGTATAAAAATATATTTGACATAACATCACATCACATCCCGCCTTTTTATCCCCGAAGGGATAGGCAGAGGTACACATTATGACAGGTAATGCTACTGTATAATGTAACACCCACTTTCCACTTTTTACCGGGTACATTTCCAGACTCCATGCTACTACTAAAAATGTTTGACATACCCAATTAAAAATACTAAACTGTTGTCTCATAACAATAAATTATATCTATAGTACATGCATATTTGATCTCATAAAACTCGTAAAAGCTTAAGACATAATGTAGTTTTAAGCGCCCAAATAAACAAAATACTCTTTCAATCGACTTGAAGGACACAAAACTCGAAGATGCTATCAATAAGACTGACAAAATCCATTGGCACTACTGGAATCGGCTTACTGCTGCGTGAGCAGACGTCATGCATTCTTAAATGTTCTACAGTCGGTGGCGCTGTGGGCTGGGTCGCTCCGTTCCCTACGAAATGGTTGATCGGACCGATTGCTGGCCCTCACGTCATGCTCGTGAACGGGCGCCTTCTGCTGGAGCAGGTCGGCTCGCTCATCGCGCGTGTGGGTCGATCCAGTAAGGTTAATGTAAATGTAGTAAAACATGTATTGTGTATATATAGGTAGATATTAGACACAACTTGTTTGAGAAAAAAAAAATGTGGTAGCACGTAAGATTTCTGTAACAATTAATTTAGACTGTACATTAAAAGAAAATGTAATGGAATGACAAGGGCACGGACAAGAGTCCGTGGAGAATAAGAAATGTAATATATAGAAACTCGAAGATGCATTGTAAAATTAATCTCACTGAGTAACAAGGAAAACGCGATCGTTTAAAAAAAGAGCAATCCATTAAGAATTTAAATGTAACTTAATTGTGCTCATCACAATCATTAACTAAATTACTGGCGTTTTAACTTTAAAAGCTTTGTTTTTTCTTTAACCTGAACGTGCCATTTTATACCATTAGTGTCTTAGTTGGACCGGTTGGACAAAGTGCATCTACAATTCTACCTCTAATATTGTTATAAAGGAACTCAATGTTGCATTGATCATAATAATTTAATATGATTGCCTCGTCGCACACGAGTATCTAGTTTAATTTCTGGGTCAGACTAAATTGAAACTATGGATAATGTGTTGTAGATATATTATTATTTCCATATATTTATTTAAAATTTCTCTAAAGTTACATTTTTAAATACTACAGAATAAAAAATAATATTTAAAAATATAAAAATTGTAGCCGACCAGTAGTGTGGGAGGTTTCTGTCTCTGGAGCCTCTGGAGTCTCTGGCGCGCATTGTGAGGACACAATGCGCGCCGTTTCAAGGAGAACTGCCTTCTGAATCAAGCTCTTGACCCAACTGCCTAACGCTAGCCTTTTAAGGTGGTTGTCGAGGCTATTAGGGATTAATCCATTGGCCGACACGACTATCGGTACAATGATAGCCGAATCTACATTCCACATGTCGACAACCTCGTGAGCTAAATCAAGATATTTGATTTGTTTATCTTTTTCAGCTTTCACGAGGTTCACGATATTATTATTATTATTATGAGTTTAATCAGCGTCATAACTCTATGAAATAAGTCGATGGCTAGCAACAGTGGTCTTTACCCTACTGGTTTTCATACAACTTTGTCTATTGAAGCTCCGAAAACGGGACGAAACGTCAAAAACTTACAAACAAAAATTCGTATTTTATGCATAAAAGGCTCTGTTGTTTTAGTACAGGCTATTAATGGGCTTCATACGGTCGTTCCTGAAAAAACTGTCGAAGCTTTCGTTTAGACAAGCTCTGTAGGTAAATAGGAAACACAATAACTTTCTAAAGGCATGCCTTTAGTCGAATAGTTTTTAATTACATGTTTTTTGTATTTGTTTTTCACCTGTACCTCACACCACATCACATCACATCAACAGCCAATAAGTGGCTACTGCTGACAGAAAGTTTTATCTCACACGGAGAAGTTTGAGCATTAATCACCACGCTTGCTCAATGCAGGTTGGCGATTTCAAACTTATAATTGCAAATTACATAATTAATTAATAAGCTCAGGTTTCTTTACAGATCAGTGATATCTGAATAATCTTAGAACATAAAACAAAACATAACATCACGCCTTTTATCCCCGAAGAGGTGCACACAGACGTAACCCAATTTTCACTATTTATATTATGAGTCCCATGTAATAGGGGGTGAGCCTATTGCCATTTACCGGGCACAATTCCAGACTCCGTGCAACTACTGAGATTTTTTTTTATAAAAACCCAGTAATACTTTGCCCGACCCGGAAATCGAACCCGAGACTCTTGAAGAGACCTTGCGTGGGTGCGACCACTCGGCCAATAACATAATCTTAGAAAGTACATATAACTCGGACATTGTCACATTTTTCAAACTCGCACCCTCATGCATGAGTAGCGGGCGTCTTAGACCTCCAGGCTACAACGACATTCTGTATTCATGTGTCTCACTCGATTGTAAATTAATTCTGTGTTTTAGATATGATGTATGAAAGTTATAATCTAAGTCAAACGTTGAGATCATGCCAAGCCCTTCTTTTGTAGAAGAGGTTCATAATCCATCAGTACCTCGAGTCTCGCGAGTGTATGTGATTACTAATGGCTAAACATTATTTTATTATTAGTCAGCACTTTTTGCATAACCAAAGTGTACAAAATTACTAAACCAATAAAGCATTTTTATGAACAACGTTAGCAAACATATTAATCAATCAAATGAAATCAATTTGAGAACTACGTAGAATTGCCACACCAAAATCCTAGTTCTAACATAACCTTAAACCGCTGTACCAATAAGAGACCAAATTCTACGAATTAGTCTGGAATTAGTATCAGCACATTGGGATAATGCCTATCTACTTGATCTAATGTTCCATAACCATATAGAGGTACAGATGTTTGTTCCGGGTCGGATGTGTGTTTGTGTAACGGTTACCGCAACACGTGACAGCGGCGTGTGTTCAACGGAGTAATACACCTTTAAACAAATTAATGTTAATTTTATATATCATTGTGGAATTATGGAACTATGTTTACTTTGCCTTGTTAAATGCAGTGCAGCGCAAAGCTTACACTTTGATACTCCAGTAAGGCGTAAATTTCCATGGATAAGGTCAGGGGAATCTTTCGATTCGTTGAGCACTTACATCGATTCTATTTTTTAACTGACTTCAAAAAATGAATGAGGTTCGTAATTTGACCTGTATGTTTGTATGTATGAATGTTTGTGCGCGAATATCTCGCTATTGGCCGAACCGATTTTGATGCATTTGTTACGCTTAGTAAAAGGTTTTTTGTGGGTTAAGCCGATAAACAAGCAGACAGATCACCTGATGGCTAGCGATCGGCGTCGCCCATGGACACCTGGAACACCAGAGGCGTTACAAGTACGTTACTGGCCTTTTGGGATTAGGAATTTGAGGAATGTTGAGGATTCAGGGATTGGGAAAGGGGAGGAAGAATAATTGGGCCTCCGGCAACCTAACTCACGCGACGAAATACAACGCAAGCGTTGTTTCACGTCGGTCTTTTGTAAGGTGTAAAGTGTCAAGCTTCCTTGTGCGTACTGCTAAAGAGTGGAATTCTTTGCCAGAGTCTGTATTTCCTGAAGGGTATAACCTGGGAGTCTTCAAGGCCCGAGTGAATAGGTTGCTTATGGGACGACGTGCTACATCGTAGACCGCATCATCGCTTACCACCAGGCGAGATAGTGGTCAAACGTCGCCCCATCAAAGATAAAAAAAAAAAGTAAGGCCGTGGTATCCCACACGGCTTTTTTAAATGTAGTTAATAATTATTCATAGTACAGCTGTGTTTACGGAAATTACTACAGACAACACAACAGTCTAGTACAGAATGTCATAGGTAATACTTTTTCTTATGAATAGGTTAATGAAAAAGGTCAATATGACTCTGACTTATCATTCCTAACATTCAATGTCATCGATCAAACCTAAGCTATCAGTACTTAAATTATTTTGTACAGGCTCATCTAACATCACAGCTAGACAAAACAATTTAGACAAAAGATAGCATTCTATAGCAACAACACCTATTGTGTAACGGAAAATTTTATGAAAACCATGATAAATGGCGTGTCTTACTAAATAACAATTAATTATTTAAGACGTCAATGCTTATTGTTAAACCAGATGAGACAAAGGATAGTTGCCTAATTAATGAAATCAGATTTTAGATAAATTAATACCTACTCCATTCTGATGTGTTCGGGTCGACTTCATTGAGGGCGGTGAGCGGTGTAATTGGAGGTAGATATATTAACATAACATAACATCACGCCCTTTATCCCCGAAGGGATAGGCAGAGGTGCAAATTACAGCCTCGTTGGCCAAGTGGTCGCAAGTGCGGGCAAGGGGTCTCGGGTCCACCACGACGAAAATAAAAATACTCTTAGTTTTTCGGTATACCACATCCCACAAAGGAAATATGCCATGCCTCTCTCTAGCAAATAATGACAACAATAAATGAAAATTTCCGATTTACTATCAAATAGAACAACGCTGTCAACTAAAATAATTAATTGTGACGTCATTATCAATTGAAACGGAACTGAAATAACAACTCATTTAATTATGAATTACCTGAATCTGGTACTTTATTTGTAATTGGAATCATTGATTGTTGTCCACATTAATTGATGAGTGGCAACCGTTTTATTTTAATTTTGGGTGATGGCAACATTTTGTTGTGATAGAATTTATTATCTGTGGGGAATATCGTTGGTTGAATTTTGGCAATCAATAAAAATGTTTGTGCTTATGAATTCTTGTTTGTTTTGGTGATAAGTCGGAATCCTTTCCTTTCCAGTTCTGTGATACTCAAAAATATCGTTAGTTCATTGTTATTAAAACCTGGGTTTGTTTCAAAATATATAATAACAAATTAACCGAAAAATCTCTTCCTACAAAAAGTAATCCTAGTGAAATTACACAAGTAAACCGGAAAACGAAAAATAAAAAAGGTTCACCCATTATTCAGTCACATGTACCTCTATAACTTAAACAAATGAATTTCCAAAAATAACCACACGGTAGATTGCAACAAGTAAACAATACGAAAAAAAGGCCAAAACTAAAACTAAAAGGAGATCGGATCGGCCTTGTGTTATCCCAAACTTAGTTTACGCTGAGAAAACCCATGCAATAAACTAAATAAGAGTCGATATGTCTTCAGTTATCCTCGGGGCTCGAAGGGCTGTCGGACCCACAAACTTTATACTTCGTACGACCACAGAAAACAAGATTCTTATACCTACTACAACATCTATATATAGAAACATTGTTTTAGAATACGGATGCTTATTAAAAAGTTTCATCATTTACAAAATACCCACTAGTGTAATAAAGACATTCTATTTTTAGATTTGTAATGTGATGAAGCTTCGTGGAGTTTTGTGTTTAAAAACGAGTGATATACGTCATCAATTTACAGTATAATAAATATTTTTTTATCTATAATTCTATCTACTAACTTCTTACTTAATGCTGTTAGCTTTACTAAAAGGTGGACAACCAGACGGGTTATCGGGGCTCAGGCTTCTAAGCAGGAGTAGAAACGGGTGGGATTTT
Source organism: Spodoptera picta (assembly GCA_038387885.1). NCBI lineage: Eukaryota > Metazoa > Arthropoda > Insecta > Lepidoptera > Noctuidae > Spodoptera > Spodoptera picta. The sequence continues at coordinate 43,004 of JAZHFQ010000185.1, forward strand.
AGTCAATAAGAATCTGACACTCTCTCTCTCAAGGCAGAAGAAGTTACTGGATGATTTTCCACCTCAAAAAAAGCGACGCTAAGGGCGTAACTAGCAGCACTAAGCAGCACTAACACAGTAAGCTTTTACCTTCCCCTTCCCCAATCTCCCCAATCCCTGAATCCCCAACGATCCTCAAACTCCTAATCCCCAAAAAGCCGGTGACGCACTTGTAACGCCTCTGGTGTTCTAGGTAAACTACGGGTAGGTAGGTCACCGGTATCTAACGCTAGTAAACATTTGACTTTCACCATTTTAAAATTGGCAGCTAAAGTGTTAAAAGAGGGTTTATCACAATCTCAGATGGAAAATTCCAATGGTGACTATTAAAAATAAAGCCAGTATTCTGTGCTACAGTACATCTCAATGTCTCTATACACAATGTAGCGACAGTCCTCAGATGCCTGCCCAACCGGCATCAAATTCCTAAGTCCGTATTGTACAACTTTTGGGCACGAAACTTCTGATATGCGCACATTCAAATGTAGATACGAGGAAAACGGACGACGTAATAAAATTATAACTTTTCCACAACATTATTTTTTTTTAGAATTAACTGAATGGAAATGTTTCTATATCTAGCTTAGACTATGTCCAATTTATGGAGAAAGGAAAATATGTACTCTTAAATTATAGGTACATACGCGTCGATTAAAAACTAAATGCGTGATTTTATTGGGAAGTGACTATAAAGGATCTGACTAGTTCGTCTCAATCATGAAGTAATAATAATAGGCCAGGAAAAGCGTGGGTGAGCAAAATTTCCAAATTGTTCCATAAACTTTTTAGTATGTTGGAACAGCTTCGTATATCTTAACTCGTTACTAAAACATCTACGAGAAGATAAATAACAATAATTACCGGTAATAAATAATAAAATACACATTATAATTAATCAAGAGCCATATGACAGGTACACTCAGACGAATTAATTATATAGCCGACTTTGTAATCACGGCAATACATTAGTTACAAGTGAGACATTAATTACGTCAGATATTTTAGTCGCTGACTGTACGTCGGAAGGCCACAATTTGTTTTTAGGTGAAGAAAATTTAAAAACTAAATGGGTTTGGGTAAATAGGTACAACTAAATTCGACCTGAGTTACAAACAAGATGAATTTCCTTATTCTTTCAGTAAAAATATATGAAGATTTTTTTGCTAACATCGTTTAACAGAAGCAATTCCTAACTCTTAGAGTATCGTCATTATAGACACAATTAAAGAACAATAGGTTGCGGTCACCGGTGTCCTCGCGGTGTTTGACAGTTTAAACACCCTGAGTACCAAATGCCTCGTCTACTACTGCCATTTAGAATTCATCGAACAAATTATTAATAGTTATAAAACATACTTATTTCCAAGCAATATTTAGGTAAAATTACAACAAGAAAATTAATTAAATACTCACAAACAGATCCTTAACATGAATAAACATCAGACCGAATAGAATCTAAAATACAACATAATATTAAATAACACCAGGAAATACATAGAAAAGCATTCACTACGGAAAATCTGAGAGTAATCAAAACTTATTAATGAAACGTAGGTACATTTCCTTATAGTGGACGAGGAATCGTATTTCCACATAATTTCAATTTCACATTTACATTATTTCGTATTCAGTTTGGGTCTGCCAGATCCCCGTACTACGACGCAAGTAATTGCTCCACTGGACACGGTCGTCTAGTGGACATATAAAAGGGTCAAGGAATGTTTAATCTGTTTTAGAAAGAAGTTTTTTGTCTGTCCCGTTGATTTTTTTCGGCTTTTTGCGCTGAGTTTTTAGTGTGATCTGGGTGGTGTTGTAAATTACGGTGCTAACATTTTGCTATGATATAAGGTATTTGTAATTAAACACCTTTGTCGTCAAGTGGTACATGAATAATAAGTATTCTTGATAATAGAAAGAAGTTGTTTAAATAGTGTATTATTGATAATAGAAGCGATAGCCTGGCAAGGGATCTCGGGTTCCATTCCCGGGTCGGGAAAAGTGTTACTGGGTTTTTTAAATATTCTCAGTAGTAGCTCAGAGTCTGGAATTGTGCCCGGTATATGGCAATAGGCTCACCCCATATTACATGGGACTCATTACATAAATAGTGAAAAGTGGGTGTTACATTGTACAGTGGTATAAAGTGCACCGATGCCTACCCCTTCGGGGATAAATGATAGTATGTAATGTTATGTTGAAAGAAGTTGTTTAGGAGATCTAAAGAAGAAAGTTTTGTATTCATTATTAATTTTGGTAAAAGATGATATTATACTGATTCAATTGATCACTACGAATGATCACTGTAAGTGGCAAATCTCTCATTATTCGAAAATTGTAAGCGAAAACTCTGGTGTGTTCCCCCTTGAAGTTAAAAACAAATTGTAATTTTATACAAAACAAATTGTAAACACGGCCAAATCTCCTTTACCGTTGCTCATTGTTAAAATCTAATCCACCCACAATCGTACAAGAAAAACGAGAAAACATTTTTCCAAAAAAGGGCCACCGCAGCCACCGCAGCCATCGCATTTTAATAATTACGAGCAACTTGGTAAAGTTCGATTCGTCTCGAAGATTAATTGTCCAAATCGCTCCCCATTGTGCGGTACGTTGTTGACGCTTTGGGACCCTTTTATGAAATTCGCGGGCTATTGTTTTGGCCGGATTTGTAAAAAAAGTTTAAAAAAAGTTCTTGCACAGTGCCGTCCGTTGCTCGGTACCCACAAAACACCACAAACTCTAGATTGCGTTCCATCCTCACACTTCTACGAACTTGAACAGTGCACAGCATATTTTTTCAACTGCAAACAAAAAATTGTAATCGTAATAACGAGGTCACTTTTTGTTTCTCGTCGGTCATTTAAAACTTTCATTAGTGAATTCGCGTGCGCTTAACATTTTTCAATTTATTCCCACTTGAGCTTGAATCACTGTACAATTCTGTGTACAAAACATCTTCATCAAATAGTTGCCAACGAAATATGTCAGAAATTAAGAGGCTACAAGTGTCAGGTGATGAATGGGACGCTTTTATTTTTTTTTAACTTGTCATTTTGTAAATTGTTCGCGTTATCCTTTGATGTATGGCCACTACTACAATACAATACAATTTACTGCCTTCCAATATCAGCATGGCAATGCAATAACAACAGAAAATATTGTAAAAATATCGTACTTGTATACTCGCAGTAGAGTAGCAAGTAATCAGATTCATCTACTCACTAACAGATGATACCTTCTACTCTCCTACACTAAATTCCTATAAATCATAAGGGACCAACTTCTCAACTTCAGAAACACGTGTTCTGGTTGTTCTATGGCTGGTCCAATACCAATTTCCATTGAACCACACGTGACCTCAATTCTAATCGAAATTCAAAATCAAAATGAAAACATCCTAACAACGGGTCTGACCAAAATTATAGTATCACAATAGCAGTCGTTTTAAGTAAAATAATGATTTTCACAAAACGAGGCCATCGTAAAATAAATTGAACTAGAAATGAATCCATCCAATCTTATTAATACCAATAAATAAATACAAAGTCGAAGTGTTGAGGATTCAACATAGCGGTGTGAGTGGACCTAACATGGGCTGACGTATAAGTTCGCCAATTTGTTATGTTAAAGCTTGCGATGCCGACCCTCGTCCGCTCAACAGATTGAGCCTACGGGAGATGCGATGGATCAAACTAAAAATATACAACCTTTCTACACAGATCTACGAAGACTTTTTTCAAAGAAAATTGCCTTTAAAATGTTTTCTTAGAAATGAACTTGATGTTTTTAATCATAAAGTTTACTTTAATTAAGCTAATAATAACTCTGTTGACTTTAATCCGAAAATGATCTGGTCTAGTCTAAATAAACAGAAAATAAAATTAACTACTATGCTGCTATAGCGCTGTAATCGTGCTACGTCGTAGTCGCGCTACGACAAAAGCGTAGCACCTAATGCCAAATTGTTCATTATATTATGCTTCGTCCACTATTTTCACGTTGAGTTTTGTATGCAAAATGCCTTCTCCATATATTTTTTCACTATGACCCATCACAGCTTGGCACACAGAATCCTGGCATCCTATCCCTCATACATACTGCCCCCGTGAGGATACCTGCTTTGTTTAGTGCGGTCTGCATTGATCAGTTTACTTTCGCTCTTACCGAACCGTTTTATGGATATTGGGGAACTAGGCTTTTGAGAATGCTAAAGGTGATCTTCATAAAATTGGCTCCGATACTAAGATGGTGTGGGGTTGAGATTTTCTCGTTGAGGCAAAAAGAACTTTCTAGTATCTTAAGACTTGTTTTATATCAATATCATTATCGTATTCATTTTCGAATTGACTTATAAATAGCATATTGTTGGAGCTCCTTTAGTCTATAATATTTAATTTCCGCGTTATAATAAATTGATGTTTACTATAAATTGAGTGGATATTCAATCTCGCCACCACACTACCCAAACAACATCAATTCTGAACGAATCATTCACCTATCATCAGCACAAATATTTGACATCTGACCGCCGTAACATAAATATTTCGTAATTTTATGCTACGACAGGTTAATTAATTCATCACTTTTAATATTATTTATGATTAACATTTCAATCATTTTACCTAAAATGATTGACAGAGGTTTACCCTAAAGTTACATAACCGGCCAATCATAGTAAAATGTTAACTTATTGCTATACCATATGGCCATATAGAGGTATAGCAGAGGTATAATTAAAACGCTCACAAATGTGATCACTAAATAGAAAGTACTGCTTGAATATTGATGATGTGAGTCTTGTGATCTATTTAAATAGTAATTTACTACCTCAAAAAACAATAACTATCGACAATAAGAAATCAAAATTTTATCCCATAGAGAAATAATAAACAATATATATAGAATTAGGCAGGTACAGTACAGGCAAATCTAATTTTTCAACTATTGACATTGTGAAAGATAATGAGAATACTATAATATTCGTCTTAATACGTCATCAGTCATTAACACAAATATTTGCCTTTCATCAGGCATTCAGAAAATGTTTGATATAAAACCGGGAGGGCAGATTAATTAGTGTGTCACAAGGTTTACATAGCACGTTGGGTGTCTGGTGGGACGAAATTAATCAAGCAGTGATCCGACACATTATCTCAGTTCAGATGACTTGAACCCTTGCCGGGTGGAGCTAGGAAGTTAGCGGGAAGCGCTTAAGTTAATTGCTTTGGTAGACGACTTGAATTTTTACAGCGCTTTGGTGAATATGCTGTAAGAAGGTTCAACGCCTTCAACAGATTTTACTTACAAATATTACATTAATGTAAAAACTTTTATGATATTGTATAGGTACTATATATTGCGTTTGATTTGTAAATTTTAGTGTCAGAGCAGGCAACAAACCTTTTTGTTTTCTGAAAAATAATTCTGAAAGTATTAATGGTGTTTCTCGGAACGTTGACGCATGTTCAAGGATGTTCCATTTCATACTTACAAATACTCAGACAATGCTAAATGCCAAAACAGCAATACCAAGTAATTTACCCTATTCTAATCAAGAGTCAAACATTTTCACAATACTTCGCGACATCACTCGCGGTTTTAAAGGCCACATCCCAAGATCTGAGTTACAAGAGTTAACGCACGGGTCGTCCTTAACAAGAATTGAACAGTGAACAGGCTGTCGGACATGTTTGTCGTCCCGCCATCGTCATCGACACTAATTGAGACGCTCTTCATTAAGTACCTTTCCAGTTATAATTAAAGGAAGCCTGTACTGAATAACGCTCAGACTTCACGATTTTGAAAGCTTTAAAATTTATATCTGACGAACGAAATAAATGTGAAATGCCTTAATAATGACACGAAATAACATAACATAACATCACGCCTTTTATTCCCGAAGGGGTAGACAGAGGTGCACATTACGGCACTTAATGCCACTACACAATGTAACACCCACTTTTCACTATTTATGAGTCCCATGTAATAGGGGGTGAGCCTATTGCCATATATCGGGCATATTTCCAGACTCCGTGCTAGTACTGAGATTTTGAAACCCAGTAATACTTTTCCCGGCCCGGGAATCGAATCCGAGACACCTTGCCCGTCAGTCGCGCTTGCGACCACTCGGCCAACGAGGCAAACATGAAATAATTGTATGTTTAATGGTCTACTCATGTAACTGTGTAACAAAGATAGTACTAGTTTCGAGCGAGACAAAGTGAACGATACTGCTCATGTGTAAAAGCCCCTAGCGTGGTTCGAAACTGGTTGAGTTTATACAAATGATAATTGTTTCACTGCTAGCTTTCCGCTCGCTAATTCCAAGACAATAGTAGCCTTTATCGCTAACGCTCTCCTCCTAACTACATATCTCCAGTCACAAACTCCACCAAATCAATACAATACTGCTTCACATAAAAAACATGACACGAAAATATGATCAGTTGGCTTATTGGTCGACAATACATCGAGTAAGTTCATCCTTTTACTGACATGTCGCCAAATAACGGTCTTATAAAGGAGAACAATATTTTCTGTTAAGTGACGCGATCCGTACTGACAGTGATCTGTCTCCACTTCTAACAATAAAATAAAATACTCGCTACCGTTTGGGAATTATATTGTTTTATATTGTACCCAGCTGCGAACTGCGTACAATAAAGAGTATTTGAAGATTATTTGTAGGTACAACTATGTGGTCATGTATGTTACGCTTTTTTGATTGCTTCAGTTTTTACGTTTGCAAATTGACTAATCTGAGCAAATTTTTTGAGACAAGAACTACATATTGAGCAACGGATGAAATTAATGACCTATCTAAATCCAAAATCTTTTGCTTGTATTCTCTAAGTGGGTATGGCATCGATTTTTGACATTAGTTGTATCGACATTTGTTAGGTATGTTATAACTTATAAGCAAACTGAATATAAGTAAAACGAGAGAAAGCTATCGGATACACTGTTTTATTATGTTTTCTGTTTTTTTACAAATTCGCGGGCTTCGCCGCCCCCACATAGATAATCTATCGCCATAGACTATACTATGACCATAGAGTATACCACAGATAGTCAAAAATCTATCTTAATTTACAGTTTTTGGTATAGATAGAAAGAAAGATAAGAAAAAAACTTTATTCCACACGCTAAAAACAAGTGGCATGTGCAGATTATAGTGTTAGTTTATATATACTAATTGGGTACATATCCATGTCCCAAGTCTGCGATGAAATGGGACCAGTCCACGTGCAAGACAGGGCCTTGCTGATATTCTACTGGCCCCATAAGTTACTCGCGGACGAAAAAGCCACTAATCGGACATCAATTAGCAATCAGCAATTGAAATTCATTAATAAAATAAATATTAAAATACTATATCTATTCTATATACATATAATAAAATCGTAGAAAAGTGAAAACTGTATTATAAATATGTTTTTAAATATATGCTTTTTTAAGGGGGGAAAATCATTGAATGACTGCTTCCGCCTGGATAAGGCGGGAAGGAGTGTCAGACTCTTACTGACTAAAAACCACCCTGTTCCTTCTCCTGCGCTTCGAGCCGTAGCCCTGGTAACCCGTTAGGTTCTCCGCGACTAAATTAATTATTGGGGTGATCTACAATCGACATTGGAGGTAAAAATATTATTTTTAGAAATATTATTTGTTTGTATGTATGTCGGGACTAAACTTAAAAAGTACAGCATTGATTTACCTACTTGAAATTTTGTATGAATCTTACTAACAGGTCGGGTCAACATATAGGCTACATTTTATCACCTACGGGGAGGAGCTGTGAATTACATCTACGCATACGCAGTCGCAGGCACAGATAGTAACAAAATAAATTAACAGAAAAAAGCACAATCGGGTACATACATTAAAAAAAGTCACTCGGTATGAGACAGAATATTATTTTCGGCCGTCAGACGTCGTTTGTCAAAAATGTAATTCTTGTTTCAAAAGAACATTTCAGATAATTAACTCCAACAACTTATCATGTATCAAGAATGTTATTGAAGAGACAGAAATACCTACTATTTACTATCTCTGAACATCAAAATAGAAGATATGTGTGTAATTATTTAACTACATTTCTTTAAAAGTCCGATATCCAGAACTAATTTTTGTTACATAACATAACACAACATGTGTACATTATGACATTGTACAGTGTAACACCCGCTTTTTACTATTTATGTTATGAGTCCCATGTAATAGAGGGTAAGCCTATTGCCATATACCGGGCACAATTCTAGACTCCGTGCTACTACTGAGAATTTTTTAAAAACCCAGTAATACTTTGCCCGACCCGGGAATCGAACCCCGAAGGGGTCTCCCCTTGCCTGGCAGTCGCACTTGCGACCACTCGGCCAACAAGGCAGCCTTCTTAAACTAATTTTCTTCTTAAAGTCTATAAGCCATCTATTACGTTTCTACTAAATATTTAAGAACAACCGCACCTAACATTATGTTTAAGTAACAATAAAGCCAAAACAAACCACACGAAAATCTAGTTAGGGAAGTTCCCAATACACCTTGGAAGCATTCGGAACACATTTAGTTCCCTAAGGTGTCGTTCAGGTGACAAACTCACATCGAAAGGCCGCGAATAAATTTGGAATTTTTGGGCTCGATCGATCAATCGGAAAATTCTTTACATTTAGTTTGTACGTAATCAAGAACCCTGGATTACTGGGAAACTGACATGACTGACGCACTCGATGAATGATTGACCAGTCTGTAATCGTTAATGGTGCTAATAATGTATTAAAATGTTACATTCATCATTTACTAAAAGTTTATTTTAGGTAAAATTCCAGCATTTATTTATGAACCTCAATCAACTATTTTATCTGAGCCTTTGAGTTATAGTCTGAGTATTAACCTCAACTCAGTTTAATAAGTAGCAGTAACTATTACGACATAATAAAGTCGATTGAAAAACAAATAACTCATCAAAATACTCATTTCAATCTCCACAAATACCTTTAATCATTAGAACAATAATCACGCCAGTCTCGCACCACATAATCCGGCCGCATAAGAACAAAAGATTCTATTTCTCGTATTAAACCCTATCTGTAATCAGCGCACGTTCACTCCCGTCCCATTGCTTAATTTACAAATGTAATTAAACTCAACTCGCTTAAGAAAAAAGGCGAAGGGTGATTTCTCACGTTGGCGGTAAGGTGAGGGTGATTCTTTTGTAGAAAACCTCTGATAAGTTAATCGGATAACAAAAATAAGCGCTTCTATGTGACCCGCTTTAGAAAAAGGTGTTAATTCTTACCTTAGCGTTTAGTTTCTTTAATTGTTGAAGGTTTTTTTAACTAATCTTCTTCTGAGAATCTGTTCAAAATGTTCTCTATTGTACAATAGTAACAAAGTAACCTATTAATTCCTTAATCGTTTTAAAGATTATTTTAAAATATCAATGTAGGCCATAGCAACACATTTGTGTAGGTGCGTAATTTGTAATCAATATTCTGGTTAAATTTCCACGGGATATTATAACGATACAAATGATAATATAACTTTGCAAGATTTTCAAATTAGATAGTTAACATAAACCGCTGGACATTGGCCTCAAACGATGTATAAAAGCCATTTGTTGCGAACATTCTCGAAACATACCGGCCGTAACAACTTCATTAACTCAGCGCACGTTATAAAAATAATTTAATAAGAACATAGAGCTCATTTGCATAGTTATACGTTAAAGACAGGCCCGGATATTGAAAAACAAAGGACACGTTCTAGCAACAAAAGTTACGGATATTAGCATCTCGATCGAATATGGCGTCACATTTCTTCCTTTGTGGAAAACTCAAGTAATCCATTACCTTATTAATGAAACTCATTACGGAATTACGAGAGAATATATCAAGTTTGATGTAGAAGTTGCGAGTTACGCAGCCGGATCAATTATGGAGTTGTTTTAAAAGGTAATTTGTTAGTACGCGGCTCGCGGTGATGATTCCACCCTGTTACTTATTTATATCATGGCTGCACGCCCACTTGCAGACCTAGACATCAATCTAAGTATTGATGTCACTCAGTATTAAAACTTTTGGTTATATACGTATAGCTGATTCTAATTTGATATTAATCAACATACATCTTTCATACCAAAATCACCTAAAACATGAAAACCCTTGATTTATAAAGACGTCACCCACTTGTAGTCCAATCCTTCTTCTTTAATCAAAATAAACAACCTTACCTCCGTTGCCAAACAGCGCATTCATCAAAAGGCAAAGGCTTTAAGTAAAAATATAAGCATATTCCAGCAGCAAAAATAATATCGTCGTTGGCAAAAATATGCGTACAGAGTGCACCGTTTCATAACATCTCAACAAACACACCTGTACGAATGAATAAAATAAGAAAATTCCGCGCGAAAACGTTCCCACACCGAATATTTAAAATTTCCCAAGCCCGGTCGCTGCGAAAGCGTAGCGCTTAATCAAAAATAACGCAGCAACAAAATTCAATAAGAGCGACTCATAAAACACGTTAAAATGAAAAATATTAAATTCCAGAGACAAAAAATATATATTATTCGTTTTGCGAGGGCATAAATAATTTAATTTTAAGCGCGCAAAGTTTGTGCGAAGACGTTGACTTAAAATGCGGTCTGTGTGTGGGATAAACTGGGATAAATCAGTTCTTTTTTTTAAATAATCAACATTTTATCACGTTTTTCGTAGGATAATTCGCTTGGAAAACTTCTTTATTTCCGTGAGGTGTCTTAACTTGCTACCGTTAAAGAAGGAATAAAATTGAAGCATCTTATAACTTGTAAAGATTTATACACTGCGTTATAGATGATAAAAACCGCGATATTTCATTTTAGTGCCGTGTTTTATCGCGGTGTTTACATAAATGGATTAATTGAAACGAAATTTGGCTGCCGCGCTTTTTAGTTCCATGTTTTATTTACACGGCAATAAAACAAAAGTTTACATAAATTAAAAATGTCGGGAAAAACATCTATGGTACGTGAATTGTAAACATAGAATTGTAGTAAATAGATTTTTTTCAGTATAAAGTACAGTTCGCAACAACTTCTAAAACAAATACAGAGAAGTGGTTGACCAAACTCTTTGGAGGAGTGCAGTTATAACTCTTCCGTAAGGACTCGCGCAGACTGACACTAAGCTCTCTAAACTTACGCTAGATGATATCAGCCCTCGTTTTGTTTTCAGAGGAGCACTAGAGACTTACTGCTGTTCTAAATGGCGTTCTCCGTTGAGCCGGTAAGACCAATTCATGTTTAAACTAGCTGACAAAGTTTTACACTTTGTAGCTTAGAACAAAATAACATCAAACTTCTTGTAAATGATAATCCTACAATATAGATGGCGCTTTAATCAAATCTCGAGGGGGCGTAGAGGGAAATGTAGGTAATCATAACTCGAGCGCACTGAATACTAAAAGGGGAAGGAACATTTAAAACCGTAAAATAATTCCAATGGCCATGTTCCCCTAAACGGACCCGAGGCAATGAACATAAATATTTTAATTCCTCACGGCGCGGCGCCAGTGTTGCTAGCTAATAAAATAACGGATTGTGGCTACACGGAAAAATAAATTATTAGATTTACCGACTTTGGTACTTTTCGCGGTTGGAGTTACATTTCGCGCGGCGCATACGTTTTGTACCTAAGTACGAAAGGGGTGTTTCAATTTACTGTCGCAGGGGACAGGATTTATAAATAAAACGAAGGTTCAAAAAATTTATAAAATTGATAATGTGAGATTTAGCAATTTCAGTGTTGACTATATTGTATTTTTTACTACTTTTTGTTTTTCGGTAATTATGAAATCGCAGGTAAATCCCCAAAGTTAGCGGTAATTAGGATTCATGTTAAGTTCTTATACGGGTGCTTAAGCTTTGGTAAACCAGATCAGAATTACGGTGGAAGTAATGAAATACCTCAAAAAGAAATACCTTACCTCATTGGCAGGGAAGGGGTCTCGGGTTCAATTCCCGAGTCAGGCAAAGTGTTACTGGGTTTTTCAAAAAAATCACAGTAGTAGCAAGGACTCTGGAAATGTGCCCGGTATATGGCAATAGGCTCACCCCCTATTACATGGTACTCATAACATAAATAGTGAAAAGTGGGTGTTACATTGTACAGTGGCATAATGTACACCTCTGCCTACCCCTTCGGGGATAAAAGGTGTAATGTTATGTATGTTTTATGTAAGGAAATACTTACCTTCAATATATTTTTTTATACTTGATAGGTTGACGTTAGGCCACCATCTCTCATCATATTTAGGTTTATTAAATTACTAGCTACTTCCGCGCGGTTTCACTCGCTTTGCTCGGCGCCTATTGATCATAGCGTAATATTTTATAGCCTATAGCCTTTCTCAATAAATGGGCTATCCAACACAGAAAGAATTGTTCAAATCGGACCAGTAGTTTCGGAGATTAACGCGTTCAAACAAACAAACAAAAAAACAAACTCTTCAGCTTTAAATTATTATAGTAATATAGATTTATATAAAAGGCTATGTGATCAAATTCAAGATCCAGATTTTAACTTTGACGTTGGCAGAAGCTACTAAAGCATAATTTGTTTAACATATAACAAGGGTTCGTTGTCATCACTGCCTCTACCATAACTGTTTTAAATGTTGTGCCGCTTGCCACATGTCGTTCTTTCGTTACAATGAAAATGTAACCTTTAGTATCTGTAACAAAAGTGGGCTTACAATGTCTTTAATAAATTTATATTTATCATCGCAGTTAGGACGATATCATGGTCAAGTTATTCTATTTATTTTATTTTCAGCCATGATCGTCCCACTGCAGGGCAAAGGCCTCCTTACCCTCCTTCCACTCCTCTCTATGTAAATCTTTTTGCAGCCAATCACCACGACGTCTACTGACGTTATGGTCAAGTTAGCCTTTGGAATATGTTGCGGAGAACCTAACGGGTAACCGGAGCTCCGGCTCGACGTGCAGGAGAAGGAACGAGGCGGTTGTTAGTCAATAAGAGTCTGAGACTCCCTCCCGCCTCACCCAGGCGGGAGCAGTCATGTTATGATGTTCCCCCCTTAAAAAAAAATAAGCCTTTGGAATACTCTTCATCAGTTTTAGTAGTATTTTTAGGAATACCTATAACTGTTTTTAGATCACAAAAGTCTAAACAAGACTTTTTTAACTCTTAGATCTTTTAGGAGTTTTAAGGAGAACATAATATTTGACTTGTTTCTTTTAGGAAAAACACGAAGTTCTGTACTTTTTTATGGGATAACTCGGTAAACGAGCAGACGGATCACCTGATGGTAATCAATCCGCGATGCCCATGGATACCTGGAACAACAGTTGTAACGTCGGCTGGTAACAACCAGCCTTTTAGGAATTTGAGGATTGTTGGGGATTGTCTATGGATCTCAGTCTTTATGTGCTTTGTCCATATCAATGACACTACTTTTATATAAGAACTAATGAAAAATATAATATACTATCGAGCCGTTCTGGCTTAGCACGGGTGCAATATGCATCTATTTTACATATAAACCTTCCTTAAGAATCTCTATCTACTAAAAAAAACCGCATCAAAATCCGTTGCGTAGTTTTAAAGATCTAAGCATACATACGAACAGACAGACGGCGGATAGCGACTTTGGTTTATACTATATAGTGAAGACATGCAAATGCGTCCCATCTTACGGAAGGTTTTTAATCTGCAACATAATACGTTAATTACTCGCGAGCTTCACGCGGTATTAGCACGTCTGTGCATAACACATGGCAACCTTTTAAAAGGATTATAACATGCTACTAGACACACATCAGAACCAATCCAATTGCAGAAAGGCGTGAGACAGAGAGACGTGATTTCTCCGAAACCATTGGAGGACGTTTTCAAGCTTTTAAACTGGAGTGGACTGGGCATCAATATCAATGGCGAATACATCACACACCTCCGCTTCGCCGATGATGTAGTCATCATGGCGGACTCGCTGGAGGATCTAAACACCATGCCCAGCGACCTCAATATCGTCTCCCAACAGGTGGGTCTTAAAATGAACATGGACAAGACCAAAATCATGTCAAACGTCCATGTTGCACCTGTACCGGTCATCGTTGGGAACGATATCCTCGAAGTTGTAGACCACTATACATACTTAGGGCAGATTATACAGCTAGGTAGGTCCAATTTCGACAAAGAGGTCGCCCGAAGAATCCAACTTGGATGGGCAGCGTTCGGGAAGTTACGCGAAATCTTCTCATCGAAAATCCCTCAGTGCCTAAAGACCAGGATGTTCAACCAGTGTGTGTTGCCGGTGATGACGTATGGTACCGAGACGTGGTCCCTGACCTCTGGCCTTCTGGAGAAGCTCAAAGTCGCTCAGCGTGCGATGGAGAGAGCTATGCTCGGGGTTTCTTTACGCGACAAAATCCGAAATATGGAAATTCGCCAAAGAACAAGAGTTACCGACATAGCTCGCAAAATCTGCAGACTAAAGTGGCAATGGGCAGGCCACGTCGCTCGAAGGACTGACGGCAGATGGGCCAGGAAAGTCCTTGAGTGGAGACCACGGACCGGAAGACGAAGCGTGGGCAGGCCTCCCGCTAGGTGGACCGACGACATCGCCAGAGTTGCGGGGAGCCAGTGGATGCGGGTGGCGAGTTGTCGTTCGACGTGGAGGGCTAAGGGGGAGGCCTTTGTCCAGCAGTGGACGTCTTCCGGCTGTTGATGACTAGACACACATACTGAGATCAATCGATGTTTAGGATATAATCTGCACTACAACATTTAGATTGAGCTAAGATTTTCCCGTGCTTGCCATGTTTTACAGACCAAACAAAATTTTGAAAATTAAAATAAAATGGATGTTTAGAACGTATTTTTTTTTTGTAAGTATTTAGACTATTTTAATAAAACTGGTTTTCAAACATAACAAAAATTTCCAAAATTCTTATTGTGTTTAAAAAAACGACTTCAATAAACCAAAAACTAATACGTAACAAACAAAATGTCAAAACTAAAAAGCCAAAAATTACTATTATTAGTACTGATAGGTTACCCACCCACTGATAGCTTAGAAGTCGGTGCCATAAGCTCATAATAACTTAATGGCCACAAAATTGTAAATTAGTTATCTATTAAGGTTTTAATGAATAATTTTGTACAGAACTTATGGTGCCGACTTCTAACCTATTAGTGGGTGGGTGCGCTAAATTGTCGTCGTTATAAAAGGTTCAAAAATATAATTACTCCTTACAGTGCAAGGCAGGCAGGCAATCACAATCACACACAGTAGTGACTCTTTCAAACAAACACCCCTATGAGTAGGTAAAACATGTACCAATACCTATACTACCTATTACTTGCGCAGAAAAAAGTTTTTTAAAGGAAAAAAACACACGCATTTATTTGGCAAGTTTTTGTGTATCCCGGCGGTGTAAGACGAACCAGTATAAGACTTTCCCACCCTACCCACAAGGGTGTTTCATCGCACATCAATCTACAACGTGTTTGACAGATCTGTTCGTGTATCATATATTCTTTTACACGTTTGGGATTCTGTATTTGAGCTATGAACTTTTCTAGACGAGACGTAGGATGTTTGATGTTCTGAATGTTTATTCCAAAGTGAGTAGGTACTTCTTTTATTATGGTTATGTATGTATATATATGACTTCTTTCAGCTCAGTGCAATATGTTGTACCTGCGATATCCTATCAGATAAGATTTACAAATACAGGAAATTTCATTTACCTCTACAATGGTAAACCCAAAAACGTGGGCGATAAAAGCGATTAGGTTGACTTTTCAACCGATTTATCTAAATAGTCTTCTATCTCACAGCATTTTCAATGCAACAATTTATTGTCACTACATCATAAATACAGCACGGTTGTAAACAGTGTCTCTGGTTTCACACATCAAACTATAACATCTGTGGCACAACCAGAAAAATATTTAAAAAAAAACAATTTACGGCTGAATATCGCAATATCGTGGCTACGAAAAAAAATGGCACCGCTCGAACCATAAAACAGTTTCAAAATGTCGGTCAGTGAATACGACATATGGTTTACGAGCGAGCCAGGTGTCACACGGGTTACGGGGGCGATATAAAATTGATCTAATCTTCGTAACGCGGTGAAACGTTCGCGTAAAACCTTGTAGGATGCTCAGGTCATACTTATTAGTGCTTCAAGACGTTGTTCCTTGTAAAATATGTCCTATTTCGGAGCTTTGCTAAACGATAAATGATCTTTATAACCTTCAGTTATTAGTAAATCGTCGCTTTCTTTTCTTGGGAACATTAAAAGAAATCAGACTAGACACAAAGAAAACGTCATCATTAGGTACACAGGTAATTAAGTACTTACCTATTTACTATTCACCTGTATGCCCATGACTGCGATAAAAATTAAATACTCTTACAGCTATTTATTACCATTTCCACATGTCCTAGGTTTTACGTATTAACTAGAAAGATAGGTACTACGAGGAAGTTCTTATATTACCTACCTAATATAAAGTTCACTGTAGGCAAGTAAACGTAAGTGCCTTCGATTCTTAACTTAAATTATGAACGAGGCAAGAAAAATACTTGTTCCAATGATTTATTTTACCGTTCCAATTGTTCCGAATAATGTTCGACAACTATTCGGTAGCACGATAGAGCCGAATTCCTAGAGGAAGAAAACTCTCCGCTACTCCAGGAGCCGGGAAATGTTATTTCAAATATCTTAGAGATATTTAGTCATCCAAAAATGTTTTGTTTTAGTTCGAAATTGCTGTTGTAAATAATTGAGTCACTAAATCATAATTAAGTGTTATTTTATACCTAACTGTGGTTAACATAAGAAGGTATGTGTAGCTCTTTGCTAAGTTAGATGTCACTTCGTAGCCGGGGCTCCGGCTCGAAGTGCAGGAGTAGGAACGGGGTGGTTTTTAGTCAGTAACAATCTGACACTCCATCTCGCCTGACCCAGGCGAGAAAAGACATTAAATGATTTTCCCCCCTCAAAAAAAACTTATGTCGTAGTCGTAGAACTTATCTTGTGTCGTAGTCGTAGCGTACGTGACGTGTAACCTGTTCCAATGTCAACAAAAGATAATAAATTTTCGATTTTATTACTATGTTTTTACTTTTAATTTTAATGTAAGTATCCGAATGTATGTACAGATCACCCAGAGTTACTGACGTACTCAGTGATTACAGAATCTGTTATGGTTCTTTGGGACCTAAATGCTACCAGCATAAGCAAATGCAACTCGACTTCATCTAAAGTAAAAAAAAACTTTCCAAAAAATAATAAAAAATCAACGTCTTCCAAACGAGCTCCCGGCCTAAGAATCCAGGTGGCAGGATATCAGTTAAAATACGTGGCAGTTTTAATTACGCCGGTCTATCGGCATTCCGGTCGGCATCCGACACCGGATTGCTTCCGACCTTTATAGGAATCCGTTCCATTAGCCGGGAAACTTACCGGATTCTTTAGTGAGTCTCCGGACTGCGAATCCATGTTGAATTTCTGTTCATTTTCTTATTAAAGTGTCGTTCTTTGATTTAATTGATTAGCCGATATTGTGATTTATTAGCTGGTCGATTTAAGTACCTAAGTGTCGAAATTAATAAGTTAGGAATGCTTAATGATTTTAAGTGTAGGTATCTACTAACTTAGTGGATCTGTGACTTAACTATGTAGGTACCTAATTCAAAATCTGGAATTAAATCATTATGTCGGTAATTACAGCGGTACAGTATACGGCATAGTTACTTCTTATGTAGGTACTGTTCTATCTTTATTAGCCTGGGGTACTGAACCTAAAACATTTTCTACATTATCATCTTATTGTTACAAATGTACTTACCTACACCATTGCTGCGATGTTCTGCTAGCCCAACTCGTACAGTTCAGCACACATCATACTTCACCTAAATAGATAATATATGAATCTGACTGCTTCAACACCATCAAACATTTCACCACAATACACTTTCAGAAGTATTTCGTCGTCGTCTATATGAAACAACTAAATTTTTTAACCTTCGCTATCACTTGCACCGAGATCAGTGTTCATTACACTAAAAATTTCCAACTATTAAAATTCCCCAATTCTTCCCCTCGTCTAGTTGTTGTACGTAACTTGGGTGGACTGTTTCTACATGGGAACACACCTTCTCATCATTTCTTCTTCTAAATGACGTGAAAATGCTGAATTTCGTATGGAGAGTTTTGGATGCCCAACGTGATTACACCTCAAATTCTAAGAACACTCCTTCCCGACACAATGGCAGAATAAAATAGTTTCCCACTCGCTTATGGAACCTGGGTGCTGTTAGTGTAACATGATAACTTCGGCAACGGTGATTGCTTAACATTAGACACGTCATAGGCAAACTTTGTTGCTATAAAAGAAGCAATAAAAATATACTTGCTATGCTCACTATATAGAAATCATTCGACAAACAAGGAAGTTTCAACTAATTAATTAAAACACATTAATGAAATCAATTTCATTTTTAATAAAATTCAGAAGATACACAGATCACACAATTTCTTTTTCATGTATACAAGCTTCCAATATTTTTTAACTGATAATTAAAAAAAAATCTGTTTATATAAACTTTATGTTGTTGTCAATTTCTGATTTTCAATATTTTTCTATTCATTGTTAGATATTTTTAAATTTTTACATCGTAAATAAACATTGCATTGTTTTTTTTTACTTTAGAATGTAGCGATTACTATATATACGTTGTAGTATTAAGATAAAATATTGTCAAAATCAACAATTTGTACGTAAAAGTATTACAACATTCGGAGATTTTGAATCACCTTAAACAACAAAACAAACAAATGATTGCATTTATAAGCAACAGTTAATAACAGCCTGAACATAGAACAGTAGTAAAATTATCTCAAAGTAAATGTACCTGAGGTACTACCAGATTTACCGCAGACTAAATCGACGAGGGAATAATGAGGACCAAGTTATACGGAACACCGCAAGTCAATTAATGGAGTTCATACGCTTTGTTTCACTTCTGTTATTGTAATTCTCACGAACGAATCAAGACAGACCAACTTTAGAACCTTTTAACTCACAGTATTGTATCGGTATTTGAAGAAACAATGAGAACTTAGGGGTAAACAAAAATTATTAAACTTACTTAAAGATTACGATTCAAACATTCTGCGCGAGTAGGCTAAATTATAACAAGCTTTTGTATAACTTCCCTGAGAAACTAAATGTATAAGATACAACACAGCACAAACAAACGAGCTAGGCTCCAGATAATAAGTGATTTACAAAAATCACTTTTACATAAACTTTGTACAACCACAAATTGCTTTAGTTAGCCGCGTAATGTTTTATAAATCTCGCAGAAGGATCGGACACCCCGGCGACCCATTTCGGCATCCAATAATACGGAGTAAATACATGCTGCCCGGGGAAGGACTTCTCAAACACGTAGCGGTAATATTTCGACTCTGCTGTCTTCGACTGCACTCCTGGATATTCTACATTCTCCTCTATTGACCTTTCAGCTATTATATCTCCGATAACAGTAAACAGTGACTTCTTTACGGAGGCCACGCCGTCGCTGAAGGCCTCTTTGTGACGCCACAAAATGGTGTCAGGCAGCAATCCACTTTTAGCAAAACTGTTTCTAAGTAAATGTTTCTCTATGCCGTTCTGGGGTTGCCTCATTTTCGGGTCAAGGCTGAGATAGTGGTGAGTAAACTGAATATCTAAGAACGGAACACGTAGCTCCAAACTGAATGCACTAGTCGTTCGGTCCGCTCGGAGACCGTCATACAAATAAATATCGGAGAGTAAACGCAAACTCTCTTCATGTGCTACGTTTTCGGAAGGAGCATCCCTAAAGTAAATGTAGCCTTGTGCTAATTCATCTGCTCCCTCCCCACTGAATACCACAGTAGTATTAGTCTTTTCCTTGATATACTTCGATAGCAAATACATAGGTAAGCTAGCGCGAATCGTAGTAATATCAAACGATTCTAAGTGATAGATTACATTGTCCAGCTCCCGTTTCACATCATTTTCGTCAAATTGTACTTCATGATGTTCAGTTCCCAAGTAATCCGCGACTGAGCGAGCAGCTATCAAATCTGGCGAGTCACCCATTCCGATAGCAAATGTTTGTATTTTATATGGCAAGTTATGTTTTTTAGCAAGCTTCACGACTAGAGAGGCTATAAGTGAGGAATCTAAGCCCCCACTAAGTAAACATCCGATACGTCTGTCAGACATCAATCTCTTTTCACACGCTGCTTCTAAGAGGTAAGCAGTCTTCTCTTCTATACTCATACCTTCTAGCTCTGACTCCGGAACGTATGGTATAAAGTTTGGCGGCATGCCGGGTGATGTGTATCGTTCAATAAAATCAAGTTTTACTTTACCATCGTCCAATATACTCCACTGAGCATAGTGACCAGGTGGGAATTGTCTTATCGTGGCACTGCCATTGCCATTTTGTTTTAACTTAATCAGACCCTTGCCTTCTGAAGAGATTCCTAAGACACCTCTTTCCGCGTCCCAATATTCAAAGAGCGGGCGGACACCATACGGATCACGAGCGACACAAATTTTCTTTTTCTCTCCATCCATTAGACAAAATGCAAATACACCATCTAGATTCTTTACAGTTTTCTGGAACCCAAAGTTGTGATACAGATGTGTGATAGCCTCCACGTCACACTTTGTTTCATACGGAAACTTGAATTGTGTTTGTAAACGTTTATAGTTGTAGATTTCTCCGTTACAAATGAGGTTTGTACGAGGATAGAGATGTAATCTCATCGGTTGCATACCGTGAAGACCGTCAACAATAGCCAGTCGTCGGAAGCCAAATATCGCAAATGATTCTCGAGCATCGGCCTCGAAACGCCATGCGTCGGGGCCGCGGTGTCGAATTGCCACGAAACTCTCCGTACATAGTGGGCATAAGTCTTCACTTACACCAAACAATGCCCATATTCCGCACATTTTGAATCTGAAATAAAGAAGTAAATTGTATAAGTAATCAAACTCGCACGTTCTTATTTGTACTACAATATTGTCACGAAAAGTAATCTGTGCTCGAATATTGTGCGAACCGTTTACGCTGAATTTGGGTCACTAGTTCTAACAACATGTACAAAAAAATAAGTTGGGTATACAAAACAACGACCTTTCGGCGTCAACTCCTCCCGTTTGCGAACAAATATCATTAAGCAAATTCCCTGTCATTATCCTGTCAACACGAAACAGTGAGACTTTACCTGGTAACGGCTATCAAATTACTAAGTCAATGGACAGGAAATTATTCAAGGCGATTACCTACTTTTTTACGACGTATTATGCAGTGGAAAGGCTAAAGAAGTTTTAATGAAGTCCTGTACACTAGCTAATAAACTAACTTCGGAGAAGTTGTAAAGAAGTCTTCCTTTTATGCTAGAAGAACGAGTTTATGGATTTTAGCGTTAATAGTCTAGTACACAAAAAAGTTAGTCGTACAGCCCTCAACTAAGGAAAAGCAAACAAGCGCTGCATAAATTAGTTTGTGCATTAAGCTGCACTTAGATTAAGACAGAAGGCCCAAAAGTATGTCTAATAGAAGTGGACAAACAATTCAAAGATCAATTTACAAACGTTTGTCTACAAAATCCGAAGATTGCATTAGTTTTACAATGAAGCGAGAACTGATAACTTATAGAGTTAATTAAGCAACCGAATTTAACTTGAAACTTAAACCATTAACGAGAGCATTAGGATAAGGATGAGTCGGCTAACTCTAGAGTTACTAAACGTTCACTTTAAAAGCATTGATTCACTTTAACAAAGAGCCCAACTGTGTATTTTGTTACCGCAAATTGAAATAAGTGCGGGACGTGGATTGTTTGCTATTAATTTCTATCAGGAGCGGGATGTTAAACAAAATTTAGAACTATTTACGGTCTACAAGTAACAGGAAAGTACAGTCAACGTATACTGTTAATAAAGTATACTGTCATCATTTCGTAGACAATGTAATTGTCATTGACATTTAATGTGATTCTTTGATTCGTCGTCGTTGTCCAATTTAATAAGACCCACTTAATGTAGCCACTTTATTACAATAACGATCATAATAACCTTTATTAATAAATAAACCAATCTATCAAAAAGTAATTGACAAAGACTTGCTCACCAGCAAATCTGGTCCAATTCCAGGATAATAAATTTGAAACAACAATAACGTCGAATCTCCATACTAACTTAAATTGCCAATTCTAAATTCATCACGGATTATTATTTAAGCAACAAATCTATTAATCTGAGCCTACGGGAGTGGAATACATAAATCAATTAACCCTGACAAGACGGGCCGTGTTGAGGCCGCCAGCCCATTTCGGGGACCAGTACCCTATTTTGGCGACACTGTTCCCCAGGGGCGTTGAATCGTCTCCAGTTTAATTCAAATATTACTTGTGGAATTGAAGTGTCGGTTGGGCCACTAGATTCGGGAGTTAAATACGTCCGAGTTCTATTATCAAATTGGGTTACACTCGGCCAATGACGTTGATTTGAATCAGGAGTGTCGCTCCAGAAAAGTCTGACCGACGGTCCTATTCTTCAACGGATTATCTTGCGTATTAACTGCCTATTGAAACTGCTTTACACAATATCGCCACCATTTCAGACAGCGATGTCTTATTTCTATTTGTGCTGGTGATTAACCGTTTTTATCAATTTTACTGTCTGCACAAAAAACAACATAATTATCAATTTCGGTAAATACCTAAATGTTTACGAGAAACAACAAAATTGCATTATTATCTAAATAGATAAAAATAATCTACACTTAAATAAAGTGGGTCATTGTTACATAATTTTATTCATTAACAAAACAAGGTCATCTTGGCGCACACATGGACATTGTTACATATACGATGTCACATTAGGACCAAACTTACATGCTGTATAGTTTATACTCCTTTTGTGAGGTACATTACTACAAGGTAAACCTATTAGACGGGCCACAAGACAAACACAGACAGTTGAATCAGGTGTTGCTTCATCCATAACTTATTGCGAACATATTTTTTTTCATACATATAACTGGATCTATTAAACCTGCCAAATCTGTTTGAAATATAAATCTTGTAAAGACTACCTTACTTGTTCAACAAGTTATAAAAATACTTTTAGCAGACGAATTTTGTGGGTCCAACTATAATAATCAACAAAATCAATTTGCATGAGTATTTGTAAAACGCACCATGAAAAAAAGAACAGTGTAACAAAATTAGACTAACACTAAAACTCTTTTTCAAAACGACCCTATTTTGAAAATTACACCGACCACAAAAATACCAATTAATAAAATCGTGACCAAATTAAAACAGTAAAGTGATATAGGCAATTTTAATTAGAGATATTAATTCTATATTAATACTACGTACGTACCAATTCACGTTAGATAGACGTTAGATAATGTCCAGAAAGAAATAAACTAGTCCGGTGTATAGGGAAATATTTTTGGATCGGTTGCAAAAATGTAACGCGTGCAAAGGTTTGTCATCGGCCAGTGACATTAAAATTATAATTAAATCGACAAATTACTACTAGATAGGTACACTTACAATTATTTATTCGATATGAAACTTATCACCATTAACTACCTACAGCGGAATCTGGTTAAGACTAAGCTCTGAACTCAGGGTCAATAAATGACTAAGATTGGGAAAACATATTGGGATAAACGGTTCACATAGTTATTTTCCCTCTTATATAGAAGAGGGCCGTAAAGCAACAAATAGACTGGGTATATATGGGTCATGGGCAATAGCTGAAGTTGATGAAATCAACTATTCAGCCAATTTTTAATCTTAAACTGTCAAACACCAAGCGGTCACCGGTGACCGCAACCTATTGTTCTATAATTGTGTCTACAAAACTGGTACTCGACGAGTAATGTGATCTATATTTTCCAAAATCAAGATACTCAATCTGACTATATTTTAGTTAATAGGTACTGTTTGAAATCTATTTCGTATTAACTTGTTATATTTGCGGAGTTATATCGAATAAAAGAGACATTGCATCGCCGGCCATGCGTAAGCTTGTCAGCAATTTGTCTTCTACCAATTGAGACACAATACAAGTGCCATCAATTCATTTTTCTTCAATTGCTTCACAACTTATTTTGAGTGTCTTTTCTGTAGAAGGTCGTCTCGTGAATGGTAAGTTAAAGTACCTAACACTATTCTCCTTAATAATTTTGACTAATACTAAAATTCACGCTAATTGCCAACGAGGTAGACGTTGCGTTGACCGACGTCAGCGAAGGATTTGCCTAACCATCAAAACTTTTCTGTCGACAGTCAAAGCCTCAGCGGTCAGGAGCGTTAATTTCGAAATAATGATTTTAATTAATCAGTCAACAGATTCATTCTTTGTCCAAGTATCATGTAGTTCAATCGTACGTGAAATTGGTCATGGGGTTACTATGAAAAACGTTGCGAGGCAAGTACAGAAATCGATCATGATATTAAATGTAGCAAACATGATCAAATATCCAACATGTCTTCAATAAAATGTGCAACGATAAGCGGAAACCGTCGTGAATGAAATCAATTTACTTACACATAGAAGTTGCACGTGTGAAATCGCGATTAGCTTACATAGATACAGAAGTAGGTTTCGAAAAGTAGATAATTAATATTATAAGTACAATTTAAGGAAATACTTACCAATTGACAACATGTATGTAGTAGTAGTGAATAAAATAATAAATTGTTACTGGAGATTTTCATGTATGAATCACGTACCTACATACCTATTTGCAATAATTTTTAAAGAATTTAAACAACCGTAATTAATATTTGAGGATGAAATGGACAGCATATAATAATATACGGGCCCTGCCACTCAACATTATTCAAAAAA
Organism: Spodoptera picta; assembly: GCA_038387885.1. NCBI lineage: Eukaryota > Metazoa > Arthropoda > Insecta > Lepidoptera > Noctuidae > Spodoptera > Spodoptera picta. Next base: position 67,972 of record JAZHFQ010000185.1, read on the forward strand.
ACTCAGGGCAATAAAAAACTTAGCACATATGTCATCGTGTCTAATAGCAAAAAAATACCAGTTCTTGAATATTTAACATCGTAATATTTGTATATAGGTGTGCATTCAAGTTATCAATCGATTCTGACGTCATTCTCGTCATGTTATTTCCCTCAAAATTACATAGAAGAAAAAGATAAATAATGAAAATCTTCATAATCCACAAGCGCCATCTAGGAGTGGCAATGTGCACTCAACCTGTAGGTACGAAAATCGTAGATTCGTAATAGAAAGCATTTTGCAAAAAATGTTGATTATCACTGAATAAAAATTATGAACATGCTAATGTGGGATAGTTAACTAGGAACCTATAACTAATTGAATGACTAAAAATAATTAGGTGTTTGCCTGTAGGTACGTGCGTACCTACCTATATCCTGTGACTTATCTAATGAAGAGATTTGAAAAATCCTATGCACTGTTACTTATTTATTTATTATACGAATTGCTAGCCGTTTCGTTCGCGGCAAACCGCGAATGTACCGAGCACGGCATGATGCAATGTATGCAGACAGTTTCAAACAATTTGCCGCGCGAATAAAAATTAAAAATAATGTAATTTATGAAACAAAACACGAATAAAATGATTATTTTAGAAGCGAATTATTTCGTTAAAAATAAAAGATTTACATTTTTTCCTTAATGTTATTATATAAATAATATATAAAACATTTAACTAAAACACAACCACGTAGTTTTACTTTAATTAAAATCTCATACATATCTTATACCTATGTTGCAGACAATGCAGATATTTATTTTTATTTTTAGAAAATCTGTTTCCATTGAGCTCACGGAAAACTGTGGTAACGAAAATATCTACTAGATGACACTACTTGTATCAAAATCCAACAAGAACTAATTTTAATCTCAAAAAGAACATTTATTTCATTTATGAAACAAGTGACTGTTAATATTAATAAGTTTGTTTCGGATAAAATAACAGCCGTTTAACATTTGCTTAATGATATTCGATGATTGATAGATTAAAACCTAAAAGTCATAACATAGATGTAGTTACTGTGTTTGTAATATTACTTGTAGGTTACTTACCGGTATTAATACTGGGCAAATAAAATATTTCCGTAATATCAACTTTACACGTCGACTAATCGGCTTTTTGGATGCCGCACCAGTGCAACACGATGCGGTCTTGGTGTCAATTTGACATTTGAAATTAGAATGAAAACAAATTGACAGCTGTAAACTGTGTTTAGTTACCTACTTGCTCGAGCTGGGAACTCGAGGCTTTTAAGTTCTGCGGTTCTGTGTATTATTTTTTACTTTAATGTTTTTATAATTATTATAACTTTCGTGGGATATACTAAAATAATTATAATGTTCTTCGGCGTTTGGTCTTTTTGGCGCGACGCGGAATACTGCTCATGAGTATTAGCCTCTAGCATGACTTGAAACTAGTCGAGTTGCTCAAATAATTATGTGAGTAAACCGAAAAATACAATAATTACTTGAACGTTACTCACGTTTCCCTTGTCTTTCCAATTTTGTTAAAAATATTCTTTGTGTGTGATTTGTGGTAGAGCACAGATATCCGGATTAACGTGTTAATAGTTAACTAACTATAGATGTGCAGGTAGATACGTAAATATTGGTAAATGTGCATTTGTATTTAACTCATCGTTCATGTGGAATGTAATGCTCAAATTCGGTGCTTAGGCCTGTATAGGTTGATCATATTAGAACAATAGCGGAGCTCTACCGTACACAGACGGCGATACTTTAGGAACTAAAAACTAAGTACTTCCTTGTAAGCCCGTATATTCTATCCGAATAGGAAAGAACAACAAACCCACACGTTTAAAAAAGAAGCGAAACAACCGAACTTTGCGGCGAGTTTACTGTCAGATGGGGGTAGTGATCTGTAAACACTGACAAAACTGTCCCCCCGGGAAGTTCGACTCACAACGCTACAAAGGATAGTGTAAAAGAAGGTTAAAGTAACTGCATTGTTTGAAACTTCTAATAATTTTAGTTACAATGGGGGACATAGATACATATCTGCAATAAGGTAAGTATAATTTGTTAGGCAGTAATAGGTACACTGTCGTGTTTAAGTATCACGAGTACTTACTCGTGATACTTAATACTTATTGGTCGTAGGTACTTACCTACGACCAATAAAAGGCAGACAGCTACTGATGACCAAAAAGCAGTGCATAGCCTAGATATAATTAGTACCTACCTACCTACGTTACCTAAATATAATTAGTTTTCAGGCCCATGTGCTCTGAAAAGCAGTCCAGCCAGACCGAATGAATACTTAATACGAGTAATTCTAATGATTAGCTATCTTTATAGTTCCAATTATAATAGAAATACAGATGCACCTAGTTAAGTATTTTTAAATACGAAGCGATCACCGTCGGCTTGTCAAACGGTTAACAAAGACATATTGCTAAACCTACAAGATAATTAGTTTTATGCTAATCGCTCCCGAGGTCCGTGAAGGACTTATATCTGATAGGTAGGTACTAGGTAGGTAGGTATACACTATTAGTGTATTGATTATAGTAAATACTGGCTCTGTAAATTACCTCTATAATGTATTCGGCTTACTTGCGTACTCGACTAGTTTCAAGCCCTGCTAGAGGCTCATATTGATGAGCAGCATATCGCGACCTGAGACCGTTGCGCTGCTACTGGCTACTGGATTCCGAGGGCCCAGCGCGCCTCTGCCGTGATTCACGCGCACTTTCCTCTATTTGTGGTATCAACGACGGCGGCGCGCGCGACACTTGGCACGCTAGACTCGCCCGCCGCTAGCTGCGTTGGTGTTGGGTTCGAATCCCGGGTCGAGACAAAAACAGTATTACATCCCGTGCTCACTGTGTCACACTCCAGACCCTCAACACACGGGATGCCGTCTCCTCCTTTTGCGAAGCAGTTATGCTAGCTAAGCAGGAGGCGGGACGCGTGATGGGTTGCGAGGAGGCAGCTCCTCGCTGCCGGGGATCTTGGGACGATCTCCGGCCACCGTAAGCGCGGGCCTGCGAACGGCGAGCATGGGTGGCTCTCCGTCCGACCAGAAACAGACCCGAGCATACGGCCATCAGACCACCACAGATGGGGCCCAACAGAGCCAATGCCGATTCGGAGTCGCGGAGAACCTAACGGGTTACCGGAGATCCGGCTCGACGTGCAGGAGAAGGAACTCAAAGGGGTGGTTTTTAGTCACTAAGAGTCTGACACTCCCTCCCGCCTCACCCAGGCGGGAGCAGTTAAATTGTTTTTTGAAATCCTCAATAAAATGGCATTTGTAATCTTGTTCTATTGAAAGTAATATACTTGTGACCTAGGACTTCAAATACAAATTGCGAAAACAGACTTCTCTTTCAGAAAATAGCGAAATGTTATGCAATTTCTCTTGTAGCTAAGGTGCAAGTAGCCAGTTACTCAGCTTTAGCTCTAAGATTTTCCAATCAAACTGCGCCCAAGACCGTACTATCTCTCTACTAACAGTTGTACACTCAACATTTTATCACCTATACCTAATTACCAATTTTCCAGTTAACTGAACGGTGAGACCGAATGATTGACCGATAATCAGGGAGGGAGTGAATGAGTCGACGTGTACCCTAGCTCCCAAGTTATAAGGGCGGGAAAAAAATTGATTGCGCTGAATCAATTCATTTGCGGTTCGTTCAGGGTTGGACGCGTTTTTGTTGTCACCTTTCCCCGACTTTTTATTTTGCCTACCTTTGGGACTCGGCGCGGAATGAATAGAAACGTGACATCAATTTTAATTAATCGCTTGATGTTATTGCTTGTTGCTGACTATTTGCGGTCTGAAGAAATTAACTGAATTTACCACCAAAAAAATACAGTGCTTAGACTTAAATACAGGGAAGCTTAGTTAATGTTTAATGACAATTTCATTACTAATTTTCGACCTAACTTATTAGTTAGGAATAATAATAAGAATAATTAATATAAGTATCTATTATACAGAAAAATTGCTACAGGCATCTATACGTTTAAAACTTCTCGAATAACGATGGTCATGGCCAGTGCTCGTTTTTATTCGACTTCCCAAAAAGGAGTACGTCCCTCATTCGTTTAGTCATATCTTTAGTTATACAATAAACACAAGCTCACAAAAACAAACCTAGTTTAAATTTTAGACTGAGAAATTGTAACATTTACAAAAAAATCTATTCATTAAAAAACTAAACGAAAGCTATGAACCGTTCACATTTCACGTTGCATTCCAGCAAATTCAGTTGTGTATGTGCAAATTTTGGAATCGAATATCTCATTTGAACTTAGCTGCACGGTACGGGAAGCATGTAGAAAGCCGGGGTGTATTTCAAAGCCTTCAATTTGTACCCGTCGTAATTAGACTCCAGTACGGGAGTGCACACGGATCTAATGGGGTCTACATACGGGTCAGATCACAGTGTAGTGGAACGCAGTTAAAAATAGGAATAAATTAACATACGACAGACTGGGGTGTAAAGTGTCGTATACAGACTGTGTGAAGAGCCACTAACAGTAGAGTTCAAGTTTCACTAGTGCGCAATTTTTGTAGCAATGTCACTGCGACTTTTTCTGTTGACTGCCAGTCGAAGTTTCGTTCGTGTTTAATTGATACTCTAATGAAAGAGTGTCTGTAACGTGTAGCTTCGGTACATACTGCGTCTACCCGTAAACACGCATAGTATAATTTAAAGTAGCCATACGGAAGGGTTACGATTTAGCTTTGCTTAATATGATTGGAGGAACCATATAAATACAAGAAAATCGCAAAAGGAAATTCCGCTACCATGTAAACATACCCTAATAAGATGAAATATTATGTCCTACTGGGTTGTACCTTTTAGTCTATAGGTACACAGAGAACAATCAATTCTACTTTCAAAAGAAAACATAAATCAATTCAAATTGTTTAATTAAACCTCCACATATTCAATATTAAATCATAAAAACAATAAGCCTAAAAATAATTCAGTCATTAGTAATAATTGTACACGATATATTAAAAATCTAAGCATTAGTTACAATTATATTATTACTATAGCTGTCTACACTCTATATACCAGACATTCTAGTAAGAAAATTCGTAATTTACAAAGATATAGTAAATGTAGAAAAACAATTCGGTAAAGTATCAAAATTATTCCTAGTTAGCACAAATGTGTATGAAAATTAAATCAAAATCAGTATGGGCAAGAATCGTTTTCTGTAGTGACGTCATTATAAAATATTTCCAATGCCTGTAAAAGTCCAGTATCATAAAAACAAATATTTTTGAATTTCTGGGAACTCTAAGACAAAAAGATAGAGACAAAATACTATATTATTTCACAGAATCTTTCATATATCACATCAATTAAGTCTCGGCTTAATCGATAGGAAATATCTATAACTTATTTTAACATTTCATAATGGTTAAATTACCACAGATCTACACAATGCCAGACTACAATAAGTTGTTATAAAAGTAAAAATCTATACCATTAAAACAAAATAAATACAATGTTGAATGAAACATCAATACATTTACAAAAACATAATTATTTTTAATACAAAATACAAATTATTTAAAGCAGCATTTTAAAACTATGTTAAAACTATATAGGTTCTACAAATGGTATAAGAAATATGAAGTCGACGTTGAGAAAACAAAAGAATACTTCGGTACAAAAGTAATTCTTTTCCGAAGCCTAAGTCGAAGTTAAGTCGCATAGATATACTAAATAAATAATTTATTTTATACGATCGGCCGTAACCAAATCAATCGTTTTTTATTCGAAACATTTTATTCAATTTTGCTAAAAGATAATTCTTTCCGAGTGAAAATCTAAAATGTGTAGAGAAAACAACACATGTTTATTTATTTGGAAGCAACGCGTGCAACATGTATCGGTATATTTTATGTATAAAATTAGCATACACATGGAAGCCCATATAAATATCGTATGTTATTTTAATTTAAATTGTAACATTTGAATAATATGCTTTATGGTGAGTATCAAGTACATTTACTGGAGTATGACAAACAAAGTCATCGTTATAAACGAATTTCTAGTTAGTGTTGAAATATCTGGTCAATTTTCCCACAAAGTGTTAGCAATCCCAAGTGGACAAAATAGCGTTTAACACGAGCGACCAATCAAAGCGACACACTCAATAATTCTGACGTACCAATACCGAAGTTTCGATTTAGATTAAATTTTAGTCCAAACTTCGCGAATGTAGACACGATCTAGTCTGAGTACATATTGAAAATCAGAATCGTATTATTTTCACTAATACTATTTGAATTTCTGATATCTACCAGTCTAGCAGTCTGTGAAACTGTTTTATGTATAAACTATAGTAAACATTAAACAACAAACTTCGACTTGTGTAATTATTTCTATAGGTATTGACTGAACAAAATGTATATTTGAAATTTTGAAGCTGAGAGGCATTTTTGTGACAAGTTAATTAGTTACCTAGTTAATTTGTGACTTAGTCGCGAATATTCTAGATGAGCATTCTCTATTTGTACTAACATTAACATTTTACGTTTTAATTAAAGTATTTGTGGAAAGAACTTAAATTGGTTTAAGTTCAGTAAATATGTGACAGATTATTGTTATTGCAATCAGTCTACAATCTTAAATCAACTTAATATTAAGATTAACATTCATAATTAGGTCATACAAACCTCTATTACGTAGCCTATTTGTACAGTCGTCTTGTCTTCGTCGTTATTTCCTGGAGATGGGCGGCGGCCTGGAGTAAGGATGTGACTGGAACCTGTCCCTGGCCCGCACTGCTTTACAACCGACTGATTTTTGAGTTACATTCGTCTTGCCCCGAGCCATCGAGTCTATTAGTTTATTATACGGCACACACGACATGGAAGGGAATTGTTAGTGAGTTAGAACATAAATTGGGATACCACAACAACGTTTACGGGTAGCATAAACATATAAACAACGCATCATGCATCATGTGTAGTATATGTAGCAAAATTTTACTATGTTTTTGCCCTAATCCAGGAATCGAACCCGTGATTATAATCGTGCAGTACACCAACAGATCAGTTAAGGGCAAAATCTTGTTCTCCATGTGATCAAAATAGGTATACAAAATTGAAAGTTGAACATTTTGAAATAAATAAAACGGATTGAGTCATGAAAACACAAGCGTAAATTTCATAAAGCGTAAAGATAACATTTTCCAATATTAAAAAATGTTACGGTCCTTTGCTCAGGTGTTTATGACGTGATGATTATAATCGATATTATTTACGAGTTACGACACAAAGACGGGACGGACAAAATGACGACCTGTACCATTATTAAAACCAAATAAAAATAATAGGTACCCATGATACAGTTAGTATAGGTGTGATATAGTTACTGTAGGTATTTTTGTAGGTAATCTCTCTACAATAGGTACTTCTATGGTTAGGTACTATAATTAGTAGAATGTATTATAATAATACCAGGAAAAAAATATTAAAATAAAATAATATTCCTTCTACTATGTATTTTCATTATCACCTAATTATAAAACTTTATTTTCACCACCTAAAACAATCTATGCTAACCAAACACTTATCAACTCATAATAAATAAGATCTCAATTCCCACATGCATAAGGTTAAAATTAATTAGTACCTTGCACATTCCTCTGCGCTTGCGCGTCCCGCGGTACACTGGAGCCGAAACCAAAGTTCCTCTGTGGCGGGTTCTGCTGAGGCGGTGGACGTCTGAACGGTAACGCCTTACCGATCACTGGCTTCACTACTTTAGCTGCGAAGAAATATAAATTATCGTTATAACAAGGCATTAAAAACCAGAATACTTCGATTACTAGTTAAAGCTATTGGCACAATACCTTTATCACCAAAATTGATAGTCCTTGGCATAGTATTTGTTCTATCCGTCAGTCCCTTCTTCACTGAATTTAATTCCATCTTGAATTCAGTTTTAAATGGTTTCTTAATAGATTCCACCTTTCCAGTCATCACAAATGTCGAATTCAGATCTTTAGGATCAATAACACCATAGTTTTCAACGTCCGCGACGAAGTCATATTCCCTCTTGATCTTCTTGGCAGAATTCAAGTTTCTCGTCGTATCCATACTCTCGAAGGAATCGTTTATAATTATAGTTTCGTTATTAAGCAGTTTAATAGGTGTTCCTTTGCGCTTCTTGGCTGATAACTTGATGGGCTCCTTATTCTCTAAGTCAGTAAGATCATCACTATCAGTAATGATATCAACGGTTGCGTTAACGTCATCCTTTTTAGAGAAACCATATTCTAGTGTGGTTGATGGTTTCTTGAGATCTAATGTCGAAACGAACTTGAAGTGAGCATCGCCCTCGTTCCCATCGTCTGACCACGTGATGCCCTTAGCTGACTTAGCTTTCTTCATTATTTCTAAATATTCCGCTGTCAATGCTGGCGGGGCTTTGTCATAGCCTTTCAGCGTCAGATACAATTTCTTCAACATACTGGGCATGTCGCTCATGTACTCCGTGAAGGCTTCGATCTCATCATTCTCTATAGATAATAATTTCTGCCTTAAATTATCTCTAGCTCTGATCTGTCGTAATTCACTGTTCAAGTGCACTTTATCAACGAAATCATTGAGTTCTGGGCAGTCTGAAAGTGCTTGTTGACATATAACGTGGAGTTTCTTCTTGCATTCATCCCATTTCGTCCATGCGGTTAGTACTTTGGAGTCTAAGTTTACGGATTGTTTCATGTAATTTTCCGCTGCACGTTCTTGACGTGGGATTTCTTCGTTACACATCTAAATAAAAAAAGAATACATTAATAGAGACTCAATAGTTAAAAGATAGTACACAAATTGAACATTTTAATTTTGTTTAAGGTTTACTACCTGCTCCATAGCTTCAGTCGAGGACCTGTGCGCGAGGTCTGCGACATGCGTGAAGGCGCGCGTCCGCAGGCGCTGGCGCAGCGCCAGCACGCGCTGCCGGGACATCAGGCTCAGCAGCTTGGACTCCAGGCCACTGTACACTTCCTCCTCTGCAGAGATGCGCTTACGCCATTCTTGTTTTGCTATCAACAAATAACAAACTATATTATCACGCGTTTATATGACCAAATGCATGAAACTAAAGAATTAATTGTGACTATAGTAGATGCTGTATAGTTTTTGTTTTCATGACATAAGCGGTGTAAGTTTCTGTATTATATGGCTTCCCAGACCAATCAATAAATAGAGCAAATTCGATTCTGTCTAACCAGTATACACACAATACTACAGTACAAAGTTTAAGATAAATAGTAAACAATACCTTTCTCCTTAGCCATGTCCGGCTCCCTAGACACGACCTTAAGACTAGATAGCGACAATTTCGCCTCCAATTCCTTGACTTTCTTCATCAATTCTTGATTAATCTTCACATACTGTGACAACCTGACATCTCCTTCTACAATATTCTTCTTTATACTGAGCTGGATCTTGTTGGCTCTGGCTGCGTACTTGAGTGTGTTGTAAGTGTCCTCGTAACTGATGCTTGCAGGGGAAACATTGGCGATCATGACAGTCTTGCAGTTACCGCCGAGACTGTCCTTCAGGAGTCTTGTCAGTTTTGAGTCTCTGGAAAAACCAAAAATATTTATTTTACACTTGTCAATACTTGTCTTAAAGCTTGTGACAGGCTGATAGGTGAGCTGAAGTCCACTGCATGAGACAATGCGAACATAGGATACCTATATTGAACCTAAGGCGACATCATGAGATGTTTTTCGAAGATATCCTATTACCCAAATCCTATTCCTTTAAGAAAGTGACAAAGAAATCATTACCTGTAAGGTATATAATTGCTGCCATCTGCCAGCTTGTTGATACAGTTGCCCAATGATAGCAAGCTCCTGTTAATGTTGGCGCCCTCCTTGAACCGGTCGCCAACGCAGCCTGTAGCAGACGCGCGCTCACTTCCCGCCAGGTCGATCATAGACAGCTTTACAATGCGCAGCTGACTACTTGTCTTGTAACGCATTTTTACATATACCTGTTGAAATCTTATACTATTATAAAGCGGAAGAGTTTGTTTTTTTGTTTGAACGCGCTAATCTCCATAACTACAAGTCTGATTTGAATAATTCTTTTTTTGTTAGATAGTGCATTTATCAAGGATGGCTATAGGCTGTGAAACATCACGCTACGACCAATAGGAGCTGAGCAGAGCGTGTGAAACCGCGCGGAAGTAGTAAGTCAATTTTATAATCAATGCTGTAACTTAACATTTCGACCAAAAAGGAGCAGAATTCACTCTTTTAAATTATACTATCAGATATATATACTTACAGAGCATCAAGTCATAAGACTTGTATAGGACTATGTAATAAGTAACTACTATGTAGACACACACTAATTTAATAAAGTATAAAAAAATAAGACTACAATCTTAAAATTTTTCAGTTACTCGTATTATGTAACAACTAATATATCAAGAGCTATTAAATAATTAGCTAATCTAGCTGTAACCAGACACCCAGTCATATAATATACCATGTGGACTAAATATTTGACAGATAAATACTGAAAGGTCAACCATCATTATCTAAAATTTTGTCAGAGGAGACTATTTTACTGATATGAACATAGACAATATCCTTCTTATTCAGTGCATTTGACACACTTTAAAAGTTATCATAACTCCAAAATAACAACACTTCTAATAACAGAAACCTACTTGAAAAACTGCATGACTCCTGGAGCTCTCAGCGTTAGCATCAGTTGGATGTTGTGTCCTGTTCTTGTTGCCATTCTCCAGCATATTGAGGAGCTCCTGTGCAGTCTTGATGCTGTTCAGCGTCAATCCAGCCACCATGACACCATACTTTGAGTCCTCCCGCAGTTGCAGAGGTGTGCTTGAAGGTTTTAATAAGTCGTATACATTTTCATTGTATACCTGTAATTAATTATTGACAAATTACGGTAATTTACATTTTTAGTGTTGCATTTTGAGCTAGCATGTTCACAATAGTTTTCTTTTAAACTGTCAAACACCAAGCGGTCACCGGTGACCACAACCTATTGTTCTATAATTGTGTCTATAATGACGGTACTCGACGAGTTAATGGCATTAAATCTGTTCTAGTAACTGTACTAAATACTTATATTTGGTAGAAAGAGGTAACAAACACTATGAAGTTGTGTAACAAACAACTGCAAACTTAGTAACAACATTGATAAATCAAAACAACTTAATTGAATAACAAAAATAACAACACTAGATAACTTGCTAAAAAATTATAATAAACCATAATTAAAGACTTGCCTCAATATAAGAAACTCCAATATCAAACTCCCTCTCCTTTTCATAAGAATTAATTGTGTAAAATAAATGTTCCATGGTCAAATAGGTAATGCCAGGATTCTCAGTGTTACCAATCATAGTAAAGGTCTTGCCTGCACCAGTAGCTCCATACACAAACACAGAACAATTATACCCCTCCATCAGAGAAGACAGAATGTCCTTAGTAGTAGTCTCAAACACATCATTGTTAGTTGCATTCTGGCCACATACATTATCAAATACAAACTTTAACTCCTTGTTTGCGCGCTTTAAAAAGTTCTTATTAGGTTGCTGGACTCCTTGGTAGAAGAACGGCCTCATCTCTTCCTTGGGATCGAACACTAACATCTTTTCGTCAACTACATCCACCACGACGCGGGTGTTCATGTCTAGTTCCCTTTGGTTTAGAGGCCGAACTCTCACAACAACCTTTATATTTGCAGCCATGTTCTGTGTTGATCCACTCTTCGATGGTGCAAGAGCTGAAGACTTCACGCCGCCCAGACCAGGGGCTCTCTCTATTTTGACCATGTTTAAAAAATCACCACACAACTTATCTCATTGAACAAAAACACGCCTGTCACTGGACCACACTACTACTGCCCACAATTGAAACAATTACAGTTCCAACGGTTCCTTCGCGTCACATGAATCAGAAGTCACAAGGTATTAAATTTAATTTAATTTAATAATAACTCCGTTTCAAAACAAACGGTGTTTGAATCTTTCCTCAACAGTCAAGTCAAAGTAACCGTCAAATTTTAAACTGACACACGCGTTCGTTCGGCGCCCGCGTTTCTCAAGCGTCAAACATTACGTTTCGTTTCACGTTTCTCAGGTCTAAAATGAAGAAAATATTATTTATTTAATTTATTTATTGCTCATCCTTATTATTTTAATACTCAATTACGAACTAAAAAAAAAATACATATTTTTATTTTATAAATGAAAATATAAACTAGGTTTCAAAGTAGACAGGTTATGCTATAAAAGTCGTACAAGAAGCAGACCACGCAGTATTTACTATTATTTACACCTGGAGAGTGAATATGGTACTAAGGTATATTTTATTGCAATTTAAATTATTATCAAAACTCATTATACCTACTTTATAAGATGAAGAAGAAAGCTTTCTAACATTCAAGCCCTTATTACCTTTTATCTGCCCATCTGAGCTACGTACTAATTGTAATAGAAAATTAACATTTAATTTATACACAGCCTTGCAGGGATATCGTCTTTATTGTGACATCGTCGCTGTATAAGAAACAAATACAATTTCCTCTTAATTTCCGCCAGCGATCTTATCTGGACATAACGACAGGCTTAACATTCAACCGGGATTCTTACTAAAACTTCGGAAATAGACACACTTTCATTGTTCCTGTATATTATATAGCTGTTTATCTAGTCATAGCTCTGGCCCTGTGCTTAATTTATATAAAGTAGATAGGCACTCTTAATTAAAAGTCTAGCTACAGCGTTCCAATTAAGTAATTAAAGTTTAAAAAATCGAAAACACATTTGCACTTTTGCTATGTCCAATATGACAGGCGTTAGTACCATTACAATAAATACCTCTAGACATGCAATGATACAACATAGTCGTTGTCATACATCGATCTATTTATTTTATTCGTATTTGGTTTGGAAGTAGCCGCTCATTGTGTACTTTACACGTACAAATAGTGGAACCCCTGTTTACTTTAGTAAAGAATAATATTCACATTTCGATATCTAAAAAAACTATCATTAGTATAGTCGCTTTATCGCTTTGCAGAGTGGCCCATATTGCAAACCTCTGCCTTAATTACTACCAGGTATGACTAACCATATAATTTTGATATATTCCCCTAAGAAATAGGTACTTAAGAACACAAAACAATTTAATAAAATATACACTTCTAACGAAATGACAATCTGTATTTCGTACATGGTAATTAATAGAACAATATGAAATTAGATACGTAGGTAGTTAACTACGTGGAACATCTGAATTCTTAATAGAAAATCTGAACGGCAAAAGCACCCTGTTATTATTCGCCACTAAATACACGTAACAACTGCATTTCACATCGAAATTCTCACGCCAATTATTTTCTGTTTTAACATCATTTAATTCCAGTATTTCAGAGTGTACAGAAGTTTCCAAAAATGTCGGACAAATGTTCGATTGGATATGTTCTAAAGTTTCTCGAAGACCCTGAATATCCATCTGTAGGACCACATCTTAAACTCCTAGGATGTACTGGTCTTTGGCACCCTAACCGCCAAACCCTAATTGGGCGTTTTAAGCAAATTCTTTTCTATGTCACCATAACTTTCTTCTTCAGTCAGTATATTAAATGTTTCATTAAGTTCAATGCTGACTCTCTCAAATTGATTCTGCAGTATGCTCCATTTCATATGGGTATCGTGAAATCCTGTTTCTTTCAAAAGGATTACAAGAATTGGGAACTTGTCATTGATTACATGTCTTCTGTAGAGAGAAAGCAGTTGACTAAAAACGACAAAAAGCATGACGATATAATTCATGAGTATATTAAGAGAAATCGGAAGGTGTCGTATTTCTTTTGGGCTCTGGCATTCTTCTCTAACTTCAGTATTTTCACTGAACCCTATCAGAAGAATCAGATTAATGAGAATGGGACCAGCATTTATTTGAAAATCTTTGACGGGTACACTCCTTTTGACAATGAGCCCCCTGGATATTACTTCTCGATGTTAATTCAGACTGTGTTGGGGCATATCGTCAGTGCTTATGTCGTTGGCTGGGATACTCTTGTGGTGTCCATAATGATATTCTTTACTGGACAATTGAAGATCACCTGTATGTATTGTAGGTTAGCGATAGATGCTTTGAATTCTACTAGAAGCCATGAAAACATTGCGAAATGTCATCGTTTTTACACCACGCTGGTTGAGTAAGTACATCATTTCTTTTCAATCTAGAGGAATGTAGGTAAAGTGGTCCCAAGACAGTGTAGGTACTTATAAATATTATTTCAGATATATACATTTATTCAATGCGCTGATCTCACCAGTGATGTTCATGTACCTGGTCGTAATTTCAATCAACCTGGGCGTCTGCATCGTACAGATTGTGGAGGTAAAATATCTGTTCAATAAACATATCTGCTGACAATTAAAAGTAGTTTCAATTTCAATTAAATCCAAAGATAATCGACAATATAATTATGTAGGATGCAGAAGAATGTGTTCCTGATTATGACTCTAATATATCTTCTATTCTCTCTTTCCTTTATTTTATTTAGTTGCATTCGTATGATCGATTTTTTCACAGATCCATGATGACATCACCACTTTGGTATCGAGCATTTTGTTCGTGATCGCCTGTTTAATCCAATTGCTGCTCTTCTACTGGTTTGCCAATGAGGTCACTGTTGAGGTAATTAATTTGTTTTACATATTTTTTTTTTGAGGGGGAAAATCATCCTATGACTTCTCCCGCCCGGGCGAGGCGAGAGGGAGTGTCAGACTCTTACTTACTAAAACCCACCCCGTTTCTACTTATGCACTTCGAGCAAGAGCCCCGGCAAACCATTAAGCCCTCCGCGGCTCCATATCGGCATCAGCCCTTTGGGGCCCATCCTTGGTGGTCTGATGGCTCCTTGAGGCGCGCGCGGAACTCGACGCGCCGTACGCTCGGGCCTGGTTCTAGTCGGGAGGCGACTCACCCGAGTGCTTAGGGTGTTTTACATATCTACATACATTTTAATTTTCGAGGGTGCAAACGCAGTTTCGTTACTTGATTGTCCAAACATGTATAATATGCAACTGTGTACAATTTTACAAAAACAGATACTTAGTAAATAGTAAGTTTTTTCTGGTCCAAAAAAAAACAGAAAGCTGTTCCAGACAACTCCAAAAAGACCTAAATATAAGGTATTTTTATTATGTCTCTTTTTTTTTATTGTACACTTAACTACCCCTTATCTGGTTTCTTACAAATATTTCCATCCAAAAGTTGTCTGGAAGAAATCACCATAGTGTGATAAGACCGCCCATTGTACGCATATTTACATGAATTGTTTGTTTTAAGCTACTTAAATGTGTACAATAAAGCATATATAAATAAATAAATAAATAAAAAGTAATTTGGTCCCCCGTAGTACCTGATGTACTAAGAATTATCTATGTTTTAGAGTACCTTTGTAAGCTACAGCACTTTCGAAAGTGATTGGCCTGAAGCGAACAAGAAGTTGCAGAAAGAAGTAGCGTTGTTAGGACTCACTACCAAGAAGATACTTGTCTTCAGAGCTGGACCTTTTAATCAGATGTCCCTAACTACTTTTATTGCGGTAAGTGGCAAAATAATTAACAAGTTTTTGTGCGAAACGAAAATGCTAAGCAGTTGAGCAGAAAACGAAGATTTGTTCATTTATTTTTCCTGTTACAGATCTTAAGGGCCAGCTACAGCTTCTACACTCTATTAAATTCTACAAATTAATATAAATGTACATTAGGTGCATATAGTACAGAACTGAGAATAGCGACTAGATCATTAGAATATCAATAGAAATAAATAAATACCTGTTAGAACAATTTGCTTTTTTCTCATTGATAAAATAATTCCGCTTCGTAATTTCCTTATTATTTAGCCCTTCAATATTTACGGACATCACTGAAATTTCTGAGGAATTCTGTTGATAAAAAATATTAATGAAAGAATAATAAGAAGAACAGTCTGAGAAGGGTCGTTTGATATTCAAAATAATTAAGGAGACCCTTCCTTTGACAGAAATCGTAGAACGATTTATGTTAAGAATTTAATCAATTGAAAACCGACCCTATTCACTTTGTTTCATCACCAACAACAGCCTTTACAGTCTACTGTCGGAGTATAGGCCTCTACTACAAAAGAGGGTTTGCCTATTTACTTGGTAGACGGGTTGGAGTTTAAAAGGGAGGATAGCAGTTTAAAAGGTTCAGTTCAGTTCAGCAAGCACTGCTGTCCAGTCCAGCGTCTTCTCGAGATACGTGATGAACGTATTCTATTTCTCTCGTCATTCATTTCGTTTGGATGTGTATAATTTAAATGGATATGACAACTAAGATAAAATCCTCGGATTGCTAAAAGCCCAATTATCTACCATTCTTTCCCAATCCCTGAATCCCCAATAATCCTCAAATTACTAATCCCAAAAGGCCGGTAACGCACTTAACGCCTTTGGTGTTCCAAGCGTCAATGGGCAACGCCGATAGCTTACCATCAGGTATCCATCCGCTAGTTTTCCGGCGTATCCCATAAAAAAAAATTACCGGTAAGCAAATCCTTCAAAAGCAATTAAAACCTATAACACAGTTTGCACCGAAGTATTATAATTGTCATGCCCACTAAATTCTTCGGACAAGGAGACTATGTAAGTAATATGCGCTTGACGTATTGCATATAAGACTGGCGAGCAGCCAAAACACTACACAGGGAACGGAAGAACGGATATACGGATGTTATAATTGTTTGTTTGTTATATCACACCGGTGAGAAGAAACGTTAATTAAATTACTTTTATAATACACATGATTGATGATGATTGTACAATGTACATAAAGGTTATTTTCTTCTGTTTTCTTTTACAAACTTCGCTTTGTCACTTGATATTAAATCATTTTTCATGTCCTCCTCTTCTCGAAAAATCTCTATCAACATCTCAGCTTTCCTCAATAAGGACCAAATAAAAATAATTTAATTTGATTGACATCCGTTCCATAATTAAAATTGGAATATACTTTCTGACTCCTGAATACGGCTTGATCGAAATCCAACGGCGTTAGACCGGATACCCTACAATACGATACAATCAGACGAATATTAACTAACGCCAGAGAACTTCGAGAACTCCCAAGATTCCCTCTAAATCGATTAACGAGAAATTTCGAGCTTAATCGATTCTGATTCAGCGAGTTCTCGATTGCAATGCAGTTGCAGATTTGAATTCGATTAAACGCTGTGGTGTGGTATATTTGGGTGTTCCTCGTATGAGCTATCGCTGTCCTGGCGGCCAACGCCTGTGTTTTCAATTACCAACACGATTTTGTCAGTTCAAAATCCCAAATTGATGAGCTTACTCGCCAAAGCTTTTCACCAAACAGAGACGAATAACGTTTGGTGTTGTACTGGCACGCCGGCAACGTTCCACCTAATCTATTGTGCTGATCGGTGTGTAAATGGCTCGAAAATATTCATGTTTGTTGATTCAGGTCACTTTCGTTGACACTGGACCGATATTGCCTCGTGCAATATTGTAAAACTTAAATATGATGTCATAGGGTAGAGTTAAAGTAGAATCTAAAAATAACAGTTTTGAAGTTTATTATTCAGTGTATTCTTAATTACTATCTGCCTGAATTTAATCCAGAATGCAGTCACACCTTGCATAAAGCACACAGCACACAGAAATATTTTCCAACTTCTCTGCCCCAGTACAATTTGTGTTCCCACGCTAGCCCAGACTTAGTCTTAAATATAAATAGCTACTGTCACACAGTTGGGAAACGTTTTCGTATGGAATATTATAAATGGATCATTTCCTTTTTGTGTGGTAACTTTGCAAAGTAACGATGTTAGTTACGGGAACTCAAAGTACCTAAGCGCGTAGTAATACCACAATAAATATCTTCGATCTTCCAACAATCGTCATCTTCAATGTCTTAGTCATCGCTCTGATTTTCTTCATTCTTCATATTTCATACAATCAGTGATTCTATGGAATGCGCTACCCACGGAGATTAGGATGGCCACCAGTCGCTTATCTTTCAAAACCAAGGTTCGCGAGCATTTACAAAAAAAACTGGCAGATTCGATTCAACCATAAGTTGTCTCTTATTATGTTATTTAGTTTTTACCTGGGTATGTATGTATGTATGTATGTATTTATGTATGTATGTGTGTATGTATGTATATAGTACTATTATATGATATAAGTATTGGATGTATGTGTACATATATATGTATAACTGTATATATACCTCTAAGTATCTAAGTACTTAAGTATTTATATATAGTTATTTATTTACAACATTTGCTTAGTCACCTGCCACTTTCATCTCTGCACCACCTTAAGGTCGACTGTGAGACAATGCCCAAGGCATTGAGTCCGCCTGTACATTTGTTATTGTACTAAGTCTTAAATAAATAAATAAATAATACCCCTTACTATACAATATAATATTAATTTAAGTATCCCTGTCCTCAAATGTTTTAAAATCGATAGACATCATATTTTCGGTTTTCCTCATCCCAATAAAATACGAGTAGATGATTCTCCGATTGACAACGTGCCGGCTTGTTCGTGGTCCGGGGGCATTCGGCTCTAATTCGTTTGTGTACAGAACCCAGTCCATATCTACAGAATTAACATATAAATTGTTTTGAATCCGACGACTACACCGCGTTAAATTATTTCGCGAACTTCGCAAATTTACATAGTAATTGCTATAACTCAAGATTTGTTGTTGAATTCCTGATTGTGCGGTTAGACAAATCTGAGTGGAATTAACGAGTTAAGACACAAGATCTGTTAGTCAGATTAGCTTGATGTGTTTAGAAGAACCGCCGTTACAGAAGGGCCGTTAAGCGCATAATTTTGTGTTAACTGCGCCCTGCGTATAATGTACAGAGACTTTGGAAACTCGTTGCCGTGAATGTAATTATTCAGGGAATATTTTGTCTGCCGCTTTGCGAGTTTCAGCTGTTTGTTAGCTACACGTGAAGTTTCGAATTTCAAAAACGTGTAAAAGTACTAAACTTTACGTTCACTAATTGAAACTCATTAAAAACAGACGAGCACTGCAATTTGATGTTACAGTCGGCCGAGTTTACTTGTTTAGGCACAACCTGCTCATGTTTTGTTTCTGAAATAATGTTTAATTGAAACCTAATTTAGATTTGAAACTGTATGTTGGCTAAAAATATAAATTGAGGTTTGATATAGATTACAATTTTGAAACAGAATACCCAGAGCGCAGAGTTAGAATCCCCCACGCAAATGTGCACAAAACGGCTGACCAAAAGCAGTTGTCACTCGCTAAACAACCGCTAACTCGTTCGAACTAACAAATTTTATTTACCTGCCTTAACCGAGAGCCTACAAACTCGTAAAATGTTCTGATGCAATTGTTTGGATTCAATTAAAACTGTTACCCACTCCGTTAACTTGACGGCTAACTCGTTTTATTTAAACTTTAGTGAATCAAAAGGAGTATATAGGTGCAACCCGTGCAACTTTTCGTAGAAATAAATAAAAGTCAAAAACACTCACAATTTAAACTTTTAATACACTTGGGTTCCCAATAGGGCTATCAAACAGTTCAGCTATCATGGTCTGTGTTGCCAACATAACTTTCACTAGACGACTACTGTATAAACATCGAGTGTATGTGACCCTCTAGACTCGTTTTAATCGATTCAACTTATAGTAAGTGTACAAATTGTGAACCTCAGTCCACAGCTACTCCATACCTACTCCCTGTTTGGTTAAGGGTTAGTCAAACAATTAAATCCTTAAAACGTAAATACATATTTTACGTATCGCCTTTAATATCCAGAATGCTCCTAAACATATGTTAAGAACTATTACATTTTTGGACAGAGTCGGACTACGTCAGGTTACCCGGGTCGCTCCATCTAGGACCCAACAGCTTAGCAGTTACTTTATGATCAATCTATAGCTTAATTATCGGTGCCTCGAAAATATCTAAATTTTAGAACACAAATTTTAATTTCTCAAAAATAAGTCAATTATGAAATTAAATAAACGCGTGGATTTTAGAACATAAAATATAAAACGAGTGTCTATCAATCAGATTAGAAGCTCATTGATTCTACTTACAATGGATTAAGGGTTCCATGAAAATTAATAGCATCAATTTTAAAAGCTTTTTCTTTAACTAACTCTCCTTTACTTTATAATTTAAATAGCATTTGAATCTTAATTTTATTTAAAAAAATATTTTACATAACACCACGCCTTTTATCCACGAAGGAGTAGGTGGAGGTACACATTATGTATACATATATAATATATAAAATTATTTTATTGCATAAAAATTAAAGTATAACACCACTACCTACATAATGATAATGACAATGATATTTAATTTACATTCCATTTTTTTATGGCATAAGCCGGTAAACGAGCTGACGGATCACCTGATGGTAAGCAATAGGCGTCGCCCATGGACATCTGGAACACCAGAGGCGTTACAAGTGCGTCACCGGCTTTTTGGGGATTAGGAGTTTGAGGATCGTTGGGGATTCAGGGATTGGGGAGATTGGGGAAGGGGGAGGTAATTGGGCCTCCGGTAACCTCACTCACACGACGAAACACAACGCAAGCGTTGCTTCACGTCGGTTTTCTGTGAGGCCGTGGTATTCACTCCGGTCGAGCCGGCCCATTCGTACCGAAGCATGGCTCTCCCACACTTAACTCCTAATAAAATCTATCTATTCGCTTATGTACCCACCCTGTTCCCAACTTTACGCGTTTATACAACAAACTAAATAAGTAGGTAGGTAACGAAACCACTAGAAAATTCGAAATTCAATCAGAGAATTGAGTATTTTGTAAATTCCTGGATACGACTAGATTGGCTTAGTTCGGGATTAGCTGTTGATGTAATTTAACTCCGTGGCACCTACACTGTAGATAAATAGTCTAATTTCGTTTACCCTTAGCGTAGATACCTGGGTACTGGGTAGTTGCTAGTGTGCTTAGTCGAAGTTATAGCCTGATATGGTTAGCTCAGACATTTGTATGTAATCGTCCTTATGTGAATCTCGTTAGATCTTTATAATTATGTATAGCTTTAAAAAAATGTTAATCCTAATCCTAATCCTAATCCTAATCCTAACTTTATAATATTATAAATGCGAAAGTAACTCTGTCTGTCTGTCTGTCTGCTACTCTTTCACGCCAAAACTACTGAACGGATTTGAATGAAATTTGGTATACAGATATTCTAGACCCCGAGATAAAACATAGGCTACTTTTTATCGCGAAAAGGGGTCGTAAGGGGTTAAAAGGGGGTGGGGAGTTGTATGGGATTACATAATTTTTAAAGATAAAACCTAATTCATTACAAAAATAATAAATTCTAGCATTTTTGAAATTTCGACCTGTGAGGGGATGAAATAGGGGTTGAAAGTTTGTATGAAGTTCGTCATTCTTGAAGATACCTTACATTTTATATTTATGCACTAAATAATAAACAAAAAATCGTTTGTTCTAGCATTTTAAAATTTACACCAGCGTGGGGGTGAAATAGGGGTTGCATGTGGGTGTTCGTCATTTTTGGAGATAAAACCATGTAACTTGGTACATAGGTCTCTTAGGATGTGCAAAGTTTTTATATAAATAGGTACCAAAGGAATTCCAGAAATTGTAACTTTTGTTTTGTATCAATAAAAAAATCGACTTTTGAAGTATCTATCAACGCACAGCCCAAACCGCGGGACAGATTGGGCTAAAATTTGGCATACAGATAGATGTTATGACTTAGGCATCCGCTAAGAAAGGATTTTGATAATTTCCACCCCCAAGGGGGTAAAAAAGGGGATGAAAGTTTGTATGAAACTTTGTCAGTTTTTAACTGATCGGGTTGAAATTTGGCATGCAGATAGATATTATGACGTAAGCATCCGCTGTGAAAGGATTTTGATAATTTCCACCCCCAAGAGAGTAAAATAGGGGATGAAACTTTGTATGAGACTGTCAGTTTTAAATCGATCGGGTTGAAATTTGGCATGCAGATAGATGTTATGACGTAAGCATCCGCTGTGAAAGGATTTTGATAATTTCCACCCCCAAGTGGGTAAAATAGGGCATGAAAGTTTGTATGAAACTTTGTCAGTTTTAAACCGATCAGGTTGAAATTTGGCATGCAGATAGATGTTATAACGTAAGCATCTTCTAAGAAAGAATTTTGATCATTTTCACTCCCAAGAGGGTAAAATAGGGGGTGAAAGTTCGTATGGAACTTTGTCAATTATAAAACGATCTGGTTGAAATTCGCCGTGCCGATAGATATTTTGACGTAGGCATCTCCAAGTAAGGATTTTGATCATTTCCACCTCCAATGGGATAATGTAGGGGATGAAAGTTTGTATGAGGCTTTGTCAGTTTTACACAGATCGGGTTGAAATTCGGCGTGCAGGTAGATATTATGACGTACATGTCCCTTTAGAAAGGTTTTTGAACATTTCCACCCCAAAGTAGGTAATATAGAGGGTGAAAGTTTGTGTGATACTTTGCCAGTTTTAAACCGATTGGGCTGAGACTTTGCATGCATAAAGTTACTATGACATAGGTATCTCCTTAGAAAGGATTTTGATGAATTCCACCCTTTTTTTTTTTTAAGCGGGGAAAATCATCGAATGACTGCTGCCTGGGTGAGGCGGAAGGGAGTGTCAGACTCTTACTGACTAAAAACCACCCCGTTCCTTCTCCTGCACGTCGAATCGGAGCCCCGGTTACCCGTTAGGTTCTCCGCGACTCCGAATCGGCATCAGCCGTATTGGGCCCCATCTGTGGTGGTCTGATGGCTCTTTGAGGCGCGCGCGGAAACTCTATCTTTTAACCACTGAACTTATTTCATAGAGATTCTGTACAACAATAGTCGAAGTTTTTATTACTCAAAACTTACGTGATCGGGCCGGGACTGGTAAGAACCCTGCGGGATTTTTAATTTATTGAAATTACGATAAATAATTTCACAATAGGTAAATCTTAATTGGGCACTGAATTGATTCTGATGAATTCTGTCAGAAGTCATTAATTTACGCGGACGAAGTCGCGGGCAACAGCTAGTAGAATAATAATAATTAAAAAATGATGTCTACTTATTACTGTTACAACAACAACAGTAAAGGTATAATATACAATAATGTCAATCAGTAAAAACTAATATAAATAAATATGTCAAATCTGTTATGTCAAAATTATATAAATCAATTGCATTTTATTAATTTTTAATTATTCTAGTATATCTTTTAGAAAATCGTCGACATTATAATAGGCCTTTCCAACGAGAAATGATTTCACTTTCTTTTTGAATAATTCACCATTAAATTCTTTCCAACTGTGTGGAATCTTATTGAAAATTATAGGAGCATATAACACTTTTGCGCATAAATGCCGTCCTTGACGAATGTAAACAAAGTTTATTATTATCGCGTCGATTTCGAGGAAACATTTCAACCATACGTGGGAAAAGATGAGGATTATTTTTGACAAATAAAGCCACCTCTAATATGTAGATTGATGGTAATGTCAGTATTTTACAACGTATGAAATAAGGCTTACACGAATCTCTGACGCTCAATCCGAACATAGACCTTATACATCGTTTCTGAGCCTTAAAAACTCTTTATCTTTATCAGTCGCGTTGCCCCAGAAAATGACCCCGTATTAAGATACGTTCCGTTTTAAGAAACGGATTCAATTAGTCCATAATAAGCTGTCAACAGAGCATAATAAAATAAATTCAAAAAATTTCGTGTAACTCTATAATTAATAGCCAGTTGCTACAGTCGTTGTTTGGAGGGACTGTGTTCGCCTTTTTTCAACATTTGTTTGTTAGTAGGTATATTAATATTGTACTTAACTTTGCCTAACTTATAATTTTGTTTATGTTGTTTGTATAAGGAAAAGTCACTGAAGACCTGGAAACAATTGCCATAATAACATAATTTTCTTGGAAATCATACACGTGCTCCTATTAATCTATAAATGTAATTGAAAGAAGTTTATTGTATATATGTATGTTCTTTTTATATTTGTGTATTGATTTCTACATAACCTCGTACTGTGAAACTTTTCTTGGTTTTATTGTTTAGAAATACTTAATTATATTTTGATTGCTGAACTCTGAAGCGGAAATTGTAGTTAATATTGGCATTGTATGTAGAGAATATTAATAAAATGAAAATGGTTACTTTTTCCTTTAATTTTTATCAGTTTTTTTTTTCATTTCATTTTTATCTTATAGGTTTAATTTTTATCATATATGTATATTCTTAAATTAGTTTTAGTGTATAAAGTCATTAAGTTATTTAAATAAATAAAGTTATAAAAAAAATGAATTTATTGGTTGGTTCGATGGATTAATTTTTTATTTTATTATAGGAAGCTAAAGACGTTTTTATTTATTTGAACGAGCTAATCTCCCTAACGACTGGTCCTATTTTAATAATTATTTTTGTATTGGATAGTACATTTATCGATTAAGGCTATAGGCTATAAAACATTCCGCTATGACCTGTGGGAGCTAATCAAAGCGGGTGAAACCGCGTGGAAGAAGCTAGTTATTGAAAATAAAATAATGTGTGTGTTGCCTAAGTGTCATTATACTTACGAGACACATAAATATTATGCCAAACTGATGAAAAAGCCATGTTGATTTTTAATTGCATGCATCTTTTAAAACAGTAGATAAACAGAAGAGAAATATCAAAGTGAAAAAGTGACGTGGCAATGATTTTTTATAAACAAATCACGGACTACTTATTTTCGACCACGTAACTCAGGTATAGGTAACCTCTTAAAATGGCATCGCCAACTCCCTTCAACTAAAATGGCGGCAAATTAAATTTCAAACGGGAGTCCACGTTGGTGAC
This sequence comes from Spodoptera picta, assembly GCA_038387885.1. Lineage (NCBI taxonomy): Eukaryota > Metazoa > Arthropoda > Insecta > Lepidoptera > Noctuidae > Spodoptera > Spodoptera picta. Next base: position 92,944 of record JAZHFQ010000185.1, read on the forward strand.
AGCTGACGAAGGTTCAGTTCAGGGTAGTTTTTTTTTAATTCCACTAGCCCTACACCAACCCTACACCCTACACATACCTTGATAAATTCTCCTAGCACATTAGAATCTATGGAATTCAAACAAAATAGAGGTCGAAATCAAGTTTAATAGAGTAATATCTGCTAATTTAGAAATACTGATTCGTTATATGAAGATGGATTTATTTATTCTAGTTTAGTGTAGTTCCTAAAGATAGGTATAGGTATAGATAAAACAATGGGTTGTTTTAAAGCCGCGCTTTCTAGGAGGTAACTTGGATATCGATTCTGAGGCCGAATCAATAAAAAAATTGTAGGTAAATATTTTTCATTTATCTGAAATTACGGATATCCGTAAGTGGGAAGTACACGCCGCCGTCTTGTAACTAGCTTTATAACGCGGCTTAACACACACAAACTCAAACACGTAATTGATAATAATATCAATTACGTGTTTGAGTATATAGGAATAATCCTAATTCCATAAAACTCCAATAAGAAACATTGCTGTCGCTTATTCTGAAATACTGTCGAACTTAAACGATTTATTACCTCTATAGCCGTATTTTTAACTATTGGCCCGAAATTTTCTCTTACATTGAACTTTTATGACTTCTGTGACATGCCCCGAGAAATGACACGGTTTCAAATCTACACCTTGTATAATAGGCCTCTTCTGTGCATTCCAGATAGGATGGTTGGAACTTAGAAGTTACAAGCAGGTTGCTTGTTACAGGTGCAATGAAACCGTAAACTACACCAGTATATTTGCATGTACCCTAAGCCTAACAACAAACACAAAAAAGCATTTCTACTATCCTCGCATTTTTTATAACGGCACGATTCCGGAATTTTGCAAATAGTGTCCGCTCTGTCCATTTGAATGTTGCGGAAAAACAAAGGGTCAGAAGGAAAGTAAATCTAAATACCAACACCGTCGGTTCTTTTCACTTTTCTCACAAACTTGAATTAGTTTATTGGTTCCCTTTATGTTACGTAAAAGTATCCGATCTTATTATTTTTATTTCAAAATGGCAAACTTTTAACATACCGTGCGACACTTCGAAAGTGACAATTTGAAAAAATTGAATTAAGAACAATTGAATTAAGTAGTATTTAGTCTTTTATTGATGGATTTTGCTAAAAACGCTTGGCGTTAATAATTTCTACCTAGACACAACATAACATCACGCCTTTTATCCCTAAAGGGGTAGGCAGAACTGCACACAGAAGTAGCACCCACTTTTCACTATTAATGTTATGAGTCCCATGTAATAGGGGGTGAGCCTATTGCCATATACCGGGCACAATTCAGACTCCGTGCTACTTTTTTTTTATGGAATAGGAGGCAAACGAGCAGACGGATCACCTGAGGGTAAGCGATCAGCGCCGTCCATGGACACCCGCAACACCAGAGAAGTCACAGGCGCGTTGCCGGCCTTTTAAAAAGGAGTACGCTCTTCTCTTGAAGGTTTGAAGGTCGTATCGGTTCGGAAATACCGCCGACGACAGATCATTCCACAGTTTTGCTGTGCGAGGCAGGAAGCTACGTGAGAAGCGCACAGTTGTGGCCTGCCAACCATCTATATAACGGGGATGCATATGCTACTACTGAGATTTTTTTAAAAGCCAGTAACACTTTGCGCGACCTGGGAATCGAACCCGAGACCCCATGCCCTGCAGTCGCACTTGCGACCACTCGGCTAACGAGGCAGTCTATCTAGACTATAAAATATTCACTAAGAACTTCGATAAGCGATACCAATAAAACATTACTGAAGTATTGTAAAGCCCTCTCGCTATTTGACAATAAAACTTGATCTTAGAACCAAACGAGGCAAAATAAATACCTATTCAAATCAATACCTATCAAGAAGAATGTCATAAGTAAACTAAAAAAATATATCTTGTTCAAATATTCCTATGACACAGTTGGCAGTTGGCTTGTTTTCCATTGCCTGTTTTGTAGTATGTAGCAGTATATATATTTTGATTTCTTGTTGCACTAGCATAATTTGAGCGCGATATTTCGCTCGACTTGTACAAATTCTCGGGTAACTCCCCACTAAAGTGACAAAAGACTATGCATTGTAATGTTATGTGAAATGCCAGGACCACTACCCTTTGTTTTGTGTGTGAAGGCCTCAACTTTGGCCTTGGCCTTGCTTACTTGGGTTCTAAAAGTGTCGTAGATTCACTTGATTGATTTTTCTTAGGGTATAAACCGGTAAACGAGCAGACGGATCACCTGATGGTAAGCAATCGGCGTCACCCATGGACACCTGGAACACCAGAGGCGTTACAAGTGCGTTACCGGCATTTTGGGGATTAGAAGTTTGAGCATCGTTGGGGATTCAGGGATTGGGGAGATTGGGGAAGGGAGGGTAATTGGGCCTCCAGTAACCTCACTCACACGACGAAACACAACGCAAGCGTTGCTTTACGTCGGTTTTCTGTGAGGGTGGTATCACTCCGGTCGAGCCGGCCCATTCGTGCCCAAGCATGGCTCTCCCAAACTTAGATTGATTGATTGATTACGTAGTTTTAACAGGTTTACAAATCTAGAAGATGTGCCAATCTGGATAATTGATCTATTTATTTGACTCGACGACCAGTATACTCAATAGAGTTTTAAATAGGAATTCGGTCTTTCATTAAATAAATGACATTTAAGACGACAACATCCAACATGCCCTAACTAACAGAATACTAGGTATTTTAATGATAAACCCATAAGGGCTACCTATATTAACATTCAAAACTATTTACCCACCTAATTTTAAACAAAATCCTTTATTTCTGTTATCACCCGACCCTAACGTACGCGATTGTAACCCAAATTCGAGAATACATAGTAAGGGTCGCTTGTTACAAACAGGAGATGAGAGTTTGTTTGCAAGCGAGCCGGAATCTCGACGTTATAATGTGATCCGGAAACGTCATTCCGGAACGGAGACGCAGTCCTTTATTAGGTAAGCCCGGTGCTTGCTACTCCACACGACATCTTACTCAGCTTGAATAAGATTTTATATGTAAACAACCTGCAAAGACCTAGTTAGGTTACACAAACTAGGAGAGGAAACTTTTGTGTTACCAAGTTTCTATGTCGAAATTATGCAAATGAATGGAAAATTATCGTATTTTATCTGCTGCAGTTCCTACGCCAGATACATCTACATGAAGATCTAGCAATCAGTAACTTATGTTATGGTGCGCTCATAAAAACATGTCCACGTATAACTCTCCTCCCTAACCTGTCATCTATTCTAAACATATAATAAAATCGTAGAAAAGTCAAAACTGTACAATTAATATTTTTTAAAAGAATTCGTGGGCGTGATTTAATTCAATTCAATTCAATATTTTATTGCACTCCATAAGTTTCATGAAGGTGTTACATTAGATATTTTGGTATCTACATTATGGAACCCGTAGAGGACACGGCAACGTAGAAGAGAGGAGGAAGCTTGTTTTGTAACTATTATACCTCTATACTATCGATACCGAAGCCAAATATATGGTTTTTGGAATTTTTGCCTGTTTGTCTGTATATGTATGTCCGGGATGATCTCAAAAAGTACTGCATGGATTTAATTAAAATTTTACATGAATATTACTAACAGGTCGGGTCAACATGTACATAGGCTACATATTATCACGCTATCATCTACGGGGGAGGAGCAATGTACTAGGTACTTAATCAATTCTGACGACATTCGTTACCGTAGAATATCCCTTGATAAAGAATAATTCAAAAGCATAAATTCTGCCAGAAGTCATTATTCTACGCGGAAGAAGTCGCGGGCAACAGCTAGTGGATAAATAAAGGGATTACCCAGTCGTCGCAAATAGAAGTTTGTGTTTTTTTTTTAAAACGCTGCCCCACACTAGGATTTTCTCCTGTGTCGTGGGTGCGTTTACAAACATACAAGTTCACATACACAATGACACCCAGACCCGTAACAACAATTTGTGGATCACACAAAGTGTTGTTCCGTGCGGGAATCGAACCCGCGACACGTTGCACGGCAGCCGGTTGCCGAGCCACCGCGGCACCGCACCAACCGTGCAGCCTAATCTGGCTATTTCAAATTTTCACTAAACACACCAAAATATGAGAAGTTACGTAGTTCAAATTCGTTTACAGGTACAATTGTAGTGAAGACAATTTATCACGTGGCACAGCTAGAGTCGGTCGCGCTCGTCATAATCACGAGGCCACTAATTGGGAAACTTACCCGACTGTTAACAGTTCTAAAAGTCATTGTTTACCGTGTTCCCTGTCTGTTAGACTGTTACCTAGAACTTTATTCTAGATACAGACTAAAACTAACACAACTATTTTAAACCAACATACAATATTTTTTATGTAGAATATACGGGTCGGCCACTATTTCACCTGGTAGTGAAGCGATGATTCGCCTGCCTATAAGCAACCTAGGCACTCAGGCCATGAAGACACCGAGACTATTCCCTTCAGGAATCAAAGGCTCTGACAAAATTCCAAAACAAAACAGTAATAAAAGTTCATCCTCTCTAAAGTTTATAATCGCTTGAATTTTAGATGTCTAAAAAATATTGTAAGACCGTACATGTGTATTTTTCCGATTTAAAATAAATTCGTAGCCTAAATTGCTATTATTATTTTAAGCTAAAACCACCGTTAACAGTGCCTTATAACCAGGAAATTACTTTTTATTTCTCTTATTATTACTTTTTTATTTTTAAATATCTGACAGGGCAGAAACAGGGCCGAACTAGGAATGCAAGTGGGTGCCCTTACTTTATTTTTTATTTCATTTTAATTTGTTCTAAAATCAAATTACAAATTATTTTACCTTAAATATTATTGAATAAACATAAAACTTATACAAATACACAATACAATAAATATTGAGTGAAATAAACATTTTAATGAGAAAAAACAGAAAGACTCGCGTTTTGTTAACGTATTTCCAGTCTAGTTCGTTACAACAAAACATTGGTTGTAGCTACAAGCACTTAAAGCCTTGATTGCCAAGATCCATTGGATCCCACAGGTCCTAGTTATAGCGTGTGAGCAGAACTAATGGTATGCTCTGTAATTGATTGAACGCGATCTCGCAGCGCGGAAAGGTTCGACGTTTCATTTAATTAAAACCCAATTTAAAAATACATTCGGTATCGTAACTATCAGGCAGTTGATGAATTAATGGGATTTTCAACTGTTTATTAACTTTGTGTGTTTTGTAGTCGATTCTTTGATGTACTTTTAATTTGTGTAAATGTTTTCTTATTGCTTTTTGGGTGCAGTTGAATAAATATAGTAAGCATTGATTGAAAAATATTAAATGACTTCCTCAAATGATACACAGGTTATCTTTAATAACATCACGCCCTTTATTTCCTAAGGGGCTGGCAGGGCATTACGGCACTTAATGCCACTTTACAATGTAACACCCACTTTTCACTATTTATGTTATGAGTTCCATGTAATAGGGGGTAGGGGGTGATCCTATTGCCAATATTGCCATATACCGAGCGACTTAAAAAAAATATCTGTAGTAGCACTTTGACACGGAAAAAACCCTGTATTACTTTGCCCGACCCGGGACCCCTTGCCCAGCAGTCACACTTGCGACCATTCGGCCAATGAGGTAGTCTTATCTTTAATCTAACAGCGAAATCAGTTATTATTCTACCTATAATTAAGTCGAAATTAAAATTCTCATTCTCATTTTTAGAACAAAACAATTTTAGTTCTCTCTTCTGGCTGTAGCGTAAAAGTCTCGTGAACAAATTTTGATTCGGAAAACAGCTTTCGAAAATTCCCCACGTGACTCTCATATTGTCCAATTTATTTTTCACGGGGAGTCGTCTGAATTCTCGCAAGGGATCTTGGTACATAATCAAATGGCGAAGGAGACCAATTTTCCGTGCGATCGCCCACTGAACGCCGTGCACCGCGCGCCACCGATATCGGCCAAATTAACCCACTGGGCCGCCTCCACAGTAGACGTAGAAAAATTGCATACGATTTAAAAAAGTTCGTGGTGTTACTTTTATTTCGGCTGAGTGTTTCCATAAATTGGTTTGGTATAGATATACTTGAGTATAATGGCAGGGAGTCAGAGTAAATTTTTTAACACACGAAAACTCCCCCTATTATACAATATTCAAAATAATACATAATTCGGAACTTCTATTTGAAATAATTCTATTTTTCAGTATGTTTTATGAATATCTTTACTATCCCGCATATTTTTCGAGACCTACCTGAATATTAATTCCATTATGCGAAAAAATCACCAATTTAGATTAAATGAAAAATGTGACGACATTGTGGAAAACTTTTCAATAGTCGGATGCGGTAAACGGATTGTGATGTCTAGTTAGAACGAATCAAATCTAGATGTAGGCGATCAAGAATCCAGCCTGAGCCGATCTCTATAATTGAACTGTTAGGCTCAATTCCAATGAGGATTTTGTACTGTAATGTGCACTATTGGAACGTTTTAGGGTCTTCGGTGTTGTTCACAAAAGCTGTTTGTTATACATAAATCCTTCTTCGATTAATAAATGTAGGATTTAGCAAACTTAAATTTGAATTAAGTTGTATTTCATATCAAGCAATGATACATTGCACTAACTCATAATAATATTTCATTAATTTCATGAAAAATTTATTCATTTCTTGTCCATGTGCGAAAAGGCCATTGCTTAAAAGTGAGCACTTATAGGCTGTTGATGATGATTATAATAATGTAAAATCTAATCGAATATGGGCCCGTTCCAACATCAGTCATTTTAAGTTTTAATTTGAATTAGAAAGCAAATTTCCTCATTCTCTACAACATGCTAATATAATCATACAGATTGTACGTAGTCATAAATTACATCATACCTCACACTGCACGAGTAGGGATTCATTATCTCCTGCTGATTAGAATCCGCGGGCTGACGCGTCGTGTTTTGATGTATTACCTACTTCGCAACGACGGATTTGTGTGAACACGACTTCACGAGACAATACGGCTGTCTTCAGACATGTCTCATTCGATGATGGTTTGTGCCTTGAATTTATTTAAAGTTACGTGGGTGTATGATTTTTAAATTATATTTGAATCTTCAATTAGTTATTAAGGACTATATTTGCTTAATAAATAAAAATGAATGAAAGTCACCCGATTTCTTCGTTTTAAAATGATATGTGAGGATTTATAGAGGGTTAAAAAGTCAATGTGGACGAAATTGAAATAGGCTATCTAAATCAAAACGCTAGCAATACTTTATCTTGGATTTGCTCTGTGAGCAGTTCATTTTAGACTCGACAATAAGATTTATTTATCAAGTTTACATATTGATGCTTCACCCAAGCAGTTTAAATGGTATGCATGTTTGGAACCCTTTTTAGTTATTAGGTAACATATTCTAATTTTAGAACAAAAAAAAGTTTTATTCTCTGGTTTAACAATCAAATTCAGACTTGAATTTATGATGACAATAATTTTCTAAATAACAAGGATCATCCACAACATTGATAAGTTCTTAAAGGATAGGAATCAAAGAACTGAACATAATTTACCTAAGCCCTGTATTTTAAAATGACTCACTGCATCTGTATACTCTAAGTTATGAACCCTTTGCAGGATGATCTCCGGCCACCGTAAGCGCGGGCCTGCGGACGGCGAGCAATGAGTACGGCGTGACGCGCGCGCCTCAAAGAGCCATGAGACCACCACGGATGGGGCACAACAGGGCTGATGCCGACTCGGAGTCGCGGAGAACCTAAAGGGTTACCGGGGCTCCGGCTCGAAGCACAGGAGAAGTGGGGTGGTTTTTAGTCAGTAAGAGTCTGACACTCCCTCCCGCCTCACCCAGGCGGGAGCCTGCCCTTATACAGCTGCAGTAGCAACAGCAGTCGTCCCTGAAGTATAAAAACTTCGAAAAATAACAGCCGCACTCTGTTGTGGTCGCATTTTTAGTCTGGTAGGTAGTAACAAGGATGGTTCAAGCTCCGATCCCCATCTGTGATGTGAAATAGAATTAAATAATAAATCAAGGTCCAAGACTCGGCCTTATTTATAAAAAGATATGCGTGGGTTGACAGACCCGTCATTTATTAAACTATTTAAAATATTGGACGAGATATATTTCTATTAACACCTAATTTATCTTATGGCCCTTATTCGAACTTTCTCTTTTACCCTATTAATAATATTCGAAACGTGTCGTGCTTCGCAAAATGAAGCCCAGTTGAGCCGCCAAATTGAAATCTCATACGACCGGGCCTTTATTAGGCAATAGCGAGCGATCGTTGTCGACTCGAGTCTAGAGGTGGTTTACTGACATCCCATTCGGGATAGGGTTAGCAAAATTAAATATTTGTTAAAAAACATTGATATTTAAGAGTTTTCCTAAATAAAAGATATCATTATCAAAATTCCTAAAAACTGCGCTTTAAAAACCACTTCAGGCTTTCGAATAAACCTAGGAATAACCTTTAATACCACAATTATCATTAAAATTCTACGGCTTATACTTTTACAAGACGAATTATGATTACATTTAAGAATTTTCTTAAATAAAAGATATCATTACCAAAATTCCTAAAAAACGTGCTTTGAAAACCACTTCAGCTCTCGAATAATAACCTTTAATAGCACAATTATCTTTGTAATTCTACGGCTTAAACCTACTTTTACAAAACAATACGATTCGTATCAAACGCATACGAATTACGAACTTAGCTTGTACCTTGCACAGGGGAACTTTATGAACAAAACTAATGTACAATACTGCAACTCAATTTCAAATTGGTTTGTTTCTCGATACAAAGTTCAAATACAGCTAAACCCCCAACCAGTTAAAACGTCACTGAAGAAAGTTTGGAAATTGACCTGCTCAGGTTACGTGTGTTGTTTTATTAAACTATACTTAATTTAAAGTTCACAATCACGTTTGTGGAGGAGAATATTACTGTTTCACTTTACTTAAATACCGAAAATGACTGATCATGCAGAGCGAAGTATTATTGACTCTGTTACATCTTCCGATGTTAATACTTCCTACATAAATGTAATGTAGGTACGACAAGAGCTTGCCCCTTCTGAAATTGATGAGGCGAGATGTGGATTAAGACAGTAGATTGAAAACAGTTATGGCTAGTGTATCTGCATAATATATACCAATTTGACTGTAATTTTTTGACGTATATTAAAAAAATATGAAAAAGTTCTTTTTTTCGACACCCCTGAACACGGAGAACCAAACCTCCAGAACCAAACTCGTTAAGTCTAGTATACTACTAACGACGAGTAGAATCTAAGGATCGCAGCCTCGTCTCCACGCCGGCAGGCATTCCTGACACCTGTCCAATTTGCGTCAAATCATCATCCACATGCATCCGATGTCGTTTCATTCACTGTAATGAGACGAGAAACGTCGCAGATGAAATTAAATACTTGAATTCGGTGCAAAATACTCCGCGATGGGGAATTTGAAAGTAAGCGTTTATTTGGAATAAATGTTGTTATTCTAAAAACTGCTTTGGTTAAACAAATTGTTAGATAATCCGAAAATCATAATAGATCTACTCTGATTAATGGAATATGTTATTTGAAGGTATTCAAAAATATCTTAGGCACTAAAACTAAAAGCAACAAAACAACAAAGCAATATTAGATATTAGTTTTAAATCAAAGTACCTAGGTACTAAATGATAGCTTAATGTTCGTAGCTTGTTCGTATTATAAGCGATTTCAGTATTACTTAACGATAAGGTATATGTAAAGCCAACACCCGGGGGGGGGAAGCTAGGGTAAGATTTGGTGGGAATCGCTGTTAGTGAGAGCAGCATTGCATATAAAATGCCAAGATGCCTTCTGCTGTACTCGTGGCGGGTACCGTACAAAGCAGAGCCCTAGCCAGTCCGCGCCATGCACGTCCCCGTCGTCCTCCCTGGGAACTGCTGCAACCGCGCCGCCGCGCGACCGCCACCTTGAGTTGCAGCTAAGCTAACGGATGCAGGGCGCAAGGCGAGTATTCTGCGCCTTAAAACAGAATCGACTCACTAGGGAGGAAACCCGATACCAAACCGAGCATATCCGCAGGCTCTGAAGCGGCAGCCCCGCTAGCGGATTAAGGCACAGTGGGCTAATCACCTGCTTGCCCGACAATCTTTGATTCCTGAAACCGAAACTGAAGTAAACCGGACTGATCTTTTAACGACGACTTTTGGCATGAAATTACGGACACGAATTGCTTTTTGGAATGTACGGACGCTTAGTGAAGACAGCCGACTAGCCCAAGCAGAAGCAATAATGCTTTCTTACAACTTGCAGATACTCGGACTAAGTGAAGTGAGAAGGAATGGTTTCGGTGAGCTGAGAACGTCCAGGGGCTTGACTTTGCTGTATTCCGGCAAAGAGAGCGAAGAAGATGTACGTGAGCATGGCGTTGGGCTCATCCTCTCCAATGCAGCAAAAAATAGCCTCCTGGACTGGAAACCGATCTCCGACCGAATCATATACGCCCGTTTCAACACAAGAGCCCGGAAAATCTCAATGGTTCAGTGCTACGCCCCAACTAATGCAGCAACAGAAGAAACCAAAGACGATTTCTACAATGCCCTCAATGCCACCCTGAGGCGAATAAAGAAACAAGACATTGTCATTGTCATGGGAGACCTGAATGCAAAGGTCGGGGCCGACAACACAAACCGCACACGGCACATGGGCACGCAGGGACTTGGAGTGTGCAACGAGAACGGAGAGAGGTTCATCGAGTTTTGCCAAAACCATGATTTGACCATCGGAGGAACTTTATTTAATCATGGCGATCGCCACAAGTACACGTGGAAGTCACCCGATGGCGTCACGAGAAACCAAATTGACCATCTTGCCATTAGCTCCAAATGGCGTTCCTCATTACTTGATGTCCGCAACCGCAGGGGCGCCGATATTGACAGCGACCACCATCTCATAGTTGCTGAAGTTCGGCTCAAGGTTGCTGTGGCCCGTACGGCTGGAGGCACTGGCAGAATCGGAAGAAGATTTGAGGTCAGCAATTGAATAACTACGAGACGCGTAAATTGTTCCGTCTCCAATTACGCAATCGTTTTGCTGCTCTCGATACGGCCCGAGACTTGTTGGAAGAGGAGTGGAACCGTATCAAAGTGGTCTATACAGAAACCAGCTCCGCCGTTCTGGGGCACAAAACGGCTCATTCGCGGGAGGAGTGGATGTCGCAGCATACATGGAGTCTGATTGAGGACAGAAGAAGGCTTCACCTGAGATTGCTCGAGGCCCAGGATGACGCTATAAGAGCCGACTTGAATGCACAGTACCGTCAGAAGCGGAAAGAAATCTATCGTAGCACCCGCAAAGATAGGAGACAGTGGGCTGACGGTATTGCTGATCACGCTCAACAGGCTGCAAACGCTGGGAACCTAAAGGAGCTATATAAGGCCACGAAAACGCTGACAGGTACCACCAAGCTCAGGAAGAAAAAGCCACTGAAGTCTAAAGACGGTCAGCTCATTGCAACATCCGAAGGGCAGCTACTTCGCTGGCGTCAACACTTTGAGGAGGTCTTTCGCATCTCGGCCACAGCGACACCTGGTGCACTAGCTGTTAATCCCACACCACCTCAGCTACTCGACATCAACACGGAGACTCCAACAGCTAGTGAGGTTGCTCAAGCCATCCGCTCCTTGAAATTAGGAAAAGCACCAGGACTCGACTTGATAACCGCGCAAATGCTTCAAGCCGACTTATCCTCCGCTGTCGACGTCCTGACGCCTCTTTTTGCAAAAGTCTGGACTCTGGAGGAATTTCCTGATGACTGGAACAAGGGGCTTATAATCACAGTACCTAAGAAAGGAGATCTTAGTCTGTGCGATAATTGGAGAGGTATTACACTGCTCTCTATTCCCGCAAAAGTTTTCTGCAAGATTCTCCTGGATAGGCTGTCAAAGGCCGTGGATCCTCTTTTGCGAAGGGAGCAGGCAGGTTTCCGATCAAACCGTTCATGTACAGACCAGATCAACACTCTTCGTATCATTCTAGAGCAGGCAACAGAATGGCAAAGGGAGATTTATCTTACCTTTGTCGACTTCGAAAAGGCCTTTGATACGTTGAAGTGGTCTAGCATCTGGTCCCTTCTACTGGGCATGGGGGTTCCACCAAAGATCGTCCGGCTATTGGAGAGTATGTATAGGAGGTATTCCTGTAAGGTGACACATGACGGTCTTATCTCCGATGACATAGTGGTACACGCGGGTGTCCGACAAGGCTGCCTCTTATCACCGCTTCTCGTTCTTGGTCGTTTTGGATGGGATCATGCTTCGCACCACTGACAATCGGCGCCGCGGCATAGAGTGGGGATTATCCAACTTCTTGGAAGATTTGGATTACGCCGATGACCTATGCCTGCTGAGTCATACCCACGCCGACATGCAAGCAAAATTGGACGACCTGCGGCAGGAGGCGGCAAAAGCTGGCCTGAGAATTAACACCCGAAAGACCAAGGAAATTAGGACGGGTGTGAAGAATACTACACCGTTGCTGATTGGCACAGAGGCAGTGGAACGTGTCCACAAATTTTCCTACCTTGGGAGCGTCGTGTCAGAGACTGGAGGTACTGAAGAGGACATCACTTCAAGGATCGCCAAAGCCCGAGCTACTTTCGCGCAGCTGAGACCTGTGTGGCAGTCACGGAAACTGACCCGAAGGATAAAACTGAAAGTCTTCGGGTCCAATGTAAAATCCGTTCTGCTCTATGCGTGCGAAACGTGGAAGGTGACTAAAGACATCTCACGCCAACTTCAAGTCTTCGTTAACCGATGCCTGCGTCGTATTCTCGGAATTTACTGGCCCGAGATCATCTCCAACGTAGAGCTTTTAGAGAAATGCCACGAAAGCCCAATCGACTGCCAGATCAAGCGCCGCAAGTGTGGATGGATAGGGCACACGCTCCGAAGGGATCCTGACCACATACCCAAGCAAGCCTTGGATTGGAATCCCCAAGGGAAAAGAAAGCGTGGCCGTCCTCGGCAAACCTGGCGTCGCACCGTACTGGCAGCAAGCGACGAGCATCGGTATGACGTGGAGTAAGGTGAAGCGTGAAGCTCAAGACAGATCGCGATGGAGAACTTCAGTGGACGCCCTCTGCCCCATCTAGGGGACACAGGATATTAAGTCAAGTAAGTCAAAGCCAACACCCGCTCTTCTGAAGAAACACTCGTAGAAAATTTTCTTTATAATTATTAAGTTCGGTAATGCTCGTAGGCATCTAGGCAAATAGTATTTATTAAGTATTAAAATCAAGAAGAGCATACAACTGCCATCTTTAAAATTCACAAACCCATTCTGCTGAATCCATTTTGTAGATATAAAACAAACGATCTGTTAGAGAACACAAATGAATATCTACACGCTGCTGAACGAACATAAAGCTAAAGTAATGTACATAAATAACTGGTCTTGGGCTTAAAATTACTTTCAGGCAATTTGTCAGGAAAAAAAGTGTCCCGCGTGGTAACAAATGGGTCAACCTTTTTTAGACTAACGGAATTTTCTAATCTGTTATCCCTTTGCGTATTGCACGAAAATTAGTCGGTACAAGGAGGATTTATATTGACAAATTACATATAAAGTTGGATGACAGTTGTTGTACATCGGTCCCTGGGTTACAATTTTTATGAGAACATAAATAAACCTTAATAGCGCATCATGAAGAAATTTAAACCGAACTAGACCTCGAAACTTTGTACATTAATCCATTAGATTATCCAGGGGACACTCGTATAGTAAATGAAGAGTAATTTAAATATCTAAGTAGCTAGAATGTAGACAAATAGTTTATATTGTCAGGAAAATTAATCGTCTGAATTAAATTACAATTTAATTATCGACTATAGAGGTAGAGATGAAATGAATTTATTTGTGGGCCCGTTACCGAACCAGTTCGGCCCTGTATATGTATAGTGTAAGAAAAGATAGGCAACCTAGCAGGTACTGCGCATACTAAGAATCGTGAAGAATCTTAATATAAGAATTGAACGGAATAATTGAGTCTTTAGAATGTTTTATTACAATCATTACATGAACCCCATTATTGAAACGTGAAATAAGATTGACAATCAATTGGCAATAAGAACGTCAATTAAGGTAAGTAAGTGCTTTATAGAGGTACAATTGCTCATAAAGGGAATATACCAAGTCTTATATAAATCGATTAGGTTTCTTAGATATATGTGAAGGAACACATTATTTAAAATGCTCTCAGGCTCGATTCCTGGGTTTGTCAAAGTACCTAATAATACTAGTTAGGCTAGACCTTTTAATATACCTATACGTACCAACCTACTTAGATCAACCTATCGGCTCATGTACAAATCATTCCACATTGCCAATCGGTCCAGCACTCTAACAGATTTTACGAGGCAGCAACACGTCCCACGTAGTTACTCGAATATTTTTATGGACCAAGGTACCTGAAGGCACAATATTTCAATTGTTCAGTGGACCGGCAGAGTTTATAGGCCAGCGTCGAGTGACGTAGTAATACGGACACAAACATTACCCGTTTAAATTGAATTTCGCGCAATTTATCAGGCGGGCTTCGATAAAATACTGCGCCCTCCCACCTTTGAAACGATTTAATTCAACAAGAGTATGCGTGGAGTAATTTTGTAAGTGATACTCCAACCTCCACGTGGAAGGTGAACGGTTATGGATTTTTGAAGGGTAGGACCATAAAATAAGACGGTATGAGCAAAGTTGTTAGATATCAGTTGTGAATTATGTAGGTACTTTCAGTTTTATACTTCAGGCGACGCACATCACACGATTTATGAATGTTGCGTTACTTTCTTATTTATCAAATATCGAATAGAATTCCATGCTTCACTGCAAAGGAAGTATCTACTTATCTATAGTTTCTTAAATAGATACTTACAAAACTACTAAAATCTTTCAAACAACTAAGTGAGTTTACTTATGAGAAATACCGGGTTTAATAAAACACCATCACGCAACCATTAACCGCTAAAGACAGCTAGATTAAACATCACTAGCTTCCACCTAATAGAAATATTTTAGAAACCACAATCGCGCCGACTTTGTCTGGGTCGCAATACGAAACTTCGCGCTGAAGTTCGCGGCAACTTCTAGTAATGCGATTAAAAGTCGAGTTGGTCGTCGGACGCCGCGACAATAGATGTTACTTTAACGTTGTTTGTCTTGCAACATCCTCGGACTGCGACACTGCGACATTGACGCCATTATTATGTTGAAGTTTTCTTACTGTTTTTGTTTGGGGTGATTAATTAGGATCGGCTAACACTGTAACAGGGTGATATTTTCGGTTGTGTTTGGATTTGACCCGCTTCCTAATTGAGAATTGTTGGAGGAGGTGCTCATAATAGATACGGAAATATGTTAATTTTAGCCTGACGTTTTTAGGAATTAATTTCCTCATCTTTACTTTGCGTGGCTGATTGTGAGATTAGACTTAAATATAACACATTGATATTTAATTATTTATTTATTTATTTAGAAAACCAACAGCGATACATATGATATAATACAAAATAAAGATATTACAGTTTAGTAAGGCTAATAATAGGTTTCCCTGCTTAACTTAATTTGTATTTACCATGCGAACGGACTTTAAACAATATTTGAAAATAAAGTTTTAATATAGAATTGAAAGTTAAATATATAATAATAATAAATATAAAATAATATAAAAATAAGAAAGGGAGATAATAATATTAACCTAATTAAAATATGAATTAACATAGTAAATGCTCTATGGTAAATGCTTTATGGTGAGTGGAACAAAATTGCTCGCTATTTGCCTTTATCAATTATAATATTTTTAACTTGGGCTTTAAAGCTAGATTTTGTGCAGTTAAATACATCAACCTGAGAGAAGTCTTTGTTGTAGGCTCGCGCAATGCGAGCAAGTACACAATTACTAGCATAGTTAGTGGCATGCCTAGGTACATGCAACATTGGCGTATGGCGAGTGCGTCGTAGAGGAGCATTAAATTTGATTTGTGATAACAAATCCGGACAATCCAGCCTACCATTCAGTATGTCGTAAAGTACACACATGTCCAACACTTCACGTCGTTCATCGAGTGTTAACAACCCATACGTTCGACAGCTATTTTCGTAAGACATTGGAGGTTTGCGGAGGCGGTAGTTAAGGTGATTAATACATTTTTTTTGAACCCGTTCTATTTGATTTTTATATATATTATATTGAGGGGACCATATTGGGCATGCGTATTCAAGAACGCTACGAACATAAGCAAAATATACAGATTTAAGCGCTTCAATGTTTTTAAATGCCTTGCAGGATCTTAAAATGAATCCTAAATTTTTGTAAGCTTTGCTAGTAATAAGATCTATGTGATTTGAAAATGCCAATTTGCTATCGAACATAACTCCTAAGTCTCGAACTATATACCAAGGTTTTATACATCAGTATTATGAAATGTACTTTATAAGTAATACCTAACTAAATACCAGGTAGGTAAGCTTCTAGATCACACATCCTGTATACATGTGTGAAACGTTCCTTTTTTGAAGACGAAATAACATTATACTTATAACTCCTTAAGTAGTGTAGAAGAGTATTAGAGTCTCATTGATTAGAAATAACCCTGCTCCATCGGTGATAATAATGAATGAATTTATTAAATGATAACGCAAGATGTGCAATAACATGTTGGCCTATGTTTTCAACCATATCCTTCAATCAACCCCATCCTACATTTTCAAAACTTGCAGCAACAATTTTCAATTTTTCGACGCTCAAAAACTAGCAACAAACTGGCTGGTCTTGGAACTTCCGCAAGTCTAACTTTGATGAGTTCGACACACGACGCCGACGCCGCGACGTAAGCGCCCCAACTTGCACAATGCTTCTTTTACATTCTTTTTATACTTTTGAATGAAACTCTCGGCCGAATTTACTTTGTCATCTCTTTGTTCGTTAAACATTTATACGTATATGTATACGTCTTAAAGTACTATATTATTTTAAACTTTTGTTTTATAAACTGGGGCAAAACTGTTTCTATAAAACAACTATGAAATCGATTAATACTGTATTACTGATTGATGATTTATTTATTAATACATTGTCAAAAAAGCAACTGCTAATGTGACAAATTGATACAAATTAAGAAATACATAACGTATTGGTATTTTGATATGTTTTCTAAAACTTATTTGACAATTTATAACTTAAACACTATTGTTCTCACTTTTGGTTATAAACATTGTAGCCACACTAGCCATAGCACAAGCTACAAGGATTTAGACCATCGTTTAACAGAAACCAAGAAGCAGACAGCTCTGAAAAGAGCTATATTATTCAACGTTTTTGATATGCTCTGTTAACACAGAAAGCTCTGAAAAGAGCTATTTTGCTGAACGTTTTTGATCCTCTGTCTACAAGAGACGAAGTAACTCGCCGACGCCGCTGCCAGTATCACGCGCCGACCAACGCGCGTAGGTATCGCAGCGCGGCACGGCGCACGGCGTTTGCATCTTCACGGCTCGACGGTCGCAGGAGGAAAGGACAGAGGCACGCGTTACGCAATATTTATAGCGGCGCGAAACTCAGCGCGCGGCGCTGCGGAGGCGCGTCCTCTTTGCACGGACCTCACACTCATCGACTATCTCGCTCTTTTATCGGCTATCCTTTTCTTTCCATTGTTCACGATGTAAACAAAGTTCTGTCCTAAATAGTGTAACGCTATTGGCTATAATTTAGGCGATGTTATTGGTGTACAAATATCTAAATTTTATTTATTTTTAATTTAATAGTTTTAATTGGTTAATGTACAGAATTAGTTGTAAGTAGCACTAGTACCAATTTTTGTATAAAAACAACCACCTCCGGCTAATAAATACATTCGTTCTACGACAACAAGTTGTTTCACTAAGAACAACCGATCTCCAAAGTGGTGACCCCGAGCAAGAACAGCAAGAAGAACAAATCCCTGCTGGAAGAACGAATCCCTGCTGGAAGAAAATTAATTATTATCCAACATCACGACGGAAGACCTAACCCACACCGTAGCGAAGACGGAAACAGCTGGCATATCCCTCACAATGCGCATTCCACCATTCTGGCGTGACCGACCACGTCTATGGTTCATTAGCTTCGAAGCAGCTACCAACGACATGAAGAAGGGACAGGCTCAGCTCGCCCAGATGGTCATCGCACAGCTCGAACGTCAAGACATCGAGCAAATCATGGACCTCTTATACAACCCGCCGGAGACGAATCAATACGACGCAATCAAGGAACGTCTCATATCTGCCTATGAAGAGTCAGACAGCCGACAGTTCCAGAAACTACTGTCCGAGATGGAACTCGGCGATCAGAAGCCTACGCAGCTACTCCGCCGCATGCGTAACCTAGCCAGAGACAAGGTCCCTGACTCCACGTTACGACTCATGTGGACCAACCACTTACCATCACACATCAGATCCGTCCTGGCCGTCAGCGAATCATTTAGCACAAAAACTGAGCTGGAAGAGCTCGCTCTCCTCGCTGACAAAATGATGGAGCAGTCCGCGTCAACTACAGAAGTCTCAGCAATACAACCATCACCAGCACAGTCCACGTCATCATCACACACCGATACACAATACCTTATCAACGAGATAAGAAAATTATCATTGGAGATCGCCGAATTAAAGTCAAGACCAGCATACAACCCCGACTACCGCCGCCGCCGTTACCCATCTCAGCAACGCACACGCAGCACGTCACGTTCACGGAATCGTGATTCATCATCACCTTCACCATTCTGCTACTACCATCGGCGCTTCAAAGAACAAGCTCGACGCTGCACACCTCCCTGCTCATTCAAAGCAATGACCTCGGGAAACTAAACCGAACGTTGGCGGAGGCGGCTACCGGCGTTCAAGAGAAATCACACCGCCTACACATCACCGATAGAAACACAAACTTATCTTTCTTAGTCGACACCGGAGCCGACATATCAGTGCTACCGAGAAGAAAAGGAGAAGTTGGAACACCGCTACCATTCAAACTGTACGCTGCGAACAACACAACTATAGCTACGTATGGCGAGAGAACACTAACTCTCGACTTCAACTTACGACGTCCGTACAAGTGGACATTTATAGTAGCTGATGTTTCAAGGCCAATCCTCGGAGCAGACTTCCTCAAACATCACCAACTCATCGTCGACTTAAAAAACGGAAGATTAATCGACGGCGTCACGAGCCTAAAAGTCAACGCCCCGGTGCGAGTGTCAGACGTACCTACCGTACGCAGCATCAATATGTCACAATCATACCACGACATATTAGCACAATATCCCGGCATAACAAGACTAACATCAATGAAAATAAACTCTAACATCAACGTGCAACATTACATCGAAACCCGTGGACCACCAGTTCATTGCCGAGCTCGACCAATCCCACCTCATCGATTCGAAACAGTGAAGAAAGAATTCGAAAATATGATTGAGCAAGGACTATGCAGACCTAGCAAGAGTCCTTGGTCATCACCTCTACACATCGTGCCTAAGAAAAATGGCGATATTAGAGTATGTGGTGACTATCGCCGACTCAACTCGATCACTATACCAGATCGATACCCAGTGCCACGCATCAAAGATTTCACTCACCACCTATCGGGGAAAACTATATTCTCCACGGTTGACCTCAACCGCGCTTATCAACAACTCAGTGTGCGAGAAGAAGACGTCGAGAAGACCGCTATCATCACGCCAATGGGACTATTTGAATTCCCACGTATGTGCCCCGGTTTGAAAAACGCGGGACAAACGTTTCAACGTTACATACATGAAGTACTACGAGGATTAGACTTTGTTTTCCCATTTATCGACGACTTACTACTTGCATCTGAAAACGAAACTCAACATCGAGAACATCTCCACACCGTATTAAAACGCTTAGAGGACAACGGCATTACCATCAACCCCGCTAAATGCAATCTAGGCAAACCTGAAGTACAGTTCCTAGGTTACACCGTATCAGCTGATGGAATCAAGCCGCCGCAACACAAAATCGAAGCAATCACTAATTACCCGAAACCAACGAACATCGAAGAACTAAGAAGATTCCTCGGCATGATCAACTTCTATCGTGATCACGTACCGAACGCCGCATCGAAGCAAGCACCACTAAATGCCTACCTACACAACGTCAAGAAGCGCGATAAGACTCCGATCACGTGGACCGAAGAGGCGACGCAAGCATTCGAGCAATGTAAAGCTAGCATCATAAACGCAGCTCTACTCGCTCATCCATCTCATCACGCAACACTCGCCTTATTCTGCGACGCATCAGATAATTCTGCCGGTGCCGTACTACAACAATACCTACATAATACGTGGCAACCGCTCGGATACTTTTCCAAGAAATTCAACGACGCGCAGAAGAAATACTCCACTTTCGATCGAGAGCTACTTGCAATGTACATGGCAGTCAAACATTTCCGGAAGATATTCGAAGGTCGCCATCTCATCATATTCACCGACCACAAGCCGCTTACATATGTGATGTCCAAGACTCAATCAAATTCCGAAACTCAGAGGCGAACAAGACAGTTACTATTCATCAGTGAATTTACCACCGACATTCGACACGTGAGCGGCAAAGACAACATTGTTGCCGACACCCTAAGCCGCATAGAATCCATCACATTCCCATCTGCAATCAACTACAACGACATAGCGAGTGCGCAAGACAAGGACAGCAACATTAAACAACTGTTATCACAAGAAAACGTAACTTTGAAGAAAATACCTATACCTAACAGCGACATCGAACTATACTGCGAAACATCGACCTCTTATGTACGCCCGTACATACCTAAACCATACAGAAAACAAGTATTTGACAGTGTACACAACATCAGTCATCCCGGTACACGCACGACTCGCAAACTCATTACTCAAAAATATTTCTGGCCATCAATGAACGCAGACATCGGTTGCTGGACTCGAACCTGTATACTTTGCCAGAAAAGCAAGATACAACGACATACGCACTCGAACGTCGGATCTTTCCCGCCAACCGAGCGATTCCAACACCTACACATTGATATCGTCGGACCGCTACCTACAACACCTCAAGGTCACAGGTACTTAGTAACGATGATCGACCGACTAACTAGGTGGCCCGAAGCAATACCTACCGACGAAATATCAGCTGTTAGAATCGCCGATATTGTGTACCAACACTGGATCGCCCGATTTGGATGCCCGACTACCATCACAAGTGATCAAGGTCGTCAGTTCGAGAGTCAACTATTTCAAAACCTAACTAAACTAATGGGAATCAAGAAAAATCGTACTACACCATATCATCCACAAAGCAACGGCATAATTGAACGTTGGCATCGAACACTCAAGACTGCATTACGCGCCAAACTCGCGAGCGCAAGTACATGGACCGACGTACTACCTACTGTACTACTAGGACTTCGAGCCGCGCTACACTCAGACACAGGTGTGAGTGCCGCCGAACTTACCTACGGCTACAATCTACGTCTACCTGGCGAATTTTTCACTACAAGTACCACCTGCACACCTGCTACTTTGGATTATACCTACGTTGACAACCTACGTAATATAATTCAACAAAACAAACCGCAAGTACCTACGAAGCATCACAGCAGCAATAAAAGCGTATTCGTGCATCAAGACCTACTCACGTGCAGCCACGTATTCATAAGAACAGATGCAGTAAAAAAACCACTTCAATCACCATACGAAGGACCCTACAGAGTGTTACAACGTACTGAGAAGGTATACACAGTACAATTACCCGAGCGTCAAGCAAATATATCAATCGACCGATTGAAGCCTGCATTTATACTCACCGAAGACATTCAAGATACTTTACCTCCAACCTCCAGTACAGTTACCTTCACATTACCTCAACCCAGCGTTACCAAGCAATTACCATTACCTTCAACCACCATTACCGAGAAAACCAGCAAGATTACCAAGAAAACACATGTACCGCAACCAACAGCGACGTCACATCCCGGCGATAAGAAAACTCGCTCGGGCCGTGTCGTCAAACTGCCGGTACGCTTCGCTTGAGGGGGAGTACTGTAGCCACACTAGCCATAGCACAAGCTACAAGGATTTAGACCATCGTTTAACAGAAACCAAGAAGCAGACAGCTCTGAAAAGAGCTATATTATTCAACGTTTTTGATATGCTCTGTTAACACAGAAAGCTCTGAAAAGAGCTATTTTGCTGAACGTTTTTGATCCTCTGTCTACAAGAGACGAAGTAACTCGCCGACGCCGCTGCCAGTATCACGCGCCGACCAACGCGCGTAGGTATCGCAGCGCGGCACGGCGCACGGCGTTTGCATCTTCACGGCTCGACGGTCGCAGGAGGAAAGGACAGAGGCACGCGTTACGCAATATTTATAGCGGCGCGAAACTCAGCGCGCGGCGCTGCGGAGGCGCGTCCTCTTTGCACGGACCTCACACTCATCGACTATCTCGCTCTTTTATCGGCTATCCTTTTCTTTCCATTGTTCACGATGTAAACAAAGTTCTGTCCTAAATAGTGTAACGCTATTGGCTATAATTTAGGCGATGTTATTGGTGTACAAATATCTAAATTTTATTTATTTTTAATTTAATAGTTTTAATTGGTTAATGTACAGAATTAGTTGTAAGTAGCACTAGTACCAATTTTTGTATAAAAACAACCACCTCCGGCTAATAAATACATTCGTTCTACGACAACAAGTTGTTTCACTAAGAACAACCGATCTCCAAAACATCATAAAAAAACATTTTACTTCGTTATAAATAAAAAGACCAGTTTTCAAAGTTGTTTTTGATAGCAATAACTAAACGTAGGAAAATAGGGTGACGATTTGACGTTTGTCCTGCCAAGTTGTCAAAAAAATGTCAGCCAACAAGGAAAATAACCTTGTTCAGGCTTATATTGAATTAAATAAATTTTGCCAAAGTGGTGATTATGATAGAGCGTTAAAAGCAACAGGCAAAGGTAAGGAGTACAACCTTGCAAAATTTGCGAAAAAAGTGCTCACGATTCAGTCATAAGTGATGAAATAAGATGACCACACTTTCTAACGATATCTCTTTAGTTATCTTTCAATTAATAGAGTAATTATTGGTGTACATTTACAAAAATCAACAAACTAATAAACTTAACTTTGATCCTAAGTGAATATTTTATTAATAAATCTTATTGGAATCTTTGTAAACCGTCTTTATGTTATAGCATATCCAAACCCACCAATTCATCACCTAGAGCTCATTACAATTCATCAGGCAATAGTCTATTGACTATAATGTCTATCATCTAAATAATGTCTCCCTTATCATGTATTCTCAATCGTCTTCGGTACAGAAATGTGATTTTTCTATTTAATCTGCATTAAGTAACTTGTTTAACTGGTTAGTTCAATAATCATTGCAAAATATCAATCCATATGCTTTATTGCCATATTGTGTTTATATTATTCAATACTATAGTACTCTACAGTATACATTACAATATAATAGCATTGAATTAAAAAAATACTTAAGGAACTGATATTGATTTAAACATGTATGATGGTGATCTGTAGAAAATTGAAGTTAAACTGTCAAACACCAAGCGGTCACCGGTGACCGCAACCTATTGTTCTATAATTGTGTCTACAAAACCGGTACTCGACGAGTTAAACTTCAAAATACCTTCTGTTTAATTTTAAGCATACCCTCACAATTATTTAGTCTCTCAATAAAAGTTCATTTGAAGTGAGAAGAGACATGTGCAATTAAAAACTACAAAAATCCAGTTTATAGTATTTGAATCTTACTTAAAACTTTTTCTCCTATTACAGTCCTTCAAATAGCTCCTAATGAGCAGAAGGCATTCCACTGCAAGATTGTGTGCCTTATACAACTGCACAACTTTAAGGAGGCACTAGCAGTACTCTGCAACCCTAAGAATGCTGCATTGGCTGCAGACCTGCATTTCGAGAAGGCATATGCCCAGTACCGTCTCAATTGCCCCAAGGAGGCCTTGCAAACTGTTGATAATGCTCCCGAGCTGACTCCTGCTTTGAAGGAGTTGAGGTAAACTTTTATGTGTATATTTAAAAGGATGAGAAGCTGATAGGAATAAAAGTTTGTCTTTTTTTATGTATGCACAAATTGAAACAGAAGTTGTGCTAGTTTTATCGTGTTGTGCTTACTTCCACAAAGATGTGCTGACAACAGAGTGATAGAAATTTTAGAAGTCTTAAAATTACAAGTCCCTATTAATTTTAGTATACCCTTACTTATTCATCTTCCAGGGCTCAAATCTTGTACCGTCTAGAACAGTACCAGGACTGTTATAACTTGTACCGGGACATTGTGAAGAACACCACTGATGAGTATGAAGATGAAAGGAAGGCCAACATGTCTGCAGTTGTGGCTAATTTGGCTGCACTCAACCCAGTAAGTTCTGTCCCAGTTTATCGTATTTTTGATCTGTCTCATTTGTTATACACTTCATTCCTCTCATTTATTCTCCAAGTCTGAGAACCATCTTAAATCTAACTGTCATCTGGCCTCCAGAACTTGTGCACACTCTTGAATATCTTATTAACTCGTCGAGTACCGTTATTATAGACACAATTATAGAACAATAGGTTGCAGTCACCGGTGACCGCTTGGTGTTTGACAGTTTAATATGTTTTACAGCTTACTTATGTAACTGTTTGACCAGGAAACTCTACTAAGTTTAACCCATATATCCCCAAGCTGTCACCGGTGACCACTCTCCACTAACTATATTATAGACCTTACAAATTTAGGTGATGATTTTCAACAATTTTTAAGGGTTAAGCCACATTTGTGTGCATGAACAGCATTTTGCTGCAAACGACACAACTCAATATTTTCATTTAAATTGAATAAATAACAACCAAACAAATGTTCTGAATTCTTCCAGTCAGCAGACCTGCCCCAATTCGAAGAGCATACGTACGAGTTGTCGTACAACGCGGGCAGCACGCTAGCGATGCGCGGCAAGTACAACGAGGCGCTCCCGGTACTCAAGCGAGCCGAGCACTCCTGCTCGGAGAGCGTACTCGAGGACGGAGGCACCGAGGAGGAAGCTAAAGAAGAAGCTGCTATCATCAGGTAAGAACTATAATTTTTAAGGGCTGGAGTGCCAAACAAGCAGTATGAGCATCTGATGATAAGCAATGAACCCCATCTATGATGACCTGCAAAAGCAAAGTAGTTACACGTTCATTACCAGCCTCGTCAATTAAAAATAACATTAACTTAATATCACATTTATTCTTCTTCGAAGCAGTAAGCAGTGGCTTTACATCCACATTTCAAGTTATTAATTTCACAAGCGACCTTTTTGCATTACATTAACATTATACATCTTTACAGGGTCCAACAAGCCTACTGTCTGCAACAGATGGGTAAGGAGAAGGAAGCTATGACCATCTACCAGAATGTGTTGAAGGACAAGCCGAGCGACCAGGCACTGGTTGCTATTGCCAGCAACAATATTGTTGTTATTAATAGGTATGTAAACAATTCATAACACGTTTTCCCTTAAATTATGTGCAAGCCATATCTGGAAGTAATTAGGGATTGGACATCTTTTAGCTGATAAGAATTATGATGAATAGCAAATCTCGAACTAAAAACTTTAACATTTGCATATCAAGTGAAAAACAGGTTGGGGTCCTGTTAGTTTTTGATAGTTTTCCACCTTTTTACTTGGGTAATTAAGTTGAATATTCATTAAATAGTTGTGATATTTAGTACTTTGATTATCTGTAACTTTTTACTTAATAATTTGTTCAGGGATGGCAACGTTTTCGACTCCCGCAAACGTATGAAGGCGGCGACAGCTGACGGACTCGAGCACAAACTGAACTCCAGACAACGAGCCGCCATCACGTATAACCAAGCCATACTCGCCATTTACTCTAACCAGGTAAAAATAAACACCTATTTATTAACCTATTATACAAACGTCCTTAATAAGAAAAAGTGTCCAGAAATCGAAATATATTTTCTGTTTACCACTGGGTGGCGCCACTGTCGTTTAAAATAGTCTCTAGTTGTGAGTTGTTGTTTGTTTCAAATTAATATTTGTGGATTCATACTAAGTAAATAGGTTATTGTTTGAAAGACCCTATTTTTTACTAATATGGTAGGTACTTCTTTCTTCAAGCTCAATTGCTCAATATTTTTAATAAAAATTCAAAATAACTACGAAAACCGTTATCATCTCTAAAAAAACACTTTTCTTTATTTCTAGCCTGATTTCTGCAAGCAATGCTGTGTGAAATTAGTTCGTGAGTTCGGCGGCGACCGTCGCGCGGCGCTAGTGGAGGCCTCGTCGCTTACGAAGGAGGGCAAGAGGCAACAAGCCGTCACTCTTCTACTCAAACAGGGCGGAGATCTTACCTTGGCAGCCGCACAGGTTTTACTGTCTCAGGTATGTACATACAATAACATATTTTTACAAAATGCAATTGACTACGCATTTTTTTGTTTTTACAAAACCACACTAGGATTTTCTCCTGTGTCGTGCGTTTACAAACATACAAGTTCACATACATAATGACACCCAGACCCGAAACAACAATTTGTGGATCACACAAAGTGTTGTTCCGTGCGGGAAACGAACCCGCGACACGTTGCACGGCAGCCGGTTGCCCAACCACCGCACCAACCGAGCAGTCGTATGTACATGTACAGTTGACGATAGTATAAGCATAACAATTATGTGAGAATGTGACTTCAGTTTTGTGCTAATGTAATGTTAGGTCATCTTTATTCAATCACTGCAGGGGTCTAGACTGGAATATCCAATAACCGCATTAGTGAATAGTTTTTTAAGATGTACAAAAGACCTTATTTATGCCTAACTAGCGGTTCTGGCATTAGCCTCTCTTGTAGTAATCCTATTTGGATCAAGAGAAAATAAGGGAATCCGCTATTAATTTCTCAACCTTATTATTCTTATTCTTCTTACAGGGTGATCGTAAAGGCGCAGTGAAGTTATTAGAAGAGAGTGAGTTCAAGTACCGGCCGGGTGTGATCGGAGTCCTATGTACCTTGCTATCTGCTGACAATGAATACGAGAAGGCCTCGCAAATGTTCTCTGATGTCTATGAACATTATAAGAATGATGACGAGGTAAGAATAGTCGACATATGTTTGAATATTAGTAAATGAGTTACAAATTGATTCTAATAAGAATGACTAAGTAATGTCGTTGTTATACTTATCAAATCAAATCAAATATCTTTATTGCTGAACACAGTACATTTTGATGCATTTCAAGATGATATATGAATGCGCAGTTCATCATGTTCTACCAATCGTGGCATGCAACCATTATTGGTAAATTACAATTGACGAGTTCCAGATTACAGCAATTTTATTAGTTATGAGTTCAGTCAACACTTTACAAGTTATTACTAAAGCACAACAACATACTTAAAAATAAATAAAGAAAAATTCAAATATCAAATAGATAAGTGATAATTATACAATATTAATCAATGTCAAGAAGTAAAAGTACAATAAAATTAAGAATATATCAATATTTCTGTAGCCATATTATGACAATGTTTGTTAAATATTCTTTTATCGAATAGTATGCCTTTTTTATTAGAAATTTATTCAGTTCTACTTTAAACACATTGATTTCCCTGGTTTCGAGTAAATGTTTAGTAAATGGTTATATATCGATGGTGCCATCCCTAAAAAGCTCTTGTGGAAGATTGCTTTCTTGTGTTGTCTATAACGGATTTTATTTTTGTTTCGCACGCTTTTTAATGTTTCAAATAGTCTAGGGTTCCCTTTCACAAACATTGCTACCTCATATATGTACAGACATGGTAATGTTAATATACGTAATTTTTCAAAATACGTCTTAAAACTGTCTGTTGTTTGAATACCGCATATTGCCCTAACACATCTCTTTTGTGCTTTAAATACTATGTCTGTATTCGAGGAACTACCCCAAAAAATAATACCATATCGTAATATCGATGTCACACATGCATGATACGCCGTGATGACAATACTCTGGTTTACTTCTTTTGCGAGTTTGTATAGGGCGTATGACTGCTTATTCAGTCGTATATGTAAGATATGGTATTTGTGTGAGTTTGCCATGACATGTCTCTGTCTAGTTCTACTCCTAGGAATTTCGTGGATACTGTTTCTGCAATTATTTTGTCTTTGTATCTAATGTCAAGTTTATTGTGACTAGTTTTTTGTTCAAATGTCATTATTTTAGTTTTGTCAACGTTTATTTTTAAATTATTTTCGGTCATCCATTCTATTAATGATCCTAAGGATTGATTTATCTCTGTTTCAAGTGTTAAGTCATTATTATTTGTACTGAAGACCACTGTGCTATCATCTGCAAACAGGACCATTGGATGACTTGTTATCTTAGGCATGTCATTAATATAAATTATAAATAAGAGGGATCCCATAATGCTGCCTTGCTCCATAGTTATTTTGTCTCTGATTAGAAGTATATTTTTGCTCAATTTTAGTGTTACTGTTAATTTTATTTATTTGTGTAATCTGTTTTCTATTTGATAGATATGATTTAATAAGGTTGAGGGCATTACCCCTCACTCCATATCTTTCCATTTTATTAATTAATATTGTGTGATCTACAAAATCAAACGCCTTGCTCATATCCATGAATAGAGCAGCCACCGGATTCCTCTCATCTACACTCATGATAATATTTTCATATAATTGTAGAATTGCCAAGTTTATGTTCCTTTTTCTCCTAAAGCCATATTGTTCATCTACAAAAAGATTTTTATTTTCAGAGAATGAGTATAGATGATTTTTTCTAATATTTTGTTGTCATAATTATCACTTCAATAGCTTATCAAACAAAACGCTATTATTGATCTTGTCATATTTTAAATGTTGGTTAACTATTATTGTTGAAACCTATTACTGATTACAAATAAGGCCGAGAAGAAATAAACCTCTTTTCTTATACATTGTGGACATCATCATCTCCACTGTTGAACATAGGCTTTCCCAGTGACTATCAGATCATCCGCACAAAATAATGATATGTAATAATTGGTCGTGGTGGCCCGGAGGTCTAAGACGCCTGCTACTCATGCATGAGGGTGCGGGTTCGAAACCTACCAACGGCAGCTACCAATGTGACTTTTGCCGAGTTATATGTACTTTGTAAGATTATCTAGACACCACTGACAAACGGTGAAGGAAAACATCGTGAGGAAACCTGGGCTTATAATTTCTAATTATAAGTTTGTAATCGCTAACCCGCATTGAGTAAGTGAGAAGAAGCTTTGCTCAGCAGTGGGCATGTATAGGCTGTTGTTGTTGATATTGTGCAGCGCGTGTGTGCGCTGGCGTGCGTGTGGCGCGCGGCGGCGGGCGCGCACGGCCGCGGCGCGCGCCCGGCCGCCGCCGCCGCCGCGCACGAGGCCGTCGCCCGCGCCGCGCCGCGCGACACGCGCTCCCTCGCGCGGCTCGTCAAGGCCCTCGCGCAGCACGACCCCGACCGGGCCAAGCAACTCGCGCAGTCGCTGCCACCGCTGCATGAGCTCGAGGTAACTACTATTTCATACATACAAACTTATTCATTTAAACCCATCAACTGACTCTCGCCCTGAGTGAGACGGAAGAGTGTGTCAAACTCGAATGTGTATAGAGCACTCCCAACTCCTGGCTCCTCGAGCCGGGCAAAGAAAGGAAACGTATCATCACGCCTGGTTCCCATTGGAAAAACCAGAGACAAACGCATGCATCCTCGTCCATCAAAAGTTCTTTCAATTTAAACCTCTTTTAATGTTGTAAACTTTAGTCTTGTAATAAACCTACATTATTAATCACAAATACAAACAATATGTATTTAAATTAAATTCCAGACCAAGATAGACATAGACGCTTTGGAATCGTCAAAATGGATGATGGGAGCGAAGGTTGTGAAGAAAACTGTGCAAAGCAAACAGGAACAATCGCCAGGGTAATTTTTATAACTATATGACTTTTAATTATAATAATTATTTATTTATAGAAATGAATTATAAGAAATGAAGTTGATTTTTAGTCAAAATTAGATCCTTTATAAATAGGTTATAGAGTTTTGTATTATTCTCTGGTATACCTACATCAACCAGGTAATAAAACTGCAAAATACCTTTGTTAATAAAATTTTCTCTCTACAAACAGAACACCTGGATCGGAACTTGGAAAGAAGAAATTGAAACGCAAACGCAAGACCAAGCTCCCGCCCAACGCGGACCTATCCAGACCTCCGGACCCAGAAAGGTAGCTTGATAAGCCTAAATATTAGCTGAAAAGGACTATAAAATGTAAAATAATTATGTGAATCGATGTCAACTTGCAGAATTCCTAAAAAAATGCCTAAATTCAAAAGTAGTATGTTAAAACAAAAAAAATTCTTGGTTTAATTTTAAGTATTATAAAGGTGTGTATAAGTAATAATTCCTTATTTTTCAGATGGCTACCGAAGTACGAGCGGACCGCGTACCGGAAACGTCGCGGCGTACGGCGCGACGTCATCAAGGGCAGTCAGGGAATGTCTACTACTGCTACTGACCAATAGTAAGAAGTGATATAAATCACTATTTACTTAATTAAAGTAAAATCTTATATTTAAGGTATAATTAAAATGTATTTAACATATTTTTTGTCTAACCTCAGTGACATGAGCAAACAGCAGACCACGCCGACAGCCGCGGCGTCCACGGCGAAGAGTCCTCGCGTCGACAAACAAGCGGAGAGTGCCTGGTCGCGCAAACAACAACAAAAGAAAAAGGGCAAGGGTCGCAAATGGTAGAACTATAATAATATAGTATGTCAATATAATATAATTACATTTTATATTATCATATTTGATGTTTTATTTCTTGTCCTCCGTTGCCGTTGGTCGCATTGAAAGAATTGACGAAAAGAGGTATCATCTAAGTTTGCATAGTCTGTCTTCTACTCTACTAAAATGGAAGACAGACTTGACTAATTTTTATTTATTTATCCATTTGTTTCAGGCATCATAGGCCCATATCGAATACTGTACAACATAAAAAAATAAGATACCTAAATTAGAACTAACTATATTAAAATAATAAAATCGCTTAAGATTTTTTACATAGTTTTACGTTTTATTTAAATTTATTCTGTTTTTTTTTATTTAGGAAGTATTTACCTTTTGAAAATATTTTTCCGGACTTCATTTACTTATTTCATTTATTTAATTAATTATTTTCTTCTTAAAT
Source organism: Spodoptera picta (assembly GCA_038387885.1). Lineage (NCBI taxonomy): Eukaryota > Metazoa > Arthropoda > Insecta > Lepidoptera > Noctuidae > Spodoptera > Spodoptera picta. The sequence continues at coordinate 124,292 of JAZHFQ010000185.1, forward strand.
AGGAACCTACCTATTTTGTTGTCGTTTGTTTTGGTTGAGGTAAAAGTTTGTTTTTAAATTGTTTTTCTACATTTGAACCATTCATTAAAACGATTGTTATGGGTAAACTATAAAAGGTAGACATATGCTCTCGCGGACTTTATAACTTTAACTATATGCTCAGCGCACGCCACGAAAGGCCTCAAAAACGATACTTTTCCCCCGTTTTTAAAACATTTTTTGTTACTGCTCCACAACTATAGGACCTAGCGTGATATTATATAGCCTATGTTACTTCTGAATAATGCAGCTTTCTAATGGTGAAAAAATTATTGCAATCGGTCCAGTAGTTTTTGAGTTTATTCATTACAAACATACAAAAATACAAATCTTTCCTCTTTATAATATTAGTATAGATAAACATCTAAAATATGCATTAAAATATCAAGTCATCAAGACAAGTTTTGCCACGAAATTGAAAATGTTATTCCTAGTTAGGGATTATGGTTAGCTTACACAACTGGTGATAATATTTACAATAATTTTATAGATAGACTGAGAGCTAAAGGTCAAAGGACCAACCCACGTTTATAAGTAAATGTTAGCAATAATTTTAAATGTCGCGCAACTCATCGGTATATGGGACTGGTTGTGTAGGTATATCTAGATGGTCGTATGTATCAAAATCAAAATGCCTGCCTCGTTGGCAGTGGTGCGACTGCCGGGCAAGGAGTCTTGAGTTCGATTCCCGAGTCGGGTAAAGTAGAACTGTTTTTTATTTCTCAGCAGTAGCACAGAGTCTGGAATTGTGCCTGGTATATGGCAATAGGCTACCCCTAAGGTGTTATATTGTGTAGTAGCATTTTAAGTACCGTAATGTGCACCACTGCCTACCACTTCGGGGATAAAAAGGCGTGATGGTGATGTTATGTTATGTTGTAGCAAAAGAAACACACTGTATAGTAAAATATTTATTCTAAAACATAAAACTAAATGGATTCTTATCTCTTATTGTTCTTCCTTTTAGATTTTCCTGGCCTCTGATTCTTCTTGCTATTGACCTTGAAGGATTTCGTTTTGAAATTCTTCTTTTGAGCTGCATGGCCATTGAAACCATCAAAGTTGTTGGATGATTCCCGAGTGTTTTGTTTAGAACCCTTCTTTTTGCCGCCAAACCCGAATTTCTTGTCTTTCATAGCTCGTCGCTTGTTGACTTTATGTTGTGGACCTTTGCCATCTTTTCCTTTGTTATTGCCCTTATTACTACCTTTATTGTCATCTAAGAATCCCAAGTCTGATGATTTTCCTTTCCTGACACGTTTTAATTGTTCCAACATTTCTTTTTTGTCTGCAGCCTGCTTTAGCCTTGCATCGGTCTAAAATAAACACAATTTTTATTAGTGAATAGTGTATTTATGTAAATATATACAAAGAGAAAGCGCAATCAATCATTTGTAAAATCACATGCACTGTTTGAACATGCATTTAAATTTCATAACTTACATAATACTTTCTCTTTTTCCTAGAAGTTACTGGTATAACAAAAAGTGGTGGCAAACATATTATATTACTGTTGTTGTAAAAACTATTGAGTATGAGTATTTTACCTGCACTCTTTTAGCAATCTTCTTCTGATCTCGAAGCTGTCTAACTTTCTCCGTGCGTGCCTGTGCTGCTTGTTTCGCCATCAGGTTCTTGCGTACCTTCTGCATGTGCTCATCCGATTTAGCCATCTCCGCAAAGTAATCATCAGGCCTGGAAGTAAATTAAAAAGTGTATTAGACAGGTTGGAATGGTATCATTTACTGCAATATAAAATGAATAATTTAATATGAATAATAGTTTTCTATACATTTTATAATTGTTACATATTAATATTATGTTTGTCCAGCAGTAGTCAGTAACTGTTTGAGGATTTTGATAAGATTATTGTTTTAAATGAATGAATTAAGAAATTGATGAAAGCAAGACTACATTTACCTGGACACTTCTGTTACAATATTTTACAGACTGAAAATGTATAAATTACGTCAAATATAAATAATAATAAAATAATCAAGTGCAATAAGCATGTGGATCGCGCGAGGACAAGTGATCACTGCAACCTGCAAACTCGTTTCAACATCTGAAGAATCAACAATGAAATGCTATCGTTTTAAAAAGGAGTAGAAGGCTAAGGTTTTTAAGATACATGGGTTAGGTTAAATTCTTACCTTCTTGTAGGGATTCCAAGATCTTTGAGTTTCTTTATGCCTTCAACAACAGCCGCTTGTGCCTGTCTATGCAAGAGGTTCTCTCGTTTGAACTCATTAAGGACTGGGTCCTGAGTAGGATCATAAAGTTGATGTCCTTTGCTATTTTCTTTTAAATTCCTAGAAAAAACAATGCAACCTTATTTATGTTTTTTTATGTTACATCAAGTGTTGATTTGGCAGACAAGATTGGAAATACATTTTGTAACAATGAAGTAAGATTTTTATTAATATATGAATGAATTATTGAAGGCAATTACACAACAAATAAGTGCTATAAGTGTAAACAAATTGATAAAACTTGACATATTTAATTATAATATGAATGAGTGTAATAGCCGTGAAATAGGGAAAATACTTCTTGCTGTACCAAAGAAGTTTAGTTGGTGATCTTTGGAGATATTTTACAATTAAATTATTACAAACAAAGATTCATTCCCCATGTGCAGAGGGGTAATATTGTGAAATACATTTTCCAAAATAAATAACAAAAGGAACATACTTTCTTCGCTGTGCAGTCTCTTGCATTTGTAATGCTACATCTGGAGCCATGGGTGCAACAGCTGTTACCAAGTCTAACGTCTCGATCCATGGTAATTTTAATTGAATATCTTTCAGTTTTAATTTCAAATCTGCTACGTTATTTACATAATTCTTTTGAGTTACTTCTATTTCTTCATTAAGACCAGGTTTAAGTAATCCTTTGGCAAACGCCTCCTGCAGCTAGAAACAGAAAATAAAGAGCAAATAAATGTAAATTAAAACGAATATTCTTTACCGGACGCGACACCTTTTTATTTCACCCAGAAACTTACTTCCTCATCAGAATCAACTTCTGAGTCTGTGTCGTTTAACACAAAGTCACTCATTATAAATTATTAAGAGTAACCTGGTAAAATTTTAATGTAATTATCTAGTTCTGTCCACTTTTAACAACATAACCTCAATACTATAAAACGTGCATTTGACTTTGACATATAGAGTATAGAATGGAACCCCTTACCCCTATGGCCTATACCATAGAGTAAGATACTAATATACTCTTTGATAGGGAATTAATAATAATAATAATAACCGTTAAAGGTGCGAGCCTTTAACGGTTGGGTCATGCCAGTCCTAATGTATTCTTTTGGTATACTCAAGTGGACTCAGACTGAACTTGACACCCTGGATAGGCGAGTCCGGACCCTGCTGACTGCAAATCGCATGCATCACCCTCGTTCGTCGGTCATGAGGTTGTACATCCCGCGGAAGTGTGGTGGTCGAGGCTTATTAAATGCTAAGACCCTTCACAACCGTGAGGTGTGCAGCCTCAGGGAATATTTCCTGAAAGTCAACGAGGGTATGCATCGAGAAGTAGCAGCGGTGGACAATGGATTCACTCCGCTATCCTTGGCAAAAGAGAACTGGCGCAGACCTGTGGTACTAAGCGTCAATGATCGCAAGGAGGTATGGCATAGCAAGGAGCTCCATGGACGCTTCTTCCGGGCCCTTCATGGGCCCAGTGTAGATTTTCTAGCGTCCGTGTCTTGGCTACGATTCAGTAATCTCTTTGGAGAAACTGAAGGATTTGTCTGTGCAATAATGGACGAAGTTATCCTTACGAACAACTATCGGAAATATATAATTAAGGATGGGACGGTTGACATATGTCGGGCATGTCATAGTCCTGGTGAATCCATTATACATATAATTTCTGGTTGTGGTCGTTTGGCTAACAGTGAATATTTGCATAGGCATAATCAAGTAGCCAAGAATAACCATCAGCAACTTGCTTTACACTATCGACTTGTTGAATCTGAGGTACCGTACTACAAGTATGTGCCCGACCCAGTTCTGGAAAATGACCATATCACATTGTACTGGGACCGGTCTATCATTACTGACAGGACTATTGTAGCCAATAAACCTGACATAGTGGTGATAGACCGACAAGTACGCCGCACGATGATAATCGATGTCACCATTCCCCATGACGAGAACCTCGTGAAAGCTGAGAAAGATAAACAAATAAAATATCTAGACTTAGCTCACGAGGTTGTCGACATGTGGAGTGTGGATTCGGCTATCATTGTGCCGATAGTCGTGTCGGCCAATGGGTTAATCCCTAAAAGCCTCGACATCCATCTTAGGAGGCTGGCGTTAGGTGGATGGATCAAGGGCCTGATACAGAAGGCAGTTCTCCTAGAAACGGCACGTATCGCGAGGAGGTTTCTGTCTCTGGAGCCCTAACCACCGGTAGCTTGGACCATGCTCTCGCTACTGGTCGGCTCCTATTTTTTATATTTTTAAATATTATTTTTTATTTTACAAGTAGTATTTAGAAATGTAATTTATAGAGAATTTTAAATAAATATATGTAAATAATAATAATAAAAATCTTTATTTTCTCAAAAATACTCTACGGATACAAATTATAAAATATGTTACAATTAAGAGACTGGTGTCTGTTAAAGGTATAACCTGTGTTACAGATCACCAGGCCCGGGTGACCCCCTGAGACATTGAACAATATAAAGTATTTACTTAATTAAAGGAAATGGATAACATTGTATGAGTGTGTGTGTGTGTGTGTGTGACTGTGGGTGTGTAACAATGTAGTGTGAGTGCGTGTATATGTGTATGTAAGTGAGTGAGTTGATGTGTATTATGTGTGGGTACCTATGTATAGGTAAGTGAATGAGGTGGAAGTGTTGATATGAATGTAGTGATTGATAATTATGCATCAGTTGTAGCTTAGGAAAGTGGTCTCAGAATTTTTTCAGTCTCCTCATAGTCTAGTTTATTTAGCCAGTCGCTGACGCTTTCTTTACATTTACTTCTGGTGAGATAATGAATGCTTAGCTCTTTATTTATTTTGTTATATAGGTATGGGCCTAAAAAGGTAAAGAAGTTTTGAGTGAAACCAAAATGTTTTCTTTCTAAAGTATACGTACAATGTTATATGTTTTTAAACTGGGGGCTCTGTGACGTTGAGTAAACCATAGACTATGTTTAGGATGTTGAGAATAACTAGCTAAATATTCTAGATTGTCTATGGAGGAAAACCATGTTTCTTTGGAACTTATTTACTTAATTTATATTTAAAAATAAATAAATATTAACAACTTGATAAAACATGAAACAGTGATGTTCAATTAATTCTATTTATGTAATAATTTACTCATGTTGCTTAAATGTTTATATAGTGTAAAACTTTGCACAATTTATTGTAAATGTGAGAGCCCTGCAATTAATTAAAATAAATTAGACTAGAACGGCCGCTGTCAATTGGGACTGGTCAGCTCCAGACTGTATGATTTATGGTCCTCAAAGTTATTTTCTTTTTCAATCTCTTTGACTGCATTTAGGTATTGCATTGTTCTCACACAATCGAACCAACAAAACTTTGTAACTTTAGAATTGTATTGTAAACCCGATTGAAAAAGAGTAACCTATGGAGTTTCTTGCTCGTTCTTCTCCATAGGAATCAACACCTTAGAATGAGCAACTAGCTTCACTTCTAATTTTTTTTGTTGTTGACGTTCACAAGTGCCTTCCTGGTCTAATTGAAATAAATGATTTTGACTTTTGACTATTAAAAACTAACGGAGACACTTAAATAAAGTTAGTTAGTTACAAGTCTTTAGGTGTTTTTAAATGTCTATGAAAGTACGAAAGAAAATCGACTTCTTGTACCTGAGTCTTTCCTATTGATATGATAAGAGTACAGACAGTTTACAGTTTTACAGACGTTTCAGTTATTGTTTTTACCCAGTTTAATCAAAATTGGTTTCTATTCAATGGCATTTATCCATAGATTTATAAATATAACTATCATATCAGTGCATTTATCCCAATTAGAGGTTCCAATCCCTGGCAAAGAACGTATTTTTTATTATGGCCCATGCGCACTTATTTGTCTATCCGTGTGTCTAACGCACTCATAAGCTCGTACATGGAATGAAAAGGAAGGAAGAAAAACCGTTTATTTGCCCCGTGACAAATACAGATCAACTTAGTAAAAGTATAGGTAGGTACAAGCCTACCCTAACTTCGACCACAAAGGTTCGAGTCCACGGTGCTTAAGTTTTTCCCTGGCCTAGCCAGTGTGGTGATTTAATAAACATACTAACCTAAAACCATGCTATCATGGGGCACAAGGAAATTGGAAATTAAACAAGCATTGTTTCCTGCCGGTTATCTTTGTGTTATTTTCTTGATATTATTACAGTCCCGTCTAATTTGTGCGGCACCAACCACGTCAAAAATGTAAAATATGATATTTACCAAAAGTGTAGTTTTACATCTACCCTTACCCTTAGGTAAATATTCGTCTAGTCATTATTGATTACCTTGCATTTTTCTAATTGCTTCGATTATAATATTTATTATGGTTGGATTTCAGGATTTTAGACTAGCCGTAGACTAAATAGTTTGTTGATTATTTTGAACGCATCCGTAACATGGACAATATTGTCTATTCTTTTCAGAAAATTAAAAAAAGAACTTGATTGTCTTTTAAGTTTATCCATAGACAATAAACCACTACTTTTCATACTTTTTATTTTAAAATAATGTTATGTTTAATTTAAAATAATAAATTAAAGCTTTTAAAATATTTTGTAATATTTTATATTTATTTCCGTTACCTAAACTTTATTTTATTGAGAATATAAATATATTCTATAAAGCATTACTCGCTTGACCGGAAGTACTTAGTAGTTCGACATGTTTCATGAAACCCCCGTTGTTTTGTATCAAGAAAATGCAATGGCCGCCATCTTCGACTCTTGTGAATGTTTTGGTCGTAGTTACGGACTTTGAGGCCTATTTATTACGTGCTATGCAATTATTTGATGGAAATAGTTTCACTACGTCCTACGTGTTGTAAAATTGCTTATATACAGGTCAGTACAAGTTTCCTTCAGTATTTTCTCGAAAAGTGTTTACATCTGGATTTCATACTTTTTAACTATTGTGATGTTGTCATTTTCTATAAATATTTAGTTAATTTCTTATTCCAATTAACAATTAATATTGTTTTCGGTACAATTAATTCATTACAATTTTATTGAGGGGATATAAATATACAAACCTCATTTTCGTATGTACTTATATTTCTAATGTCTTTGTTACTAAGGTGAATTGGTAGCACGGTAAAGTTAAATATTTCGTGTTAAACTGCTATCTTACGGTAAGATTTCAGTTAAAAATATCTTATAAGTATTGTGTTTACTTTTTTTGATGTTTATTACCGAGACATTTCAGTTTCCGTGCTACAATAATGGCGGCAGTGGATTAACCTATTCGTTTATTTTACGCATTTATTCCTTTTCTCTTACGTTTATTATGTATTATTTTGGTGTTATACTTTATATTTTCTCGTAGGGTACAAAATAAAGTGACTTTCAAATAGTTTTGTGGAACAATGACCTCGGCGGTCGTATCCTATTTGTGGACTAAAAATATTTTACCAAGAACATTATGGTGTGCGACACACGTATACCTGATCATTTTGAAGATATATGGGTAAAGAATAGATTTTCGGTTGCAGTCACATGAAATAAAATTTGGGGGCCGAGGTGCACTCCAAGGCGTCATCTCGGGTTTGACCCAAGATGATAGTATATACGTTATGTCAGCCACACCAGAATACGAACCAGCGGCCCGGCAAGTAAGTACAACGCCTTTACTAACATTACACACACTACTAAGGTCCTAGATAGTCCTGCTGACATGGACACATAACCAGTCACTTAGCACTATATTTGTAAATATTATGATTTTGTAACCAATAACATCATGTTCCTACCCTGCTTTCCTACTTCCTACACCACAAGTTACACAATTTTACTATTCCTGCTTGATACCAACTAACTGCTTGTAAAATGCCTTTTCTTACTGTGTGAGTGAGAGTTATTCCATTTGGATATAAACTAGTCATGTATTTTTTAATGTGCAGTAAAAGTCATAACATGAAGAGGTACCATTTTTCAGCTCTTGAACATTGTGATAAATAAAGTTTTGAAAGAAAAAGTGTATTCTTTGATATCCTCTTAAGGTTTAGTTTTACAGGTTTTTGGTGAGTAACTTAAAGTTGCTATATATTTGTGTTATAAATGAGGAAATTTGATATTTTCTCAGATTATTAATCTTGTTGATAGCCTGTTAAATATGTTATGTAGGGAATATAGTGTCAACCAGTAGATTTAGAACCTTTTGATTCCAATGTTCATATTCTTATAGGTTCATTATGTTTGTGGAACTGTAGTGTTAAACTCTTGTGGATTAAAAGTCCACTATAATTTGTATAGTTATAGTCTAGTGCTTGAAGTACAAACATTGTTGGTGAACAGTTGTATGTATAATTTGTTATGTATATTTATGCACATTATGCAAAACTGACACATTTCATTACAAATACGAAATTATGTGTATCATCTGTGTTACCTGAATTCCACAAAGATTAATTTGATTTAATGTTTTGTTATAGGATTACGGGCCGACCACCTCCAGTGAAAATGTATATGAACATGTATTGGATCACAAATTAGCGAATATGAATGTATCTAGTGTGAGAACTCCTGTGTTGAGGGCCCTGCCCTTGTCTCCCACTGAAGGTGATCCTGAACCTGATTCTACAAACCCTGAAAGTATCATTCAATCTGTGCACAAAGTAGACAAAGAAGTTGAATATCACATTGCTGAGAAACACTGTGATACTGACATGTCTGTTGATTCCCTCTGTGGTGGCATTGTCAGGCTTGGAGAGGCCATAGACAATGTTGGACGCCCATCATATCCTATACTACAAGAAACAGAAGATTCAAATGACAATTATGTAGAAAATCCCACAACCCTTATACAAGCACCACTGAATACTGCAATTGTTCAAAATGTAACTAAATTGCCTCAGAACTTTACAATAAATGTTGATGCAGCTGTTGGAAACATTACATCTATACAAAATGTACAAGATGTATCTGGAAACCAAACCTTATGGCTGCCTACAATACTTGCCACCAGTGCTGCTACTAATGACCCCAATAAGATAGATGATGAGAGATCACAAGCTGGTGTGTCACAAATCATTATCACTAGTGAGAGCTATGTTAACGATGCCAATCAAGCAAGAAGAGCAAACATTGTCGCTGAGACTAACTTTATAAGCAGACCCAAGACTTCAAAAGTCCAAATATTAAGTAACATATCTATTCCCAAGAACCCAAATTACAGCCAACAATATTTAACGGGAAAGGAAATTGCGCCTGTATATGGAACTCAAAATCATGTTTACAAATTGAGCAATTCAGTTCTTTGCACTAAACCTCCGAAAAATCAATCATTGATTGGATGCTCTACTCTACCGCCAAATGTTGTGAACAATAGCCCAATTAAAAATACGTCCTACAGTCACAATTTTACCAAAAGCACAAACCTAAATAAAACATTGAATAAGGTAAACAATGGTGCTAATCTTAATACTATGGTTGCTGCCTCATCAGGTAACTCACAATGTCATATATTGTCTCGTGTGGTTTCTGGACCCAATAAAATGTCTGTACATTCTGGAAGAAAATCAGTAAACACTTTTAAGGGTTCAAAAAACTCTGGACAAGTTTCTAACCAAAAGAACCAATCAAGGCCAATAAAAATAATACAACAGACTGGGTCAATTAACAAATCGGAGGCAAAAACTTGGCCAGTTGCCAGTGTCACATACAAGAACCAGCAGCCAAGTTATGGAGTAACAGAGTCAAATACATCGAAAGTCATCCAAAAAGTAGGCAGTCCCACACATAAGAGCCAACCTCTATCTCTATCAAAATTTCCTCCAATAACAGAACGTTTAGTGTTACAGTCGCCCTGTGGACCTGTTCTGATTTCTACAGCTCCAATAAGTACCAGTTTACCGAAGGGTCCTCATTATGTGCAGTCAGGATCTACACCTAATTTGCGATATGTTCAAACATATGGAACTGCAGACAATCCAATATCAACAGTATCACAAGTTACTAACCAACAGTTAACTGCCCAAATATTGCAGTCCTTATCACAACCCAAACTGATGTTGCAACCCAATCCCACATCAATCAATCATAATCTTACTCCTTTACCGCCTGCACCCGAAGAACCAGTAGAAGTTAAACCAACCAATCAAAAAAGAATTGTTGTGTGAGTATATGCTAACTGTATACATTCATAAGTTGTTCGTAATTATTCCAAAATCACAAAATGTTATGTTAAAATTACCTTTTATTTTGTTCCAGTGGCGATAAAACAACATTACTCACTGAAGACGACATTATCGGTATGGAAGAAAGACCAAACCTTTCAGAAGAGCTAAGAAGATATTCTTTCCAACCCTTAGCCTTTGTGATGTTGGATCACACATACGCTCAGCCCGCGCAAAAGCAGCCTTCAGCCACTCCGCCTACGACGCCGGTATCCACTGGCCCACCTCCCACGATAATTTCACCCACATTAACTACATCTCCTATGAGTCCCTTAAAACGTAATTCACCTGTAATCATGTCCACAGCGTCTTATGAAATGCCTTTAGCAGTGCCTACTAGTGTTATTGGAACACCTGTACCAGTTTCTTCTATACAAATGGCACCGGTTACATATAAACCCCCACCACCTCCACCGCCAGACGACGACGCTGCTTCAGTTATTTCATCGATTGACGGAGATCGGAAAGCCAACAGGGGAGGTAGCGACACTGAAACCGCTCCTGAAGGCGAGGAAGAAGGCAAGACAAGATGCATTTGTGACTTCACTCACGACGACGGTTACATGATTTGTTGCGACCGTTGCGGTGAGTGGCAGCACGTCGACTGTATGGGCATTGATAGGCAGAATATACCAGACGCATACATGTGCGAGCTCTGCCATCCGCGGTCTATAGACCGACGACACGCCCGAGCCATACAGTTGAGGAAGAGAGAAGAACTCAGCGCCCTTGGTGCGTCAGATACGGACTCGTCTGAAAGCAGCCGTCCTCCAGGACAGAGAAGAAAGCGATTACTGACTGTCACCACATATACCAATACAAGTGGTTCATGTGTCACCACATACAACTCTACTATACCAGTGCTTCCACCAATTCCACAACCATCGACACTAACTTTACCTAAGCGAGGACCTAAGAGGCCGAAGAAATCGGAAGTTGTGCGAAAAGGCACGAAAAGAAAACTATCGGAAAAACGTGTAAAACGGAAAAAAGAAATGATGCTTAACAGAAGTAAATACAGTTCAACCATGTCGAATCAGTCACACTTCCAAGACTCTTATGAACTTGCTGTGACGAACCATTACAGTCCAGAGTTGAGGGCTAAGATTATGAAATATAGCAATAAACTTGGTAATACTCCTAACATGGCGTATGCTATGAACGCGCATTTATGTACCACTGTGCCCCATGCAGGTGGAAAGATTCTGATTGCTACTAAGGACTTGAAAGAAAATACTCCAGTAATAGAGCTACGAGGCAAATATATGTTATCAAACCAGCATAGACCACAACTACAAAATACTGCGAGAGCAGGTAGCCAGAAACCGGGACCTTTTGTCTTCTTCTACAGATTACCTAAAGACAACACGCAAATATGCATAGATACTAGAACATACGGGAATGAAGCAAGATTTGTACGTAGATCTTGTAAACCAAATGCCGAGTTGCAACACTGTATAGTTAAAGGCACATTACATGTTTATTTAGTTAGTATTGGAGTAATCCAGTCTAACACTGAGATAACTGTTGGACATGATGCGGATGGCAGCAAACAGCCATGTGCTTGCGGAAATCCGAAACATTGTAAAGTGAATGGTCTCAACACGTTAGCGTCCCGAAAGAGTGTGGACTATCCGCCTAGAGAGAAAAGAAGCAGAAATAGATGCTTCAGTTCTTCATCTCCAGTATCTCCACCGCTCCCTCCTGCCGCCACTACTCCAGTTAAAGAATATGTACAACAAATATCTGCGATGAAATCCGAAAAGAAATCTCCACAGCAAATTAAACATGAATACCCTCCACTATCACCTGTGAAGACAGCAGTAATGGCATTGAACTTTGATGAACCGCCTAAACCTGAGCCGATAGAAGATATTAAAACTGAAATAGATCTGATAGCCAAAGAGGAGATGAAGCCTGAAGAAGATGAACGTGACTACTGTTGTAAGCCGGAAACTGTTGAAACTAAGTTTGAAGAAATAAAACACGAGTTAATCCCACTTCCACTCGATGAAGAACCTAGACCAACAATCATTTCTAAAGCGGAAGTAAAGGAGGTGAAGGAATTTAAGATAGAGAAGGAACCCGTGTATTCTGATGAAGAAAAACCAGAAAAAGTAGAAGAAAAGAAACCTAAAGAAGAAATAAAAATGGAAGAAGATAGACCAGTGACTAGAGAATTTATGGCTAAGTCAGCGTGCCATGACAGATCATCAAGGTCCAGTCGGACGACTTGCGTGAATCAAGACTCTCTGGATGATAAAACTGATGATTCTCAAGATAAAATACAGACTAATAACAAAGAGAAAGAAAAGAGAAAGATGGTGAGTTCGAAAAACTCAAGTGAAACTCAGCCTCCAAGCCTTGGGACGAGACAAAATTCTAAACCTGTATCTAAATTACAGACGCGCGAGGAACGTAAGATGGAAGCTATAATGAAGGCGTTTGAACGCATGGAAAAAGCTGAACAGCGCAAACAGGAAGTGAAAGAAAGGCAGAAGAGGCGAGAGTCTGATCCACATCCCAATGCTAATGATAAGGATGAAGATGATGAAGTTCACAACACTACTAAAAAGAGGAAAAAGTAAGTATCCATTTTTATGTAAATTATTTTAAATATTTGTAGCTGTACTTGTTGTTACTTGTTTTTTAAAGTAAAACAATTTTAGAGTTTAACTACATTACAAAGTTATTGAAATGTAGATTATTAGAATTCTTTCAAAACTTAAAATGTTGATATCTGCTTCTTTTAAATTTAAATTGGTATAATTGTTTGCAAATATTGATGGTGTATGTATGATCAGGCGCAAGGGTCGTGCCCGTACAACGTCGCAGTCGAACCGGCGGCGTCTGAACTCTGCGGACAGCGATATGGTGACGTCGGGCGACGAGGCTCAACCGCCGCCGCTCACTCCGCCCCGGCCGGGCCCGCCGCGCCGCGACAGTGCGATTCCTCCCCCCAACGTCGACCACGACCGCTCTACTGATGGGCCACATGAAGTACGTACAATATACATCATAATAAACAATATTATTGGGTTCTAAAGCATATGTCACTATCTATATTGAAATTTTTCATTACAGGAACTCGGCTTGAGCTCTGCATGCTTATTAGTTGAAGCAGCTGTAGGTTCTGTTGAATCCGCCTTTAAATTACCAAAAACTAAGAAAACAATGGCGACTGAATGGATAGGAAGGTCGCCAGAACGTACACCATCACCTTATAGGTCTCCTTACAGACCCGCCTTGGTCGCCGCACCGTCATTAGAAAGTCTGGTTAGAGTCGCATCGACTATGATTGGGGATCTAAGTGGAGGTAATGACATGGAACCTGAAGAAGACAGTAGAGTTTCGCCCCCTAGAACACCTGGGAGGGATCGAAATAAACCTCCGAAGAAAGCCAAGCGAATAACGAGGAGTACGCCGCCTGCCGAGGTGGCCGAGGTAGTGCCGCCAGTGATACAACAACACAGCGCCAAGAAGCGGTGGCTGCGGCAGGCCATCAGCGAGGAGAGTGACTCGCCTGTTGCAGGTTTGCCTATATTTCACTTAAAATATAAATATTTTTCTAATGTTGAACCAGTAATTCTATGTTCATTTTAGACGTGTTTGTTTCAGAATCACCACCCAACGAAATGGTAACGCCATTGAAGAAACGACGACTAGCAAGAGAGTCTCTTTCATGTGAACAGAACAATATTGTGCCTGTAAGTAGCTATTCCATAGTATCTTAAAAATATTTATAAAATTGTAATAAAAAGGCAATACTAGAACTAATAGAAATATTTTGTTACACAGTGTAATGAAGAAACCTCGCCTATTTTAACGTCAGAAGACTCTCCGGTCAAAGATGACGTGCAACCCTTGACGAGGCAATTTAAAGTCAGAAATATTATGTATGATAGTTTATATGGTAGAGATAGAACTCGTTCGGACAGCGGACAGGGCTCTGATGACCAATGCACCATAGATAATGACATGTTGAACATGAATATAAAAGGTCCACATGACAGTGAGAACATTAGGAGAATAATAGGAGTTCCAACGCCTGAAGATGAACTCCCACCTGAAATACCTAAACCTGACGATATAAAAGCTAACAACAATAATGTTGAAATGGATGAAAGTAATTATAATAAAGTAGTGCCAATGGAAATAGATACAACAATACCTGCACAGCCAAAAATACAAGAGTCTATAGATCTTAGTATAGACGTGAAGGGAATCGAGAGCCCAAATGATAAACTAAATAGCTGCCAGTCAGCAGATACGAGTGGAAACTCGTCACCACAACGCGACGAGATGGATGATATACAGAAGAAAATACATTCATTTCACACAGAGAACATACAAATATTAAAGAGTAGGAATAAGAAACCCAAGGAAAAGCGAAAGAAAGTGAACCTAAACTTCGACCTCAACATGGTGGATGATCAGATTAGCGTGCAGCTCAGAACGGAGAATGACACGTCTAAATCCATAGAAATTAATGGAGACATTCATGACGACATGAGCAATTCAGTTCATGATGACGTCAAAGTTCATGTTTCGCCAGAGAACATACCTCTGCCGCCTGTAGAGTCAATACCTCTACCTGCACCCGAGAACATACCGCTGCCCGAAGAACCAAGTCCGATGCCTGTAATACCGCCTCCGGAAACTATACCTCTACCAGAGGAACCCATGAAACCCGTGAAATCAATTCGTCCAGCATCACCTGTTGTAGAAAAGCTTGACAAAATTGAGAAACCCTTCTCAATCGACAGGCCGTCCGTGTTAGAGAATTCAACGCTACCTTTCTCGTCGCGGTTTAGTTCAACAGGACTATTCTCCGGTATATTCAGCAATATGTCTCAGTCGTTCAACATGGACAGTTCAATAAATGAGAACGTACCGAACATGTCTATAATAAAGAGTGCAATAGATAGGACTACAAGTTTAGATAGTAGTTTATTTGACAAGGACAGTATTACGCCAGCAGACGATCTGAAGAGCGTCCAGGAGATATTAACGCGAGTGAATAATATGGACTCAAATAACAGTGTAATATTATCAGGGGTGCTCAACAGTTCAAATAAAGCGAGTTTGTTAGATCCATCTCCCAAACCGCTCGCAAAGCCTTATTGCCCGCGAACCAACGACCCCAGACTGAATCCTCCGCCTGTAGAAAAACCTAAACCAGTAAGAAGGAAGGTGAGTGCTTGTTAAACATTTATTTCATCATTGCATTTGACTTAGTACAAGAGCTAAGTTCTAAAATGTGTTTCATATCCTTTCCTGAATCTGAATGCAATGGAAAATATAATAAAGTTGCCTACTAATTAAATGTTCAGAGCTGTTGTGTCAGAGCATGTAAAACCAGACCAAGGTCGCAGATTAGATAATGGTAAAAACTGATGTCCACGTGATATCCGTCCTACTGAGGACTTCTTTACTAAACTACTACTCTCAGATGAGTTACATGTTTTTATCTACACTGGAATGAGTTATGTAATTCATATCTAATTGTTTGTTTATTCTAATCATTCCTTTATCTCTATGAATAGTTAAAGGTTACTTTCGATTATGACTCTCATTCTCAGTTGCTGATATTTCATTGTAAAGTCTACAATATGAACAATATAATGGTATAGAATAGAATTTCTACTTAGCCGTGTGTCGGCTGTCGAGTATTTCAAAACAGTGCATCGACCGATACGGCGACGGATGTTATTCTAATGCTAGGGCACAGTTATCGGTACTCGACGAAGATTCGATATAAACTGAGCTTGTCGAATGAATGTTATGAGTATGCTGGTCACACTTATATTGACACCGAGATGTCGTCGAAGGCTGGTAAGTTTGATCTGGAACTCAGCCAAGATTTTGTGATCATCGACAAAAATATGTTAGTTCTGTAATAAACACTTGAACTAATAGAGAAAATAAATGTTACTGTTCAGGAATGCGACAGTGAAGACTACAATGTTCGTAATGATACTGATTTCTACTTGTTTTCATAGTGTTTTCTTCATTTTCAGCACTTACTGCAGATTCGTTATTAATATAATTTTCTATTAATAAATAAATAGTAATAAGATTTATGTGTATGCACAGCTCTCTATAACGGAGTACCGTAAGCGGCACAAAGGCGGGTGTACGGAGGAGGGCGGCGGCGGGTCCTCAAGTGAGGCCGGTGAGACGGGGGAGGCGGGCTCCGGCGGGGAGGCGGCCCCCGAGTGGTCGAGCGAGTCCTCGGGCGCCGCCTCGCTGTCGCCGCAGCGCCTCGATCAGGCCGCGCAGGCCGCCGCCGACGACCTCGAGCAGCGACTGCACCGGGAACTGGCCGCCTCCCACTTGCCTAAAGGTGATTTACCTTTTTATCACCTCGACATTTAACTAACTAAATATACCAATAGGAATGAAGTATCTTAACTCAGGGAGTTATTTGCTAACCTTACAAGTACTATATAATAATCACTCTAGTATAGTCAACTATATAGTGTATAACCACAGCATAATTTGAATGTTAACTCAATAAAATCAGAATGTTATTATGAAACTGCATCATCGTATTGTAGACAATTATCTCGTCAAGTGGAGCACGCCAGCAATTAATTCAATTGGTAGTTGGTCCCGCGCATGACTTAGGTACGTACTACTGTCATAGGCAATTACCGTCGTGCTTTGTTACGCTACCTTCGTGAATACGCTTTCAAAAAGTAATATATGGACAGAGAATTTGAAAAAATGAAATTTATGCACATTATAAAATTATTGAGTAGAAGCAATAGTTATGACTAGTGCCTTGAAAGCTATCTCTAGTCTCTACACAGAGACTGATAATGATCCTTCGCAATAAATATCTATATCTATACTAATATTATAAAGAGGAAAGATTTGTATTTTTGTATGTTTGTAATGAATAAACTCAAAAACTACTTGACCGATTGCAATAATTTTTTCACCATTAGAAAGCTGCATTATTCAGAAGTAACATAGGCTTTATAATATCACGCTAGGTCCTATAGTTGTGGAGCAGTAACCAAAAATGTTTTAAAAACGGGGGAAAAGTATCGTTTCTGAGGCCTTCCGTGGCGTGCGCTGAGCATAATATAGTTAAAGTTATACAAAAATGCTCTATAGATGAATTGTTCATCTTAACATTATTTTTAAAAAAGTCCGCGAGAGCATATGTCTACCTTTTATAGTTTACCCATAACAATCGTTTTAATGAATGGTTCAAATGTAGAAAAACAATTTAAAAACAAACTTTTACCTCAACCAAAACAAACAACAACAAAATAGGTAGGTTCCTATTTAAGAAGAAAATAATTAATTAAATAAATGAAATAAGTAAATGAAGTCCGGAAAAATATTTTCAAAAGGTAAATACTTCCTAAATAAAAAAAAACTGAGAATAAATATAAATAAAACGTAAAACTATGTAAAAAATCTTAAGTCCCCCCGTGCGAAGCCGGGACGGGCCGCTAGTTGTTGTATAAAGCGACAAGTACTTCGCCTAACTATCGTAGTCATTAATATACAGTCGGTCGTTCGGGATCATTAATTATAGCGAAATACAAAGGGATCTATCTGTATAGCAGTACGCTATGTTATTATGAGACTATCACGCTAGCTAGCTTGCTAGCAACTTCAGTATGTGTGCATTAATACCGGTCCTTACTCACACCGCGCAACTGATGCATTGCGAATTTCTAATGCACTTTCATTTCACAATACGCGTTAAAATATAATTTAACTGTAAACTAAAGAATTCTTGTATTTACTCTTAATAAATGCTAGCATATTTAACATACATGGAGTCACGTGTACTGAAATGAACTTAATAATGAATTGTCGTGTAGTTATTTTCATTATGCAATAATCGACCCCAGTTTATCGATGCTTCGTATGTTTTTGTGTAAAATTCATTGATAACAGAGTTTCATGCAAACAGTGTTGTTATGTCATGTATTTCCATAGCAACTTTACGCGTGTCTCCTTTATCAATATGTATAAATTGTGCGCGTGTAGGTAGAATGGCAATCGAAAGTAGTGTTTTTATAAATATTGTAGTTGCAATTTCATGATACTGCTGTATTGCCATGTCTCGTATTATAAAACTTTTAGGTAAAAAATAAGTTTTTACATTGCGGCACTAATTGTGTTGTTTGTTTTTTTTTCAATAACCATTAGACGCTAAGGTTTATTAAAAATTCGGTACCTCAATTAAGTCCAAGGTCGAATGAGAATGACCAAGTTGAGTTAAAAACAATGTTTTGTATGTGAGGCCCTTAAAAGCTGCCTCAGATCATTTCGCAACTTGTTACAACGCATAAATAATACTTAATCTAAAGGAAACATCAATAAAACAAACAGAATCTGTTTAAATGGTTAACATAAAGCAATAACGTTAGCCGCGTATATACGAGCGAGGAGCGCCGCAATAAAGACTAAAATCATTACCGCTTTGACCTTGACTACAAGTGTGTAAACACAATTGCGCCGTACAGAATTCTAACTAATATTCATACGAGGATTTTTTATTTTACTCCCACATGCTCACTCACTGAGATAATCCGACACCTATGCTACTTATAAAGTTCTTATTGCAGTCGTAATCGCGGGAATTCATTTTATAGTATGCACCAGAGCAAACTATTTTTAAAGCCACGACAGAACGCGTCGTTCGTAGAATGGGGTTACTGTTTTCGATTTTCGCAAAGCTAAAAAGCTCAGCTGGTTTTAGTAGAGTATTTATGATGCAAATACTTACTTTCAGGTTTTTTTTGCAATTTTAGTAATAATCTATCCTTAAGCTAATTGGACATAATGATCACAATATGCAGTATAATTGAATATTCTGATTGAAAGTCTTTCAGTTTGACAAAGTTCTATTAAATTTTCTGCTATGAATGCACATAATATATAAACTTCGTAACTATTATTATGGAAAGATTTTGAGCTATTGTTTAATACTCGTTTCTGTTTTTACAGGTGTGTTTGATGCTCAGCCGACAGCTACCGAGCGCCAAAGGGAAAACCTAAGCTTGCGATTACGGCGGGAGTTTGGTCTTGCCTTACCTGATGACGAAGAGACGAGACCACCTACCGAAAACACCGGTATGGCCTCTTGGAGACATAACAACCTTATGGGACATGGTGCTGACAGTTTGGGGCTTTGCACTGATATACCTGATACCCAGTCGGGGCGGTACGATACAGCGAGAAATAGGGGGACCCCACGACTCACTCCTCCAACATCTAACTGTCAAGAAGACCAGTGGAATAGCAATATGTATAGCACAGCCTATGGGTACAAAACGGGAGTGAAGGGGTTAAAATGGGGAAGGAGAGGATAGCCTATAAGAATTATATAATTTATTATATACTCAGTAGTAACCCTTTGTAGATTTAGGTAATACCCGCTACACGTATCTAATTCTGTGTCCGTGTCATCTTTGACACTAGGTTAGGTTAGAATAAATACATTTTTTCTATGATAAATTAATAATATTTAAACGTATCGTAGGTATTGTTTGGTATTTTACAGTTTAATTTAGGTTAATTGTTTTGTACATAATACAGGTATTTATGTTGGCATGTTGAATAAAACATTACTGCAAGTATAGCGTTGTCATTTCTAACCGCGTGTATGCTTTGTCCGGCAGATGGCGCGGGCGGTGCGAAGCGGTGCGACAGGTAGTGGGCTGTGGGCTGTGAGCTCACTATAAGACATTATTTTTGTAAATCTCAGACGGAGTCACACCCGTCGCCTGTATTATATAATAACTAGTATAATGGAACTTTTCTAAGAGTGTACGTTAGATGCGATGCGCGCGTATTGTATATTTCCGTTTCACTTCTACGTTTTTATTTTCCACGGTTTTCTGCAAGTACAAATTGTTTTTATTTCCCTTTGTACATATTGTATATAGGAGAGTTAAGATATATTATAGGGAACCTAATGGGTAACGTATCTATGTATAATGGTATGAAAGATTTTTTATATATGTACAATGTTTATGTATCTTATTGATATATTTATTTATTATCGATTTATTCGATAGTGCGTTTAGGGAATGACGGCTAGGATTTTTGTACGCATAATGTTTAAGTAAATTATAGTTGTTTTTATTATTTGTTTTATGTTTTCTAGCATATATAGGGGGTCCGAGGGCTCGTCCTAGTTCTAGGTCTCTTGTTAGTGTTAGAGGTTTCACGTGTAATTTAGAGTCGTTTCAATACAGATACGCATTCTCGCATTAGCCATTCGTAGAGGTTAAATCTGTGTTATAATTTAAGTGGAGCGTATTGTGCAAAGATTAATTTCTTTGGTCCATCATCACAAGGACGAATGGTGAGGCAGCTGGATATTAGTGTTCGAAGTCATGCCTGCGACACCACCCGGCACCATTTTCTCTGCATAGATCGAAAGTGAATATTTATTGGTTATGTTTCAAGTATTATAATTATGTGGACGGTTTTGTTCATAGTAAAATATAAATTTTTTTATATTGCAGTGTTGCCAAGTGGTGTCGTGGGCGATGTCCTAGTTTAACGTGGCTTTTGCATCCAAATTGGATAAACGAGGTCGTGAATCCTGACTGATATGAATTGCAATCACACTAGTACTATACATAGAAATATACCTGTTCTTTTAGATACAGCAAATTCATAAATGAAAGCAGTTTATAAATAGCACTGATTACTTCTTGATAGTACTGTGTGCTTTTTGTTAATCGGACTTGCAGTGTATTACAATACAACATGGAGGTTCAGATGAGATGTGTACTGTGTACATTTGTTTTGTGTTGCTTCACAAGTTGTTTGTAACACACTGCATACAATGCATAATGTTAACAAATGTAAACTATCATTTTGAACTCTACAGTTCAGAAGATGTATTCTACAACGCTTACGTTATTTGTAAGAACTAAACTGCAGAGTTGAAAATTGAGAGGACCACCGCGACATTCTGTTAGTTTATTGCTATAAGTGAATTGTTTATATGACAGAAGCTATTGGACGTTATATTTACAATTGTTAATGTGTTGCCGCTTGTATATACTTCTATAATAACAACGAATCGATGTTGTGAATAACCTCGGGCTAAAATAGAGTTTATCACAGAAGCACCCAGTGATCTAAGGAAGCTATGACCAGGCACTTGCAAAATATTCTGTTTGTTATATTTAGGTAGGTCTAGTTTTAGTTTACATCTTGTACGCGACATTTAGCACTGATGTGACTGAATGCAGTCAGAAGTTGCTTCCTAATATTCCCAGTGCGATAGTTGCCTAAACAGGTGTTACGTTTAGTTTAATTAATAACAAAATATTTAGTGTAATAGAGTAGGTACTCTGTGAGTATTGAAACAAGGGTTTACATGTACAGTTGATAAATTGCTTTACCCAAACATTTCTAAGTTTATAATTTTGCCTGTGACTTATATTGCAATAATTAACCGAATGCAATAATTCTTTCTAAAAGAAACTTTCTGCGTATTTATATTTCGTGCTTAAATTAAAATTATAGCTAATATTTTGATAGTGGTAATTACTTATCGGTGTTTCTATTTTATTGGTAGATTTAACCACTACTAGGTAAATCGAACTGTGAATATTGTTGCAATTTAGGATAAAAATCTATGTAGTCAAACTACGTTTATAAGCCCAGTGTCTGACGTTTCATCCAAATAGTTGCTCAAATTTTCTATTGTGGGTTCCAGGAAATTGGTTTTTATAGGGAACCCTGTTTATTATTAGATTGTGTGCTTTTTGAGGTCTGTCAAATAGAATGTTCTAGCAAAAGTTGCTGCTTATTGCGTGTCAATTACATACATGTACTATTTATTTGTCAACTCGCAATTCCGGTGAATTAATTTATTCATGATGAAATATTTAATTATGATTAGATTTTTATTTATTAATTTCCCAAGTGAGCTGTGTGTCTAAAAGTACATATCGAAATTTCCATTGAATGCACATAATGATTTCCTACTTCGTGCAGCCGTTTAGAAAGTCTAGATAGTTGCACTTCCTTTGTTTACTTACCCGCGACGTCGGCTCGTCACTAAGCTACTACTTAAAATTTAAGTGTTTTACGCATAATCTTAAAAATGTTAGATTCTAGTGAAATACGTTGCAATAATACGCCTCGAAGGCAAATAAATACACATAGTTGTTAACACACAGAAAATATATTTTAACAGCTTTATTTAATCCATGATTTTATTATTTTTGTATTGTATAAAAAGAATATTGTAGGAAGATTTTTATGATTTTTTTTTTATTGAATCAAATGTAGATTTATTATGAAATGTCTCAACATTTGCGCAGCCCGACTGGAGCCACAGTGTCGGTGTCTGCCTAATAGATTTGTAAATATTTCGATCTGGTTTATAAAGTGTAAATTAATTGCTTAATATCTATTGTCGGAATGTGTTTTGTTGTGTGTACGCTGAAGCAAATAATACTTCCAACTAGTCTTCTTCGTTCCGCATTACATATTAAAGTAGGTATCTTAAATTATGTAGAATTTGAAATAATTGTAGTTTTAATATTCACTCGAGGCAGCCCAGTAAATGAGTGTACAGGACAACAAAATGCAGTCCAACGTTTTAATGTTTCTGTAGTATATTAGATGAAAATCTTTGTGATAAAAATTTCTTAATTATATCAACCCGTAGAGAAGCGTCTGTGTATATATTATAATAGTTAATGTTAAGTGAAAGCTATATTTTGTTATGGTGAACAAAAAGCGCACTCTCTATCGTTTGCCATATTATGAAGCTAGTTTATTGGTACTTCCCCCTCCTTGTGATCGCACCCACCTTCGGCTTGTCCCGCTCCCCCGTCGGATATGTTTCATGTAAGGTATTCGATGTAACAATGGAATATTTTGCAATATATATAATTAATATAATTTTTTAACGCTAAGTGGATCGTAAATAGAAAAGCTGTATATTATCCAGATGTTAAATATTATTATTTCTTTCTCAATGTTTTAACTAAGCATGTAAAATTTAAAATAATACTAGAGAATAAAAGATGTTATGATAATTAATTACATAAAATCTTCGTTTGAATGTAGTGCCTTTCCTTTAATCCAAGCTCATCACACAATGTGTCGATACCCGACTGAAGCAAATAATAAACGCGACTCTGTCAAGTATTTATAACATTTATTACTTAAACATGTTTATGTATTTACAAAATATAATAAAGTATACATTTAACAGACTATTTTAAATTGTATTTAGAACTAAAATTTGACACTTTTTTGCACATTGAACTCAAATCTGCGGTAAATAATATTTTGAGTGAGAATCCAATGTAAAACAATCATAACTTTACCGCTAAATAAAAACCTCAGTCTTTATCTTGTCCACAAGTAGACACCACACCTTGTCTCCACCACTACCTCCAAACACTAAGTAAAATTAAAAATATTTGAAACAATATTCAGCAGCTCCCTATATGCGTATTGTATTATGGATAAAACGCATATCAGGGCTGTGGAAATTTGGTGGGAAAACATGTCTTACAAAATAAATTTGTTTGGCCTTGAATCAGCTTAAAATAGTGTTTCAAATTATCAGTAACGTCTGATCTCTGAGGAGAGTTATCATCAGTTGGTATAAGGATGTTTGTACAGTTGATACAGCAGCACAATATTTTAAAACAATTATATACAAAAGAAATACAAGAATGATTTAGTCACTGACACAATATTCCTATTATTTTAATTCTAATTTTATACTGCACTGATATACTAATATAGCAAGTATCAAATGTCAAACCACCCTCCTTGTACTGGTAATAATGCACCACAGCTGTCAGCTATATTTTGACTACTCTTTACATATCACAGCCGTAACTAAGAACACTGAAAACATTGTCCACACCATTATTAGTCCTTCAAATTCACAGTACGCCGCCGCGGAAACTGGGCAAAACGTGTTCATAGCTAAAAACTTACAATTAATAATGTCCTTATCAAGATTTGCCCACAGAATAAAGTATCTTTACACAAACTTGAAGATTGGTTGTTTTATGCAACTATAATACATTTGCAACGTTCCACATTGCACTTAATTTTGACTCCCATTTGACTAGAACAGCTGGAGAGACTGATAACACTTATACAAAAACACAGCTGAACTAACATTTCTAAAATCGATAAGATCTTTTCAAGGTTATTTTGGCCAATCTGTGTCCTTCAACGAATCACATTTAATCAATCCTTTGCACTTTAGCAGGGATCAAACATTTACAAGTTGACAATTTTATTAGAAATACGTAATCTCAAAAATATCTGCTGTTTTCATTAGATACAAAAATATATGTATTTAAGATATTCGGAAAATAGCTTCGTTATAAGGCTCATAATTTTTAGGATTAGAATATTTTAAAAATATTAGCTGTCATGTTCAAATGTTGGCGCCGTTACTGTAAATATGGCGACCGTAGCTCATAAATTAGGCACTGGATACGTGTCTTTTGACTTATACAGCTCGCCATTGGTCTCGCTCGTTGGGCTCCCTCTTGACGTGGTAGTTGAGACAGGGCTGGAAGTTGACGTGGATCGTCACCGGGTGCAGCGGCGCCGCCAGGTGCACCGCTCGGGCGTCCAGCACATCGTACGGACCAAGGTGCCTTTGAAGGCACGCGTAATCCACACTTAGCGGAACGTAGTATTTTCCTGCAAATACAGAGATACAGAATTAGGTTTATTCAATGTATAATTAAAGTAAGCAAAGTCTGCCTCCGGCCAAATAAATATCACTTACCAAGAGCATTCAACGCAAAAACGGGGACGTACTGCGCTGGAGGAGGTGGTTTGTCATAATGATGGTGATGAGGTGATTCACTTGACGTATCCTGTAAGCAGATTTCATATTTATATAGACAAAATTAGTCAGGATTAAGAACAATTCCTTTTGAAGCACAAATAAAGTGAAGACGCCGTGCTACAAGCCTAAAGCTGTAAGTTTCCAAATAGGAAAGGAATAAATCATTTCCTGACATTCAGAAAAAAATTAAAAGCAAAAGAGGCTAACGACAAAGCCATCAATAGTTTAGCAAGAGCCGTGACCACCCACCTTTCTCACTCTAAATGCGAACTCGTCTCCCTGTGGACTATATAGCTTGGTAGGCTTGTAGGGGTTAACAAGAACATAATGTGCAGGCGTATTGTTAGAAAGCAGTCTAAGAGAATGAAGCTGTACCTGCGGCGAGGTGTCCCTAGCATCCTCGGTGGAGCCGGAGTTGGACGTGGACGTGGACGGCGCCGGCTTCGTGGCGCGTCGCCGCTTGTGCGAGTACACTTTACCGTGCGCGTGCGCGGTGCGGGCCAACATGTCCGCCGCCTGGAGAGGTACGTGTACATTATTACATATTTCCTGTCAGGTCTGCACCAAGTCTTATTAGATTCGGCTTCATATCTTAATGTTAGTATTTAGAAGAACAATGGATGTATTTAATTTACCTCTGTATCTTGTGATCTCGAGAATCGCCTTTCAATTGAGTTTTTGAACTTGTAGGAATGCAGGTAATCTTCGTTATGATCAGGTTTCCTCACGGCTCTTAAGGTTGGCTCTCCTCGCTTGCGTCGCCCGTCTAGCGGTAGAGGCTCGGACTCCGGTAGACCTTCACCTTCTCCTGCCATCGGTGTCGGTGCCACTGATACTGCAATATAATAAAAAAAGGTAAATTATATAAATATAGGTAAGGTAATAACCCTGTATGACACCGCCTATTTGTATGTATGTAGACGTGGCATGAGTCGTTGCTTGAAGTAGAGCTGATGGTCGGGCTAGCGAGGGTACTTAAGTTTTATAGTAGGTTATAATGATAACAAATGAATTTAGGTTGTCTCGATCATTACCCTCCCAACGAGACAATCGTATCAACGTGTTGCGGCGTGTCGTCACCAGTTACTGACTAATTCAGTCATCAAATCATGGCCGACTGATAAAAACCCTGTCGATCTCTTGCTTGAATTAGCTTTTCAATTTTCCTATAAAGAAATACATTCAGTATTTAGGTACATTGATATTTTTCATTTAGGTAAAAATATATATTTTTTTTCTATTTTAATTTTTTTGACTAAGTAAATGCTTTTTAATGCCATTATGTAAATGGGACTCGTTCATAATAATATGATTGTACGCTCGTACTTTGCTCAACAATGTTGAAGAAGTTTGGTGTCAGATTTAAACAAGACGTTAGAAAATAAGTTATCAATGAAATGAAGTTACCTCGATCACATTCCATAGAGTAGGGGTGTTCTTGGGGGCGCTCCTCGTAGGGCTCGGGGGCGAAGGGCGGCGGCGCGGGGGGCGGCGCCTGCGCGATCACGCCGGGCTTCATAGTGTAGCCATGGGAACTACTCGACGAGCTCGCCGTCTCCGACGATGAGCCAGGGTGTGAACGCGGCTTATCGCGCGGTAATGGTTCGCCTGAAAAATGCATTTATTTTTTGTTACAACATTTTGTAGAAGATAGTGGTTCAAATTTATACTAAGTAAAGCGAATGCAATGAATTTACCTAAATATACCTAAAACACATATTTCCAATTTACATTTGACTTTAAAATTTGAAGGCAGCATAGAAGTCGGTGGATTATTAAACAAAGCAAAACGTTTGAGCCTAAATTACTATGACTAATAAGTCCTGTTGAAATATCTCAAATATCATCCCCTAAATTTGTTCATACAAAAACAGTCTCTAAACATCGGAAATAAGGTCTATAATGTAGTTAGTGGAGAGCGGTCACCGGTGACCACTTTGGGATATAATATGGGTAATAACCGTTTGGCTATTCCTTCAAAGATTAAACCTATTAACTACACTGTTTATGCTATTCAAATTGTGTTCTGGCTTCGCATCAACCGCTTTAATATGGTTGACTGTCAGACAATGCCAAGGCCGGCGGGCATACACTGTAAATGTGAAAAGAAATAAATAAAAAGCTTTATGTACACCAACCTTTAGCAACAGCCTCGCAGTGCCTTTGCATATGCGCAGCTAATTGCACGCACAAGCCGTCTCCCGGGCCGTACCCGTGCACCTCGACGAGGAAGCGCATGACCTCGGCCACTGCGTCCTGGTAGCCAGCTCTGAAGTGCTCCTCCCCCAGTCCTCGGTCAGCAGCTACAACAGAACCCCACGCGAAGATGGAACATCTTCCGGCGGGAACTCCCAACAACATTAGCGTTCTTCAGTGTTAAGTAATGAGCGTGTTTCTTTAAACCTTAATGGTGATTGGTGGATTATGTCTTTTTAGTCAGATGGAACTTTTAATGGATTGCTGGTTATGATTTTCGTGTTGCGATTGTGATTCGGACATAAACCATGCGAATTTATGTTTTTGTAATTTCATGAGTATTAATTTGCCTTTAAAGTATTTTATTAATTAATATTATTATTTCTGTATTTTACGAAGTTGGTATGGTTTATATGCGAAGGATGAAATGTGATGAGAAATCATCGGGCATCAATTAATATAGTTTTTGAAAAGTTTTGAGTCAGATTTCCTAGTTTGTGACGCTGCAAAAGCTTTACCTTAATAATAAAATTGTATATAATTTGCTTTCACTTGTTTAAAGTTGATTAATTCATGACAACTTCAACTACTAATGATATGCCTAGCTATAATTATTAAGCGATGACGCAAACGACACGTGACTACGTGAATGAACAAGTTTTGTTTACTTTGTTTTTGAACGTGATACAAAAACTTTAATCACTTTAAACTGCCTAAGATATTAAAAGATCGTCCGCCTAAGAATGTAATTTTCTTTTTCATAAAGTTAAAATTAAAACTGGCTCAATGTTACTTATGATCTTTTAATAATACTTTTCGAAATTTCGTTAATGCATTTAAAGCAAAGAATTTTATAAATAGGTTCTGATAAGGATTATGTCACTGTTGATGCCCTACTAATTAAATGAATATTTTCCAAATATTAGTTATGATTTATATTTTTTAGGTCACACAACAGATTTTTCCTGTCTGTTTTTAAGATTAGGACACACTATACACAATGCTCTTGTTTGACGAGTGTAACTTTAAATATTCAGAGATCATGTAGGAATACGATTTTAGGTAATCTATTTTAAAGGATTTTATAGCTAGTTTGTTATTTCCTTTGTATTCTGACATCAATCTTAAAACATTTGAAAGCTTCTGAAGAAAACCATGTCGTAAGAAGTTTAACCGGTAACCTACAAGTAAACGTGTCCTAACGAGATAGATTTTAAAAAATCGGAATATTTTGGATTTTGTAAAAGAATTTTAATTTTACTTCCAGACTTCCAGTGAGTACTGAGGCCTTAGTACGAGTTTGATTTACGTTTAAAGTATTCGAAACGAGTATGCGTTCGGCACTCTGATTGGCCGGCGCCAATGAAGCAACCAATCACAGCGCAGAACGCGTACTCGTTATGATTACTTTAAACGTAAAACAAACCCGTACTAAGGCCTCAGTACAAGAACTAAAGATTTCGGGTGTGGGGAAACAAGAAATGATTTAAATACTCATTTGTTGTTGGTAAGTGAAATATAAAGAGCCTTGTATTCACCAGGTAGCAACAAGAGTCAGAGTACCTATAATATGTTTATGACTCTCATTTCAATGTACCGCTTAATACCAAACTGGAATAGTTGTGTACCTCGGCGAATACAAGACTATGTTAGAAATAATTGAAACGTAAAATAAAAAAACAACTAGGGCTTGAATCTGCGACATTTCTTTGCCGTTTCGGTCCTTCGCAAAAACAAGTCCGTATACAATTTGTATTAAATTTCAAACACTCCAACCAATTAGATCGATCAATTCCTATCTATGACGTCAAATGTTAGAAAATAGAAGTAGCATAGTGCCGAATGTGACCAACTTTGGCTCAAACATTGGATGTTGTTGGAGTTAGCATATAAATACGTACAACTTTTTTCATCATTCACAGAACAGAATCGAAGATCTGACGGGTTGGAGCTTAATCCAAAAGTACCTTTCCTGTTGTTTTCCAATTATAACTAACTGATTTTACCAAATAAGCGCGCTTTCCGTACGAACCGTTCGCGCGTTCCTGCAGGTACTTCAGATGACGTATGGCCATCTCGATGATTTCTGTCTTCTCGACCCTGCCGCGGCCTTTCTTCAGGTACTCGGGCGGTATGAGCCGCGACAGGTCTGCCAGGCAGTTGTTCATTCGGTCCCTGCGACGCTTCTCTATGATCCGGTGCGACATCGGGTCTTGCTGTACAAGCAATTGGATAATGAGCATATTGGGTGGCACTTCCACAACTTACCTACTTCGTTTGAATTTAGATACAGAACTACATACGCCAGTATAATTATCTGCACGTGGTTTAAGTATCTAATTTCTTCCAAGATTTTTTTTTACTTCAATAAAAGACTAATTACAGAAGCATGATAATCATGCAGGCGTTTGTATAAACTAAATTGTAAAAAGCATGCATTGACTGGGACTGGGACATCTATCTACTCTAACATAAACAGGGGTCTGCCCTCCACAAGTTTACATCAAACAGATATAAAAAGATAAAAATCGGGCATATTCAGTATGACTTGCCCTCGAGACCTTCCCCTTCTTCAAGTAGGCGCTGGGCGGGTACTCGGCCTCGTCTTCCGAAGGCGCAGCGAAGTTAAGCTGCTCGCCAGCAACGCGGCCGAAACCGTCGTTGGAATTATAACTGTAACAAGAAAGAGTTAAACATTGTTACTGAGTAAAATATTAATTATAGACCTTTTCTAAAAAGTAGAGGCCTTAGGTGATCCGGGAATCAGATCACATGATCCGTTGCTCTGAAGTCGCGTTTCCGAAGCGAAGGTACTGATCAAGTTTTTGAACAGCGATGAAGGAATTGAAAGGTTTCTCAGTAGAATAAGGGTACATGCTATGTAGCTACTTCTGCTCCCTGCCCATATTGCAAGTGGCTTGGTGGCTTTTTTTTTTTTTTTTAAGGGGGGAAAATCATCGAATGACTGCCCCCGCCTGGGTGAGGCGGGAGGGAGTGTCAGACTCTTACTGACTAAAAACCACCCCGTTCCTTCTCCTGCACGTCGAGCCGGAGCCCCGGTTACCCGTTAGGTTCTCCGCGACTCCGAATCGGCATCGGCCCTATTGGGCCCCATCTGTGGTGGTCTGATGGCTCTTTGAGGCGCGCGCGGAACGCGACGCGCCGTACGCTCGGGTCTGTTTCTGGTCGGACGGGGAGCCACCCATGCTCGCCGTCCGCAGGCCCGCGCTTACGGTGGCCGGAGATCGTCCCGCGATCCCCGACGCCCGGTGTGTCCTTCGCGATGGCTGGGTTGCGAGGAGGCAGCGCTTCGCTGCCTCACGCGTCCCGCCTCCTCCTTAGCTAGCATGACTGCTTCGCAAAAGGAGGAGACGGCATCCCAATCCCCCTCGCTCCGCATCATGGCCTGCACTAGGCCCGGACGCGAGAGGTCGCCATCGCCGATCACTTCCCTGAGGACACGGCGGTGCTCAGCCCACGAAGGGCATTCTCCCACCGTGTGTTCCACCGTGTCCTCAGGGCGGTCCTCGCAGTGATGACACCCGGGCGTTTCCTCCCGCCCCATCAGACACAGGTACCTCCCGAAACTTCCATGTCCGGTGAGGACCTGCGTCAGGCGGTAGGTGAGGACACCGTATCGTCTCTCAAGCCACTCCTCAAAGAGGGGACTTACCGCTGCGATGGCAGCGAGCCCAGCCCTCGGTTGCGACAGTCGTTGCTGCCACTCCGCCATGAGATCGCGCCGAAGCTCATCCCGCCACGCACTTATCTGGCGCGGCAGCGGAGTTTCGCCCCGGCGACGTGCCTCCGCGCGCATGCTGTACACGCGCGCGAGCACCTTCGCCTCCAGATCCCACGGCGGTAATCCGGCAAGGAGGTTCGCCGACTCCCCAGAGATCGTGCGGTATCCGCGAATCATTCGGATTGGTGGCTTAGCATTGACCCAACGTGTTTTATTTGACGAAAAAGCTTTTAAGTAATTTTCCACAGAGCTCTATCAAACATCTTATCAGCTTCGCTTTTCTCGTATAATAATTCCACGTAAACAAATCCATCTTTCACATCCACGTGATCTCCTTGTCAACTTCGACAACATTATCCCGAAGTACCGGGATCAAAGTAAATATATTAAAAGTTAATAGATTGTGTAAGCTCATGGTTGTCTTTGAAGAGACATGTGATCACAAAACGTGGACGCAAGGTCGTTGCGAACTATTTAAAACAATTGAATCTTGTATCCGGACTATTATTTAATTAGAAGTTAATACCTATTCAGTGTTCTGATATAGATGCGGACACACATAGCTTGGCCCCTAATGTTACTTGCGTGTGGTCTACCAAGGTTTTATTGTCTTGATTCTACCTGATTTATTAGCGCATCATTAGGTACGATCATGAAGCAGTAAGAGTGGGTAACCTCTTTTTATGAGGGTGGAAATCATCAAATGACTTTTCTAAATGTCCGTCTCCTTCTGACTAAATACCATCCCGCTCCAAGTCGCAGCCCTAGTAACCCTTGCGGTTGTCCGTAGCCCCAGTCGGGAGTAGGAACAGTGAAGTAAGTGGTTTCCACTTCTCAATACAAGAAAAAAATCCCTTAGCTGTTTAGGAAGTCATTCAAGTCGGCTGTGTATGTAACTAATGCCGGAATACTAAAACGTTACTTAATTTTAAGTCGTGCTCAAATATCGTGCCATTTCTGTTATTTTACAAAGCATTTGTAGAGATAGAACTATACTTAAGCACGACTTAAAATTGAGTAGCGTTTCAGTATTCCGACATAAATAACATTAAATATTTCTGAAGCTAACGCACATTACAATTCCATATTTTTTCAAAAATACGCCTAGCAAAGTTATTATCCATATGGATTCGTTTTGTATTGATTCTAAACTTGTCAAGGTACAGTATTGCTTACTCAGGTATAGGTAGGTAATGAAAAAATGCTTAGTTCGAGGTGCGATCACGTGTTCGACCTAGTAAACGCATTCAAGGTCACTCAAGACGATTCTATCTACTTAGGTGTTTATATCACGTATCAACGAAATTTAAAAGATAATGTGATTATTGTCTTAATGTTAGCTTTCTTTGACGTTGGGCTTCTTTCTTTTTTCTAGGAAAATAAAGGTAAGTACCTAGATAAAAGTTTTGTTCGTGAAATCATGTTTCGGTAATTTTAATTCTTTCATAAATAATAACTGATTAATGGCTGTCACTCAGGTGATTTTGTGGCATGTTGAGTTATGTTATAGATTTTATATTATTTTCTGAGAGCTTCTCTTTCAATGTTGAGATGAGAACTAGTTTATAGGTACAGGTACGTCAATGTTCCGGTACCTGCATTTTCACATAATGATATAAACAAATAAATTTATAATATGTTATATGTGTAAATAATATAAAATATCTGATTCCTTAAAAAAAAATTATTCCCCTGTGAATAGGGTTACCATACGTCCGGAACTTCCAATACAAGTCCGAAACTAAAATATTTGTCTGGAAAGCGGATGAAATTTTAGATCATTCAGAATTTCTTCAAATAATAATGGGAAAATCTGAATAAAAAATTTGACTGCTCAATTGTATACCGATTTTATTATAGAATTTATAGACATAAACATACAATACATACGAATAGATTACGGTACTTTTTCATAAGAAATAATGATGACGATGACACCTAATATTCAATTTCTTTCCCATTTATTTCAATACAGAAACAGAACAGCCTTGACGACGAAATAAACAATTTAATTTTGTCAAGTACCGATGTGAAATTGATGCTCATAGAAATTCCGAGAAAAGAGCTGTGGTCCATGGTCGAAAAAAAAATGGCAGACTAATCTATATTCCGTTTTATTATTCGCCGAAAAACTTTATTACATTTGAAGACTACGCATTTAAATTCAGCTAGAATGTAAAGTTGACATTTAGGTAATAATAATTTTATTAAGACAATCATGTGACACATACAAAAATAAAACAATTCAACAAATTGACTTTGCATTCATCTTCGAGATGAGAAATTGCTTAATTACTGCACATTAGATACCTTGGGTAATTTATTCGACTGCCTCGTTGGCCGAGTGGTCGCAAGTGCGGCAAAGTATTACTGGGTTTTTAAATAATTCTCAGTAGTAGCACGGAGTTTGGAAATGTGCCCGGTATATGGCAATAGGCTCACCCCCTATATACTGGACTCATAACATAAATAGTGAAAAGTAGGTGTTACTTCTGTGTGCACCTCTGCCTACCCCTTCGGGGATAAAAGGCGTGATGTTATGTTATGGGTAATTTATTAATATTCACTTTCGGTAGAAAAATACCCAAACCAGCGATAAGTGGTCACACGATGTTCGCACAGATAAGTAATATACTGTAGCACGTGAAAATTATAACGTGATGCGACGCCCCAGACACGTGCCGCGGCCACCATTACGTATTTTTAGATTCCGCAGCTCCACATACGAATATACGATATACGATGGTCGCACGCACGTCTTTAAAAAAAACAAGCTCAGAAAATTGACATTGTTTTGTTCTTCAACGACTAATGTCAAGGATTGTTGTATTTAAAACAACAACTGTTTTCATTAACACTGGTATATTGTTTTTTTCTATGGCATAAGAAGCCGGTATACGAACAGACGGATCACCTGATGGTAAGCAATGGCACCGCGCATGGACACCCGGAATGCTAGAGCCCACTGTATAAGTATTTTAAGGGCCTTTTGGGGACTTGGAGATTCAGAGATTAGGGAGATTGGGGGGGAGGTTATTGGGCCTCCGGTAACCTGACTCACACGACGAAACACAACGCAAGCCTTGTTTCACGTCGGTATAACTACGGTCAAGCCGGCTCATTCGTGCCGAACCATGGCTCTCCCACATTAAAAATTATAATAAAAAATTGGTTGTTCTTATCTAATTATATTGCAGTCCCTTTTCAGCAGACATTTTGAATTGTTTGAATTATTTTACTAGGTGGGCATTTAAAATAACTGGCCAATAAATTAACAAACTAAAAAAAATAAGTTGAAACATTTTTTTGTGATTTTATTGGTTTTCTCCAGCACCCAGACTAGGGAGTCTTGAAATATATGACAAAACATGACAAACACTATCTTATGATTTAAATAAAAAAAATGGTCACATTAAATAGAGATGAAACAGTTATTTCGATTGTTTTGCATAAAAAAAACAATTGGCTATTTCTAAGAACAACTGGCTATATAATATCCAACTTTTCGTTTGTACAAATAAAGTATTCATATTTCATAAGATACAAGATATCGTATGAAGTTACAACACGAGTTGTCCGATTTTTCTTAGCGTAATATAAGCTAAGTATGTTTTTGGTTTCAAATTATTGCACAATATTATTCCGAAGCGTGATTGTAGATTATATCTAAATTATAGACGTTTAAGGCCATATAGGATAGAAAAATATACATTAAAAACAAGAAAACATCACGCTTTGTTTTGAGAAAGGCTGCCCAATTTAAGTTTTATCTAAATATCGTCACATCTCTGTCATTGTCATTACAAAGAAATTGTAGTGATAGGACTATACTTAAGTGTATTAACATTTTTTTAATTTTATGTTATTATTTTTTATCCTTATAAAAAGGTTTTAAGTCAATCAGGCTTGTCTTGGTTATTTGTCGATAAATTATATAATACTTATTGAGATAAGTAACTTGACCAATGTTTCGACTAAACATAAAATTGTATGTAAATTAACAGGTGTCCTCTATTCTCAGACCACATACAGTTGATGTGTCCCCAATAATTTTAATTACCCATACAAATTAACAGATTGTTATCATATTCAGAGGTTTGTCTAGGTCTGATGATTTCCTGAAAAAAATAACCCAGAAAAACCTTTCTTTGAAACATTATTTCAATTTTATTTTATCCGCTTTTAAAAATATAAATATAACAAGGTACCTGTTCTATCAAATATATATTTATTTGAAAGCCACGTGAAGGCGTTATATTTAATTCAGTTATTCAAAACATGACCTTCAACCGTCCATATTTTTCTCCAAACCATATATATTTTTACTAAATATTCAGGTAATAATTGAATTTTAACTAACTTTGAAACTCTCATTCACTACAAATTCTTACATCCGAGTAATCAAATAATCAAATCCACCAAATCCTTTACGTTGTAATCCTAAATTGTTGTCAAGATAAAAAATCCAAACACTGAATAAGAATGTTTGGATTTTGTGTCAACAAACAATTTGATGGAATCGATGAATCGATAAAATTCGTGTCTTCACACAAATGTCAATCAAGTGGCATTGTTTACTGAGTTGTCACAACACTATAAACAAAACACTCACGCCAGAAGTCCCGGCAGATGATCGGGCACTCGTAGGTCGGGCCTCGAAAACGGCGTTAACAGTATATTCATCACAGACATTTAGTGAACGCGATAGGTGAGTACATGACCACTCTCACTACTGACACAGTGCGACGAATAATGATGCCCTCAACAGCCACGTGTGCTTGTAGGCTCCCTACAAGTGCAAGAAATAAGGGACAGTCTGAGATCTCTTGGCGCGCGGCGGTTCAAGTGGAAACGCTGATAACACGTCCGTCAACTACGCGCTAAACACGATAGTGATGTGCTAAAACTTGCGTGCTTTGTACTAGTACGATGTACACGCTGAAGGACTTTTGTAGGATAGTATCAACCTTTCGTTGAATAAAAAATCACTGAAACTGTTAATAGTCCATTAAATTGCACTAAATACAAACAAATCTGTGCAAATGAACTACGTTTTGATTTTTGGCTATGAATATATTCATGACTAAAATTTAAAAATGATAAACAGATATCATGTTGACATTAAATCATTGGTCACATACCTAGAATGTGTAACGATATACATATTTCCAATGATACAAAATGGTGATTGCCAAGAAACTCACGTGTGCCAAACATTTACATCACGTTTTCTTATGTTTGCCTATACACTATCTTCTGTGATTGTACTAAATAGTAGATACGAAAATTGAACACACTTGCATAAACAATACACACACGTTCGATAAATTTGTGAATGAATGTGTTTTATAGGCAACTGACAAATTGCACAAAACAACGGTTAAATAGGTATTTAATAATATTTTAATTTTGAAATAATTAGTTTTTTTAATAAAACAAAGACAAAATAAATAGGAAAAGCACTGAATAATATTCCAATAAATGACCTAAAGGAAAATCCATAACAAATACAAATACTAGCGATAGGGATATTTAGATTACAGAAAACATACTAGTAAAAATGAAAAAATAGTTGAAAGTCAAAAAAGTCAAAACACTGAAGAATCAGCAATCTTCACAAATTTTGACATACATTACAATAATTTTGTGTGTTTCCCTTTCTGGGGTACTATATGTACTCAAAATAGTATAAAAAAAAAAAAAATATGTAAGTGCCCTTGACCGACACTATTACCTAAATACCTACCTACTAATTAATACCTACAATAATGCTAACAAGCAATAATACTGTTTACTTACAAAAATGACACTATTTATTCAGCTGTACTAAAAAAATATTGCATTTAAATTCGGAATGCCAGAGCGTCCCGTTAACATAGACGTCATGGTCACCCTAGTTGAGGCACGTGTTTCACCGACGCGTTCACAAACACGTAGCTCTATGCAGGGCGCAAAGACAAGACATACAAACACAAGGTATTATAATGTTTTACATAGTTATATCGGCCGATTTTCCACGGTTGACTAATGTTCTTATAAATTCTACCTTCTTTTATTTTTTGATAGGTACATATTTGCTTTGTATTTCTGATCAAAAATTTCCACTCATTTTCCTGCTCTTAAAAGATTCGATTTCGATTTTTTTTCTATTTGAATTATTTTTATTTTATTTTATTTTAAAAGTAAGTACAGTATAAAAATCAGTAGCTGTATACCTTCCACTGCCGTGCCCTCTGCACTGGAAATATTTTAACTTTTTTCGCATAAAATCTAATATCGCATAAAATTTTTTTGGACTTTATTCTTAAATTAACCCCAAACAAACAAAAAACATCTTGAACCGAACACAACTATCAACAATAGAGTCACATTCCTCCAAAAAGAATCCAGAGGAACAAAATAACTCGATAGTAGAAAACATCGATTAGCATCGAGGTTGCGATGAGTTACAAAACGTATCACTAGTTCAATGCTCCATTTTCGTTCAATCATAATAACGTTGCAATTGCAGCGGTGACGTCACTGGTCACGTGCAGCGATCTGCGTTCACGTGCCTGACGGCGGACTGCGATTGGACAAAATAGAAAACGTCGAACGAACGACTAGTCGCAATCGGAAACTAGTTCTTTTTATAAACTTTTAACCGTTTATATTCTGAAATATTTTTTAACGTAATAATTATGTATTTATTAAAGTGAACTTCTGAAAGAAATTAATAAGGTTTTCATATTGATTATTGAACATGAATAGATAGGTAAAAAATATGTGTGTAAGTTGGTAACATTTCGAGAGGCTCTTAGGTAGGAGGTATCGAAATGAGGGCCGTTAGTCGTGCTATGTACAAACACGAATGGTAGGTAGACAGTATTGGCAGTCAAACAGAAGCAATTTTGGCTTAACATTCTTTAATTGCTTTGCTACGAGTGTACAGTTTTGTTTAATTACCCTGTCTAATAGTCAGAATAACATGCGTTATGTTATTATTTGACATTTTCAATCATATTAAAAATTTTCAAGAATGTCAAAAACTATAATTTAATTAATAAAGCTTATACATCTCTGCCTAACCCATCGACAATTAGAATATGATATAGTATCATTTCTACCGAAGAATAGGCATTGGAAGTAAGCGAACCAATTCAAAAATGAAATTACTCTTGCGTTTGACTCGTCCTGAGCTAAAAACAAAGGCTCTAAGTACACATGTACTTGTATCCTGATATAGATAACAGAACTAAATTGGCATGCATCATAACTCTCAACGCTCATTTAAATTTAAACTCACACCATCTACATTTAGAGTCTAAATATTAATAGCAAATGATGCATGTATACGTCGTATTGTAGATTGCGAATGTGAAGCCACGTGTGCTTGCGTAAATGAAACTAAAAGGGCACAAACGCCGTGTGAATTGTAATCAATATGATATCGTAATACTTTCGTGGTAAGTTCCAAAGTCGCTGGTATTCAGTTCTTGATTCGTGTCAGTTGCACTATTCGCGTGATATGTCGCAATGGAATACTAAGATTTTTTACCTTGTAAAACCAGGAACCATTCATAATTGAATGGTAACGAAAAGGTAGTTCCAATGATTCAAGTTTTCCAATTAGAAACTTTAGTAGTAGGGTATCAAAGTTCATATCACTTTGACACTAAAATGAGCCTGATAAATGCCGATGGGGTAGGCCGTAGAGAAACATCAGTTCTATACACACCCATATTACATGTCTTCAGCCAGGTATATTAGTAAAATACGATCCTAAAACCAACTTTTAACACATTGATTACACCTCATTCATGGCAATAGAAGATGACCCTGACCTTAATACTAATTTGTACCTATGTACTAAATTAAGAAGGCGTAGGTATTTATAATTCTGAACTTTTTTTTATTAATTGTGACAATGGACCTCTATGAATGCCCCGTCTAAGTGACAAAGCACTTAAAAGATGGAGGTCAATCCCCTTTAAAAAAAATATTTTAGGTACCTATCCGATTTTACAGCCAAATCCGGGACCTATCCAACAACATCGGCATTTTTAAGGGGGGAAAATCATCGAATGACTGCTCCCGCCTGGGTGAGGCGGGAGGGAGTGTCAGACTCTTACTGACTAAAAACCACCCCGTTCCTTCTCCTGCACGTCGAGCCGGAGCCCCGGTTACCCGTTAGGTTCTCCGCGACTCCGAATCGGCATCGACCCTATTGGGCCCCATCTTTGGTGGTCTGATGGCTCTTTGAGGCGCGCGCGGAACGCGACGCGCCGTACGCTCGGGTCTGTTTCTGGTCGGACGGGGAGCCACCCATGCTCGCCGTCCGCAGGCCCGCGCTTACGGTGGCCGGAGATCGTCCCGCGATCCCCGACGCCCGGTGTGTCCTTCGCGATGGCTGGGTTGCGAGGAGGCAGCGCTTCGCTGCCTCACGCGTCCCGCCTCCTCCTTAGCTAGCATGACTGCTTCGCAAAAGGAGGAGACGGCATCCCAATCCCCCTCGCTCCGCATCATGGCCTGCACTAGGCCCGGACGCGAGAGGTCGCCATCGCCGATCACTTCCCTGAGGACACGGCGGTGCTCAGCCCACGCAGGGCATTCCGCTACAGTATGTTCCACCGTGTCCTCAGGGCGGTCCTCGCAGTGATGACACCCGGACGTTTCCTCCCGCCCCATCAGACACAGGTACCTCCCGAAACTCCCATGTCCGGTGAGGACCTGCGTCAGGCGGTAGGTGAGGACGCCGTAGCGTCTCTCAAGCCACTCCTCAAAGAGGGGACTTACCGCTGCGATGGCAGCGAGCCCAGCCCTCGGTTGCGACAGTCGTTGCTGCCATTCCGCCATGAGATCGCGCCGGAGCTCATCCCGCCACGCACTTAACAACATCGGCATAGGTACTTATTATAATTAGGCATCAAACGAGTTTAAAATGAACAACTAAATGAATAATTCAAGATCAAAATAAGTTAGTAAAGAAATATTTGTAGTCGAAGTTAAAATCGAGTTTACCTTAATATAATATTCACGACCCACGTGTCTGGGATTAAATCCACGTGCTTATGCCTTATTGCAAGGAACTTTATATCTATCCTAATTTGTAAGCCATATAACGTTCCTACATAAGAAACTTTGTGTAAGTTTCTTACATAGGTATATTATCCGAATAGCTATAAATGCTATAATGGGGAATT
The DNA here is from genome assembly GCA_038387885.1 of Spodoptera picta. Lineage (NCBI taxonomy): Eukaryota > Metazoa > Arthropoda > Insecta > Lepidoptera > Noctuidae > Spodoptera > Spodoptera picta. Next base: position 164,700 of record JAZHFQ010000185.1, read on the forward strand.
TTTTTTGAAAATTGCTGTGGGTTATGTGAAATGGATATTTCTCAATGGTCAAGTGGTAGCGAGCATGTCTATCGAAGTTTTTGGTCGTATTGCGGGATCAAGCAGAGTATTATTGGATTTTTCTGTGTTCCAACCTAGGTTATGGCAACAGATAGGTAATCTAACCCTTTTTTTGAGGGGTAAAATCATCCAATGACTTCTCCCGCACTGGGTTAGGCGAGAGCGTCTTTCAGACTCTTACTGACTAAAAACCACCTCTTTCTTACTCCTGCTCTTCGAACGAACCAAAGCCCCGGCAACGTTTTGTATCGGGCATCAGCCAAACTAGGCCCCCATCTGTGGTGGTCTGATGGCTCTTTGAGGCGCGCGCGGATCGCCACGCGACGTACGCACGGGTCTGGTTCTGGTCGGGAGGTAATCTAACCCTGAACTCAAATAACTGGGATTGCAAGTCACTAAAGGACGTCTCTCTCTCTCAGTTATCAACAGAATTCTAGGCCATGTACTTGTGATCCGACTTTACCTACTTAGCTTACGCCCTCAATAAACCCTATTCTAGAAGAAGTTAGATTGGAACTCTGCGAGATATAATGAGGAAAATAGGAGCTCAAAATAAAGTTCATGATTGCGTTCAAGATCTAAGAAGGAGTGCTTAACATAAAGACAAGTAATTTGGAACGACTAATTCCTAACTTACCCCAAGCTTAAATACAAGAAGAAAAAACGAGTCGTACCAAAGAAGGATACGATAAAATCAGTGACTTTTAACTTTGTTGTAACTCATTCTAATTATATTTTAGAAAACGTGATCCTTTTTAAAAAATCAAATGAAATCCATAAAATATTTATCTAGGAAATTCGAAAAGGAGTTCGGATAAAGGCCGCAAAGCAAAATGCCTTTGTCTTGTCTAGACAAACGTGGTGTTGGCGGACTGAAAGTTCATTCGCCTCTTGTTTATGATACGTGAACCACGTGAGCCGATAAACGTGACACAATCGAGCGAATAAGAAAATAATTATGATTAGGCAACTACAGAAATAAACTTAACATTCAAAATTAAAGTAAATTTCCAAATATTTGAAATGGAAATGAGCCCAAAAGCCAGTTCGGTTGTAAAATAAAAATGGCGAACGGCCGACGTGACAACTGTCAAGAATTTAAGTTGAAATAAAAATTATCTTTTAGTTCGCTTTTAATCAGTTTATCAGTTTAGGCGTGAAAGCGTAACAGAAAAATAAACAAACTCACTTTTGCTGTATTAGTTAGGATTGCGTGCAATAGTAAACACACTGAAGATGGCGTAAAGATTTTTCTTACGGCTTGTAGATTCTCATAAAAATAAAAAATGTAGGGTTTTGTTCTGCATGGCATGCAATGACGTGAATAGATCAATAAATTGACGAAGATCCATCAAAAGATGGATAGAAAAAATTTTACAATGTCAACAAAAATTGTACTGAAGCCTGACAAACATTTAATATTGGTACGAATAACTGTATTATTACACAGTTCTAACAAAAAAGTACTAGTAAAATTAGCAATCCAGATTTTGAAATTGAGGCAGATAAGAGACTTAACGATTTAACGACATGACGTAATGGAGAAATTCACAAAAACATTGATAAGAGCACTATCACACCTAACTTTGAGCTGATAAAATCTACCAGTGAAAGTGTTTAAGGAATTATAAAGAAATTACCATTTGGTTATCTGAATACGAAGGTCCTATTATCTGTAATAAGCCTTAATTTACTTAATAGGTATGTTCTATGAATCAATAAAAAGATAATAAAAGCTAATCGTTTAAAAACGTGTTGGATGAAAGAGTATAGAGAGACATAAGTAAGGACTCATAACATAAATAGTGAAAAGTGGGTGTTACTTCTGTGTGCACCTCTGCCTACCCCTTCGGGGATAAAAGGCGTGATGTTATGTTATCTATGAATGAAGAGGCAATAAAAAAGAGTAAACTAAAGAATAACCTTTCCAGAAAAATGATAACAGAAGTTGTCAAAAGAAGAGAGAGAAACACAGAAGCCAACTGCTTCGTAAGAAATCTTAATCCAAAAAGAACGAGCAGGAGAAAAATGACTAAACATTGTACCACTACCACAAAAGGACAACAAACAATACGTTTCTATTTTCCTCATTTTCCCAGTTAAGGCGTTAGAAACAAGCGATGACATGACATAACTCTAATTAAAAAGAAAACATAAACAGCACAGTCTAAATTAATAAAAGATTTTAATAGAATTTCTGGTTTTTCTTCCAGCATTTTAGTTTCCTTATGAAAGCTCGTTCATAACCAAGTAAACAAAGACGTGAAAGTTCTCCCTCACAACATTTAATAGGTGTCGCCAAAAATTTGGTTTAATTTGGCAAAATTTCGACACACTATTGTAACTGGAAAGGTCAGGATTTCCTTTATGGTTTTTCCTTATTCTTAAAATAAGAATAATATTAAAAACTTTTTGATTACGAGGTTGTTGGAAAGCATTTAGCAAATAACCAAAAAAGGGCACACCTTTGGTAAACCCGAAAATACCCGAAAATTGCAAAATATAGATTTTAGAAAGTGGGTATCCGATAAATCAAGCTAGCTTTCCTTCAAAATCTGATTCAAACTATAAACCAAAATTAACTGCTAGACCTCGACCTTGGGGGAGGCCTATAGCAGTGGTTATCTTGTGTGTGGCTTACATGATGATGTTAGACCTCGATATGGCGCGAACAAATAATGAAAATCAATGAAAAGTTGTAAAATATGGAAAACAGTACCTACCAAACACGTTCTTAAGTTTCAATGTTTAATGGCTAAATTAAGAAATCAGTTCTGTGCGCCAATGTCTCAGTTTTATGATAAGTACTTACGTCGAGTGACCCTGCACCTCACACAGCTCAGCAGTGAGCCTAAGCAAGGTTACTAAGATTCAACCTTCAACAATTATCCAGCTAGATCATGCTATAAGCTATGTACTCACTGTTGGCTGTCCGTCACTTGAATATTCATAAATATCATTAATTTATGTAAGCCGTGGAATATTTTATTTAAAATACGTGTTTCCTTGAGTCAGGTTAGGTTTTTTTTTCATATAAGCTGTGGGTTTACTCTAAAGATAATGTCCTCAACGGAATGTTTAATAACATATCTAAAAAACCTTCGTCATATTTTCTACCTAAGGTTTATCTAATCTATCCTATCTATCTATTCTAAGGTGTCTTATCGTAAAAAGAGAAAAAGCTAGAGTCAACGAAATTAAAAAAAATTCTTCTTACGATTCATTACTATTTATAACCATTACAATTTGTCCACCTTGTCCATCCCTATCCTAAACACCAGTAAGCACACTTCACTACCCACATGCATCAGCTACACGAAATCAATTCATTAACCAGTTTAATTCCTCTCTACTAAGTAACCTGTCTATCATGACTTTCGTCATCAACTACAATTACTACAAACAATTAACAATCATGCAATGACTTTAACATCTAAGCTATTTCTAGTCCACTGTCTACTGGTCTCTCTCTTGACTTTTACGTAAAATCCTTGACATTGTACGCACGTGTAAACGACACAGGTCTCCGAATCGATTTGTTTTTCTTGTATCAATAGTTACGTCACATTCTTTATAATTAACAGCTATGGGCTATGTACGTTCGTAACGCTGTTTAAACAGTAAACAGTCCTAAAATAAGTGATCGGCCCATTTATAAAATTGCAGAGTTACCGCATGGGAGTGCACGTGATATGTGAAATGAGCAAATGACACGTCGCGATGATGTCTGCGTAAACATGACTATGGAATATAAGAATGTTGCCTCCTTCAAATGTGGTAACATCATACATGATAATTATAAAAATCTAGCATATACTGGTTTAATGAAAATCGTAAAAAATAATTTACTAAGTATTAACGTAGTAGATACCATATACGTAATCCAAATAAACAAAGAAATAGGAGTATCTAAATGTTAGACTCTAAAAATAACAACAAACGATAACGATGACCTATAAATGTTAAATTCTAATGACTCTAAACCATTTGCGTTTAAAATAATGAAAATAGCTTCGACGCAAAACTAATTAAAAGTCACTGCACAGCAAAATGCAAATGAGGCAGAATTTTCCTAGAGCTTAAACTACCTCTATACATAAACACAAATGGGAATTTACTTCCCATTTTTTACTATGTTTATTAGACTAGAAAAAAAATACAAAAAATTTAGAACAATGTTCAAGCGTCTAATTTGTAAATATCTGTGGGTTATTAATAAATAATCAGTAGATATTCGAAGCACAGCATGGGCGGACACGTGTGCCAGTCGGTCACGTGGTGCCCCTCGAGGTGCGTTGCGCAAACTACAGAACAGTCTAACCGCCATCGTGACGTAATGCAGATGATAACCAAACCACGCGCTCTACTAGGAAACCAAACTTTATATCTTTAGTCATACCTAGCAAAATCCACGCACCAGGTGACACTGATAAAGCGGTCTTAACAGATATCAAGGGTAGTGCCCAAAATTGCATTGTAGAACGTGTTTGAAAATGTGTTCGGTCAACGTAACTGCTTCTAAAGCATTTTTATTTAATCCATGTCCAATTTTATTTATAACCTTGCGTTCACGTTTTCCTTTGCACTTATTTGGATGCATCAAGGTTACGGTTTTAATTACGGTTGCTATTATGACTCTTTATAGTTTTTATATTAACAATTTTCCTTGCAATTACTTTGATTTTATGAAGAATAGAGAGGGCGAGTGATTTATCACAGACTTTTCATGTCATATCTGCACTGCACAGTCTAATGATAACTGCGTAATTTCCAAGCAAGTCATGACAGTAATGATACCGTAGCAGTCTGCAGTCTAACACATTAAGCTAAATTATTTAGAAAACAAGTCACACAATTATGAAGCAACAACTTAATAAGTAGGTACTCATATTTTTGTTGATAATAATTCATACACATTCACATTCAAGTTTAAAAATAAGGATTACGAAAAGTTGCATGCTAAACCCGTCGTATCCTATCAAAACTCAATTGATTAATGGTATAAACATACTGTCACTAACACAAAACAGATATAGTATAATATCTACCGAAGACGACGAGACAATTACCTAAACAAATAGATAGTAAAAGTGAGGCACTTGCCTCGGGGTGTTCCTAGACCTGGCGAGAGCGTCTGACACTCTCCCGCCTAATCTGCTCCTGAAAAATTTTAAATAATTAGGCATTGAATGCTTCAATTTATACCGAAGAGAGGGGGACGAGGGACTTTTAATATCGCTAACCAAATTAAAATTGTACTATGTTATTGATTATTAACATGTGTTTATCATTGGTGTTCCTCAGGGTGTATTTTGGGACAACGTAACATCTAGTCCATAATTTAATGGATGGAGATGGTTACGGCTGCAATAAATATGTTTACTTAATTGACGGAAGTTCCACATGGTAAACACTGACTTTTGTAAATTAACAATTAATCTGTAATACAATATGTTAATAATATAATTTGCAAGCACATCGTTCAGCCGCATGATAGTTTTGCCTTATCATTATAAATGATACACGTGCACTAGTTTATTTAAAGTAGACATATATTATTTATTGTTATTCCATTTCGATGACCTCATCGTTCTATTTTTGCCGTAGTTTACCTACTTTGCAAAATTCTAAATAATTTTGGTTTTAATTTATTAATAACTACTGACTTGTAAATAATCTGGTCTCGGTCTGCTGGTGCTTCTCTCACATGTAAAGTCAGGATGGTCTCGTCCAGCATCGAATGCTGCGATTATTCTTTGATTTTATTTTAAAGTGGGTGAAAAGCAGAAAATTACTTCTTCACTAGTCCACAGATTAACTTCAAGAAGCGTTAAATAACGTAGACATTTTCATTAAACAAAAGAGCTGTGCTAGTTTTAATTAATAAACTTGTTCTGAATTATTTTAGTTTTCTCTCATTTGACTGAATATTATCTTTCTTTCTCCTTTATTACTTGCATTATATTGTTTAAGATTAAACGATAAAGTTGCCGATAACCACGACGCTGAAAAGGTCACGATTCTCATATTTAGTTTTATCTAATTTGGAAATGCTACTTCCATTAATGAATCTACCTTATATGAAAACATCTTTCGCAATATTTTTTCAATCTTGAGGTATACTTTTGTCTGAGACCTTCAAATGATATTCTTAAAGCTGCTTACGACGAGAGAAATGATGGCATTGAAATGTAAGACAGGTTCAGAAGAATATACTCCGGAGACCTTCAAGAGAATATAATACGAATTGCATTTTTGCGACTACAAATATGATGTTTTGGTGATCTATTTTGTGACTGCACGTCGATCTTAACAGCCTTCATCATAAGAACATCATCCTTTCCTATGAAGAGCACAACGTCCAAACTGAAAACTGCAGGAATTTTAATTGATTAACAAGACAATAGAATATTTTCCCTATTTGAAGGTAATCTTCAAACGCCATTTTCCATTGCTAAGGTCACGTGGACTTATGAACTCGTGTTCGTTCTGTCCTTACTTATCTACGTATCTCATACTTGCATATATAATGGTGTGTAAAATGATTTATATTTTGATTAGCATCAATACTTATCAATTGATTTCGTTTTATATTCACTTTTATATTTTTATCGGCAGCTTATGACTCAGTAGTTGTAGTTAACGTATGTTTAGGAAATATTACAACAGTTTGTTTTTCATATTTGTAGTTCTAGTCTAGAGATCACATGTGTAATTTTAATATCGTTTTAAGTGTGCCGGCTCGACCGGAGTGATACCACGGCCTCACAGAAAACCGACGTGAAACAAGGCTTACGTTGTGTTTCGTCGTGTGAGTGAGGTTACCGGAGGCACAATAACGCCCCCCCCCCTCCCCAGTCCCAATTCCCAAAAGGCCGGTAACGCACTTAAAACGCCTCGGTGTTTCAGATTTGCTTACCATCAGGTGATCCGTCTGGTCGTTTACCGGCGTCAGTACTCGCGCGGAAGAGGTTCAGGTTAACCAGAGAATGCTGCTGGTTGGCTTCTGTCAACGTATCTATAGCCACTTAGTCTGCTCTATCTTCATAGCACTGACGGAAGGATTAGGGCGTAATCAAAGAGTCCTAATCTACTGTCATTTACACGGTTTGATTAAACTTTCTGGACTGTCTGTTTCATTTTTGCTTCTATTGACATTGCTTGTTTCATTTCTAGAGGTGTTTTCTGTGTATCAGTGAATAGCTTGCATAGATCCCATTCACTAGTATTTAGGTCTCGACTCAATGCAGTACGGGACAAAACGTTTCTTTATTTTATATATCTATGGTATTCGTAATAATAAATGTACTGGCTGTTTTTTTAATTTTTTTATAAGGCAGTAGGTACTATTTAGATTAGCTAAATTTTAGCCCATGTGGCTTGACTCCACTGCTTTTCAAAGCTACGATACTTATGAAACAGAATTAGGTCATTTAACCGAAAATTCTGGAAACGTCGAGAGAATATTCAGGTTCAAAGCCTTATAAGAACGTTTCTTACTAAATCTCATTATTGTATTTCATGTCGATACCAGATAAAATTCTTGGTATTAGCTCCTTATTATACGACGAGCATCTACGTTTTCGTGAAAAGAGTTTTTAGTTTTTAAAAAAAAACAACTATAGGTAGGTACTATATGTTTTTCCTTTCATTAGAAAAAAAAATATAAATCTTATTAGAATAGCTGTCAATACCTATACATGAAAATTATCATGATCATGTCCGGCATAAAATATTATGTAAGAGATTCAATACCTAAGTGCCCACTTAGGTAAAGCCAGTCGTGTTATTTAGTATGTAAGTGAGAAAATAAATATAGATTTAGTACATACAGTCGACGAAAAGTGGAAATCGGAGTTAGGTTACCTCTGTACATCTACTTATGTACTTATTTCTTCTAACCCCTTTGGGAAGCATTATAGTATTAACATAGTTATTCTAGAACATTAAAATTTATTTCATATGCATAAACTATCTATCTATCTGTACTCAATTCAAATGCGTCAATACTATAGTAGGCACCTATACTAGTAGCGCTGAAACAGTAAATAATTCACAGTGCTAACGTATCATAGTACCATTCCATTGACAAAGTGATACTCAATTATGACACCTGTATAATGACGTCATTACACAGTACCTACACACGTGCTGGTATACTTGCATTGTTTGCGAGTTCCGTGGCTCCGGCGACAATGTGGCTAATTACAACCGTTTCTATTTAGATTCTTCTATTATGTAGAACTTTGATAGGCAGGGTTGTTAATTAATAATGGACTTTATGTACCTATGGGTTTGATTCGTTTCCGAAATATCTAAGTATCACATGGTTTTAATCTTATTATCTTATTACTATTATATAAAGCGGAAGAATTTGATTTTTTGTTTGTTTGTTTGTTTGAACGCGCTAATCTCCGTACCTACAAGTCTGACTTGAATAATTATTTTTGTGTTGGATAGCGCATTTATGAAGGATGGCTATTGGCTATATAACATCACGCTACGACCAATAGGAGCTGAGCAAAGCGTGTGAAACCGCGCGAAAGTAGCTAGTACCATATAATTGCTATGGGAATCCGGAATGCCATTGAGTCTAGTGAAGACTAGATCTCCTGGCTGTTTAGGACTCGGTACTATATTGTCAGATTTCCTAACGCTCCGTCAATCAATAAGGGCTATATCTATTTCACTGGGATCCCATGGCGGCACGATCAGTTGCGCCACCGACCGTGGTGTCCATAAGCTACCAAACTAGACGCCATACAGACTCCAGAAAAATACTAGCAATTTAGCTGACTCTATACAATTACACATACCTAGGCATGCTATAAACATCATACAGTCATGTTCCTCAACGAAAATTACGTTACAAATTCCACATAACAACAAAGGTATACGAGCGCACAAATAAATACAAGGAACATTTTACCTATAATAATTTCTAAGAATACTTTCCCCACTTTCATATAAGCTCTCGATATCACATTATTAACGTGCGCGGCTAAACATTAATTAACTCTGCATTTTCCTTATAAATACGGGAATAAATTTTATTATAAGCAAAACAGGTTTTATATAATTGGCCACCCCTAAGACCACGCCCAAAGAGGAAAACCTTTATCGTGGAAATTAAATGTACACGTTCTATTAAAGGGTTAAGAACGTGTTTGCTAGGACATAAATACCCGCCACTAGGTTCACCAGGCATTCGGATTTTGCAAGACTTTCTCAATTTAAGTCTGAGTTATGGTTGACACTGATGCTGACATTAACATTGTCTGTTTAGGTGATAGTTTTTGTTGATGTGTGCTTTTAGTTAAATTATATTTTAAGGACAACAGAGGATTAGAGGTAAATTTTCGGGCGTTAACAATTGACGTATTTAATAGACACGACACTGATTTTACACATTTCTGTGGATTTTCTCTAAACGGTCTCTCGAATCGAATTTAATTGATCAAAAATGTAGTCATTTCCTGGACAATAAACAGTTACTTCCATCTTTATTGTCTGCTTAAACAAACGCAACACCATCCGTAGTTTATTTTGTCCTGGCAACCCTACATGCAACAGTGTTGCGAAGTGCGTTCACAGTAAATAAATGCTATTCGCAACACGTGTTCAGTATCCTACACGTGTGTTTAACAGACTACGATGAACTCATGAGTAATGAGCGTATTATTTTATAGAACAACGACCATTCAGATTCCATTCGCACGAACCTGGACGTACTTATGCAAACATGTTTCAAGTTCGTAAGTAACCTAATTGTCCTACTAGCAGTGATTTCATAGTTATGATCTTTTTTGAGGGATAACTAGAAATTGTAAATTATACGCTGATGTGGTATTAAAGTAAAACAAACAATTCGTCTGTACCCGCTGGATAGAGATGCATATTATGTTAATCACAACACTTAATATTTCCGCCAGTTATGTTACAATCAATATAATAGGGGGCCACAAGCCGGTTACTATTCGAAAAAAATATAAAATTCGAAAAAGACAATAGGTTTCTGTTACCCAGCCCTTGCAACTTACAGTCTTAATAATATTAAAAGTAACTAAACGAAGAACTAAGAAGAAGAAGATTTAAAAAAGGGTCATCTCTTGAATAAGCTCGTCCATTTATATTGAGCACTTGCAAAACCGAACGAAGGGGTGAAATACAAACGATCCGAACTCAACTTGACCGTGAACTGTCAGCTGTCAGTAGCTATGGCAACACTTTGAAGGTAAAGATTAGAGTGTTAGACATTTTGAATACGAACTTTTTGCGGTATGAATTCGGGATGAGGAAAATTATTACAAACTTTCCTCTTGAGAAAGATTGGGTGTGGACTTTCTTTACGTAATTTGGTGCTAAAAATGAAACAATTAAAGCCCTAAATTACGCAACGGGGTTGATAGAGAAGGCTGCAAACGTAATCGACACTCAACCCACCCCGAAGTACGGATATAAATGTATGACCATAAAGTATTATAGGCCTATTATATAGAAACTATACTTATATGTCACCATTCATTGATTAATTTACCACTAAAATATAAGTAAAACGTGCTCGCAACCAGACAAAATTCTCCAATAGATTTTCGACTTTATGACAAAGTTATAAAGTAGTAATTATTGATGTGCTCTGCGTCATAGATATGGGTGCTCTATGTTTCATTTAGGCGGCCGGTGAAACCGGCCGACATTTGGTTAATACAGCTACCAATAAAGCTATGCAAACTAGTATAAACTGACCTTTGATTCTGCGAAAAGACGGTACAAACCGGGATCAAGATACACTGGTCATGTATGGCTTGTGTGTACTACGTAATATAAGTAGCTACGTATCCAAATATCGCAGTGTAATATGACGGGAAAATATTGCACGTGTCTTATACGTATGCGTGTGATATTAACACATACACGTACGAACATAAAGATAGTGCAACAGGGGTGACGAAAACAACATTCCTTTATTCTTATCGTTAACAAAAATTACATTATTATTACATTATGTAATTTAAGTCTATCTGCAAAATATTATACATTTGGGTACTTAGGTATCTTTTTTTTTTCATTATAATTTATAATTCACAACTATAAGTTTCCTAATGATAAATAAATCCAGATGATGATTATCCAGAGACGACTCCAATGTAAAAAAATAAAAGTACCTTTCTTGTACAGCTACTTTCTCACATCTGTTAAACTGCAATTGATTATCGATTTAATTACAAAACAATAAATATATCCATCCATTAAAAAAATGCTGGCAATTTCCGTCGATAGTCTCAAGAGTTACCTAAAATAAAGCATTTAACAATAAAAATAAATAAATTCATTTTATTTTTAGCCACTGACACCTATTCGAACAATTAGCGACAATGTTCTAAACTTGGCTGTTTTAAAAACAGAACTAATTCGGTTTTGTTTTTTTATTACAGTTTTGTGGCAAATTCGAGTAGATACTCTTTTTTGTTTTTATGGGCTTGTTTTATTGCGACAATAACACAAAAATAAAAACATAATTAAAGGAATCAACAATGACAACAATACATTCAAAATTAGAGGTACACAAATGTACAAAAACAAATTTAAAACGCATGGTGTCCACTATTTTTATTTTTCGTTACTTTCCTATATGACGCCTCCAAAATGAACTCCGTTCATTAAAATTTTATGAGAAAATAATCCACTTAATAAAAAAATAATAGCTTAAAGGTGGTAGAGTTAAATATGTCGATAACTAGAATAGGGTTCGAATAAGTGTATTTTAGTTTTATATAATTCCAAACAAAATTTGAAATTGTTCATGAAATCCAAGGAATATCTCTACAGTAAATAAAATGAATGCAATGAAACAGGCGGTAGATATAAGAGTGTGCTGGGGATTTATGTATGGAAACGTTAGTATGAATCATACATACATAACATAACATAATATATATCATACATAGTGTCGTCCACACAGAAAACGTCTTTTTCATACATCAATATGTCATTGTATGAATTATGCAAGTGACTATTGAATTTATTTACTATTATTTATACGTTACGCCTACGACAGCCTAAAGAAAAACAAGAAAAAAACATGATAAGTACCTATTACTTACGAACTCTTAAAATGTTCAAACGAAAATCCTTTTTAACTTTAGTCACCGCCCTTCCGTAATCGTGAGAAAGGTAAAATAAAACAACGTACAACTTGTACGGAATTCGAGAGTCCAAACATAATCCCTTATGACATAACAACAGGCTAACCAAAAGTATTCTTAAGAAAAACCCTTATAAACATTTTTAAAACAGTCGAGAATACCTCAAATAGAGTCAGGCGATACGAACGTGAGCATTTGTGTATCAGTGTGCACAAGATTACGTGTTTTACGTATGTTGTATGTGTGTGCGTCGGGTCGGTCACGTTTTGCGCGGCGTGTGGAGGACGCGGCCACGGCGCGTGCAGGCACCGCGCCCCCGCGCACTCGCCCCGCGCACTTGTCACGTGTTACCGAGGTGTTATTTTCGCTTCGCTTTCGCCACAAATGACAATATTACTCCGACGTCCAATTAATTTAATAGAGATTACCTGTCCCTTTCAGCTTTGTTACTAAAATACTTTATTTCAGTTAACAGATAACTGAAATAATTTACGTATTAATGAACAACTGACGATTCATACATTGATGTTACGTGGTCTTCTTTATGTAATCAAATGGGTAGGTGCCGACATGATTTTCCTTTACTTCCGCTTGCTGTCTCGAGATGGTTAAATTGAGAAATGTTATAGTATATGAACGGCTACAAAGATTGCACTACTGCGTCGTTTGAAATTCATTTGCAAGTAGGTTGCTTTATCATTGATTAGGTCTGATACATGTAGCATTGAACTCTGTTCTATAAATAGATTATACACCAGTTCTGACGTCACTTTACCAGGCTGCTGGTGGCACAGATTTACAAAGCCTGTGAAGCTGACCAATGACCATAATTGTCTAACCTGGGCATGATTATTATAATTTACTCTCACCTCAAGTCACACACCTTGATAGTGACATCAACCTATCTGAAACTATTAATTACATTTTCTTGTTTTTATAATCAAGGCGAAAACCTATTGGACAGTAGGTGTAATGACCGCACACCAACCTATGAGTCACCAAGAAGAAAGTTTATTACATTGCATAGTTAGGACACCCCCTAGGAAACAATAATGTAAATAAGTTGTAAATATACGAAGACGACTATAACACACAAAATCATGCATTTTTAAGTAGGTATCTTTTTACTTATTTAGTGACCATCTCAGAAAAGCTAAACTTTCTTTCATCACTTTACACTGAATCGAATCGAAAAATCGAAAGAAATATTTGCGTAATTTTCTATATTTTACTTACGATACGATAGCTCGGCAAATTGCATATAGAATTAAAACTACATACAACGTAGTCAGACAGAGTTACGCATACTCCAAGGCCTGTTGCTCCATTCGTCACTAACTTTGAAACGTAAACATATCAGTAAAATACTTTAATCAACTCCATCGTGCAACAAATTGTAAAATATTTATACACAGCCACCATAAATGGAATAACTACAAATACAGACTGTATTTACGTACTTTAGGATTCATTCAAAACTCGCTAATTTAGGGAGTTGAGAAAAGAATGGTAAAGAGGAAAATGGGCATAAATACATCCATGGTTCCGGAACAATCATGTTACTTTACGTAATGTTTTTATACTTAAGAGTAGGAAAATTTTAAGTAACAAGGGACGAAGCTCTTTGTTTCTACGTGAGTTTTACTTGGCAATAAAATTATTTTTGTTTACAAAACTTTTATTAAACCACGCGGGACATGGGAAAATATTTCATTACTTTTCGCTCAGACCGATATTATGTCATCGTACGGTTTTTAATTTGTTTTATTTTTTTACCGGAGAAAAATCATCTAATGACTGCTCCCGACTGGGTGAGGCGGGATCATTATATGGGACTTAACTGTAAAGCAAAAATAATATAGAATTTATCTAGTTAGGTACATAAAAAATAATGAAATTCGTTTATTAATTAAAAAATAATTTTTAAAATCGGTTCATAAACGACGGAGATATCGGCGAACAAACATAAAAAAAGCATATATATGCTTTTTTTTTATGTTTGTTCCTTCTTTTTTTGAAGTCGGTTAAAAACAGAAAACAGAAATGTTCAATTCAAAGAAAGGGAAGTGTAAGCCACCACACTTCCGTTGAACTCAATGTTATCAATTTTATTACAATTTTTATATTGCCGTTGGACATTCCCCGTTTCTTTGAGCACCTCATTGATATGACTAATTATAATTAATTATATTTGTTACGTACGTTATTATTTAATCCTCGTTAAGATAAGAAGTCGGCAAACGAATCAATAGCGGTTCTATTACATTTTTTTTCCATAATATTGAGAAATGTACGTGAGAAGTGGTGGGAGATACGATTGATATTAATTTATGTTTTATCCGACTGTAGGAAGGATACTCATTTTGTAATAGTAGTACTAGTAATAATAATATTACCGTGATACAGTTTATGTATTTTTAGGGTACAAAATTGTAGAATAACTTTGCGTAATTTTTTGCGTTACATTACACGCACTTGGTCGTTCGTTGTTCGATTTTTAAGTTTTAAAATAAGGCGAATGTGTAGTTTTATACATTGACAAATTGATATTATTATGTGTACGAAAATGTTACGTAATATTGAAGTACATCACTAGATTTAAAAAAAACGTTTAATTGTATTAAGTTTCTTGATAAACCTATGATATCTATTTTGTGAATTTAGTTGTAGTATTTACTACGGCTTTGGTCTCAGGTTTTTTTTAAGGGGGAAAACGAATGACTGCTCCCGCCTGGGTGAGGCGGGAGGGAGTGTCAGACTCTTACTGACTAAAAACTAGTAAAAATCACCCCGTCGTTCCTTCTCTTGCACGTCGAGCCGGAGCCCCAGTTACCCGTTAGGTTCTCCAGGTAGGAGGTTATGACTCCATAACCTCTAGTATTTGTAGTTGTCGCGGAGAACCTAACGGGTAACCGGGGCTCCGGCTCGACGTGCAGGAGAAGGGACGGGGTGGTTTTTAGTCAGTAAGAGTCTGACACTCCCTCCCGCCTCACCCAGGCGGGAGCAGTCATTCGATGAATTTCACCCCTTAAAAAAAAAAAAGTATTTGTAGTTATTATTGCACAATTACACTTTATCCCGATAACAGAGGAAAACATGAGCAAAAATTATCAGTGTTTTGGATTTTACTAGCCAGTTAATTAAACAATTTAACCATTACATAATATTACAGCTATCATTATAGGTATCTAAGAAAATTCTGAAGGAGTTTGAATAGCAGATGAAATTAGTAAAATAAGTTAAGCTAGGTACATCTTGCGGCTTTCTACTAGAAGACATCAATGGATCCCTATTGACATTTGTGAACATCGGAAAAAAAAACCCCTTCTGAGGCATTTCTGAGGCACTTTGTTATAGCACTGAAAATATTTCTGACTAATTAGGTAGGTACCTACCTAGATTTTATAAAAAGGACTAGGAAACAACAAAGGAACAAAAACATTGTTATAAGTAACGTAAATTGTCAATTGGATAATATTATTATGCGCTTGACACTTAATTATGCAATTTTAGACCTCCGATTAACCAAGGACTTGATTCAACGTCTTTGCGAACAAAGTAAATAATAATAAAATCAGTCAATGAGTTTCCACCTACATAGTAAAAATTCGATAAGTATTTTTTTTCTTACTAGTGTCACGCGTTTATTACTCGCGAACCGTCTTGAATGACAGATAATTATTTTATTATTAGGTATTAGGTATTATGGCCTTAGTCCTGATTATTACCAATCAATTTTTGGGTATGGTTTATCGATATCCTTTTTTATTGTTGCTAATTGAAGTATCTTTTATCATTGTCATTTATCTAGTGGCCTATCAAACGGTATTTACAATTGTGTTGTGTAATAATATTAAATTATATGCGAGTATTTCTTGTTTTTTTCTTTTACGTAGCCTAAAGTCATAATGGTTCTTACCAACCTGGGGGCTTACTCTTGAATCCAATTCCGATCGAACGACATTGTTATTGTGAAATATCGTACTCTTGAGTTGCAACACTAGCGCCCATTGCATCCGTATTGCGTGGATATTGAATGAAATAAATGGTATTGAGTTTGGCTTTATATCCCGTACTCTAAATGCTATATTAACAGTTACGACTGTGGGTGTATAGTTTTGACATTGGATAATTATTGAGATTTTATTGGATTGAAATTGCATTGACATTGAGATTGGTTTCAAGAGTAAGCACCCTGACGTGTAAATAAAAAAAACGTAATAAAAAAAAGTGCGTAAGGGTGTTATTGACCACTGAAATTACATTATTTATAAACTTTTATAACATTTAAATTCGACTCTAGGATCATAACACGCAATAGAATTGATCTAACTAATGTAATGTTGCCAAAATTCATGAAAATCTAATAAAAACGCTTTGACTTTCAAAAAGAGATGTCGAAAACTGTAAAGCGGAATAATTTGAGCGACTTGAGTATTGAAAACGAGCGAAAATATTAAATAATGATGAATAATGATTTCCAGGTCAAGGTCGGCCGTGAGAAAGTTGTTTTTCCTTCTTTTTATCAATCCAAAGCAAGCAATGTAGGTACAGCAATGTAGGCATTACCTATTGCAATATTTAACAATTTGTTGTTACTATCCGACCCAATTAGTTGTAAAAAAACTAAATAGGTATTTGTTGCGATGTCTTATTTTGTACTTACGCAGTCTCATGGTGACAGGATTCAATTTTGAATATACCCATTTTATAGTGTATGAATTAGATTCTACTTATTTAATAACTCTGTAAAGAAATACATTACAATACAAATGTCACGAGTTATATTGTATTCGTAGAAAAATAAATTAGGTATTTAATGAAATTATTCAATGAAACTTACTTGTCATATTTGACGGAATGCCCGTTCTCCTCCCAATAATGCCTTGTTTCCATATTCATTTGTAAGCACAACAAAAACAACAAACCACTGTTTCACAAAATAGCTGATGATAATATCAGATACAAGTTGTCTGTTTACATTTTATTCCCTTTGCGGGTGCGTAGGTTTTGTTCAGCACTTATCACAAACAATTGCACTTAAGTTAGGTCTCCGCAATCCATTTTAGATAAACGATCACAGTGAATACAAATTGTTTTTATCGTATTTAACTGCATGTATGGAGCGTGTCGCTAACGTCGTCACCGTGAGCGCTTCGCGGCCACTCTGAGCGGATGTACTCCAAACACCGGCCGGTTTCAGTCATGTGACGCGGCGGCGGCGTCAAAATATGGACGGGGGGCGTCGGAATGCCGGCGCACATTCCGATGCATGAACTCAAAATTCTAGGGCAAATTAAAGATATTTAGCCATTTGAATGCCTTTATGTGTGTTGAGAGCTGTATTGGAGTGTAATAATGGGCAATATGGCGATGTATCGCTGGCCTAGGAATTTTATTGGGTTTTGTGGGTCGGGCGCGCCGCGGCTGCCGTCGTCGCCGGGCCACGCACGCTCGCACGTGACCACTGTGACGCGACGATTGCTCCGCCCCGCACGGCGCGAATATACTTTGCGCTTCTGGGCATACCCGACTGTTATAATACATAGTTAGCGATATAAGCGTTATGTGAATATTTAGAAATATTTTTGTCGTGTTTTTAATTAAACATGTAGGTAGATAGGTGAGGTAAGTACCTGTCTTGTTTTCACGGGTTGGGTAATAGGTAACTAGAAGTAGGGTACCTGCTTTATTTACTCACACTTCCGATCACAAAACACTAGTCATACAGAAAACTATCTTCCAGAGTTCTTACAATCGAAACAGTAAATAACAATAATTTTCCAACTCTAAAAACTTTGTTTCATTTCAAGTAAATGTGGGAGCCCCACCTTCTCTGTAGTTCTATAGTTCATTTTCTATTATCTTTATAGTATCTTCAATGTCAGATCACCGAGGCGTGTGTTGGGCAGTTGGGCACGGCTCCGAGGGCGTGGTGTTGACGTAGCGCCCACGCCACGAGCACGTGCCGTGACAGGAGCGGGAATAGAACGAAATGGAAATATAATAGGAAAAAAAGAGATAAAACAATTACACAAAAGTAAGCAGGTTTTTTCAAGTTACAATACAAAGTCACTTGTTTACATTTTTCTGTCTGACAAACAGATATTACAGAGTTTTATGATTCGTAGAATGGTAATAGCAATTACCTATTTAATATTTATACATAACACACCACCTAGGCGTTTTTTGAAAAGGCTAAAACACTACCCAAAGGCCGCCCTCACCGCCATGCACCAGCCCAAAAGACCGGCAACGGTCTTGCAACTTACTCCTTTGGAAGTCTGGATGTCTGCAGTGCCCATGGGCAGCGCAGATCACTAACCACGATCCGTCAATGGCTTATCTAAAAAAAAATATATAAAAAATATTTAGGACTCGAACTTAGGATTAGGACTCGAAATGGGACCACTGCCTCTTCTACGATATGCACGCTTAATGCTTGCAGTTACTTGACCAATTTGAGTATCAGAAGAAACATGTATAAGTAATAATTTTACCTAAGAACCTAGTTCAATGAATCTACGTCTACAGAAAGTATTTGTTAAAACTAAGAAATAAGAACATAAGAAAACTAAGAACAAGAACTTATTATAAACAGTTAGACCCACTAGACGAGTAGAGATACCTGAGTATGTTATGTACTGTGTCTGTAAATGAACTTTATGAATATTTGCATTCATTAATCGAAGTGATTAATGTGTTTTGTAATAAAAAGCCTATGTCTAGAATTCTAGATACTTAAATTATTTGCGGAAACTTGTACAATTATAGTATTTGCCTTGAAATCTTAAATGAAGTGCCTTGTGCTGGATAGTGGATGGATAAGTAAGTATACCATTGACACAGTGTTGAATGGTGATTTGATTGCACTGTCAATATGGGTAGGTACAAGATTTTGAAATAAAAATTCTTCATTAATTTACCAGACCCGCCATCCATTGCAGGTTGTAGGAAACGCACGTAGTTTCACAGCTTAACAGAGGCAGTTAAGGCAAGCAAGATTCAATGCGTAATATAGTGACGTAGCTTTATATTAGAAGTAATTCCTATGTTAACTTCAATAGGACTCATAATCCCCTGCACTTAACAGTTGGAATTCCCGCAAAATTAGTCTTTATTACTACTCAACACAATGATTAATTCCCCGTTGAAACTAATAAATATCTGCATACGATTATAGGAAACAGGCTCGTACATCACGCTGGCTACCACGAGACCACATCTTTGAATAATGACGCAACTGTGTGAGTCTCGGTCACGTCCATACTCCATTGATGTCTGATGGATGATGTTATAGAACAATGATCAACATTGTCTGATGAAGAGTACGTGGCTAAGTTACAACTGCCTGACTAGACAAACGCCATAAAAGCTAGATAGACGATTAGAAAAAAAGAGTAAATTATTGGCGGTTTGACAACGGGGAAATCTATCAAAAGTCTACTTCCTAGCTTTTGTAGAGAACGTCAAGGATAATGTGATTTTTACCTCGCTAAACCACCCTAATTGCCACCATAAACCACTATAAAGGACAAGGCAAGGGGTACCTCTATCACTGCGAGGACCGCCCGGAGGACACGGTAGAGCATACGGTAGAGGTGTGCCCTGCGTGGGCTGAGCCCGGTCGTGTCCTCAGGCATGAGATCGGCGTCGGCGATCTCTCGCGTCCGGGTCTAGTTCAGACTATGGTACGGAGCGAGAAACCATCACAGATGGGGCCCAATAGGGCTGATACCGATCCGGAGCCGCGGAGGGCTTAACGGGTTGCCGTTGCCGGGGCTCCGGCTCGAAGTGCAGGATTAGAAACGAGGTGTTTTTTAGTCAGTAAGAGTCTGACACTCCCTCTCGCCTCACCCAGGCGGGAGAACTCATTGGATGATTTTCCCCCATCAAAAAAAAGGGTACATCTACTAAGGTATACATACTACTTACTTATTTCCCTGTGGCTGTTCTTCTATACCTAACTAAATGGAGAGACCTACTCTGGAGTCATCACAGTGCAACGCCTGTTACGGCACATGCACGTCCCTAAGGAGCTTCTCGAAACAATAATATGAGTAACATCGATATAAAAATAAAAGAAACTAACATGAAAAACTGTCTTGCGTGATAGCAGCCATGCTTATTGATGTTGAAAGTGACGCTGCTACAAACAACAAGTAGGTAGTTTTTAATATTTTTATGTGATCGACACCTGCCTTTGTCTCTATATCTTTGACCGCACGACGCTTGAAATTGATGTTATTGGTCTCTGTACACATAGGAATGGGGTAGATGACTAATTTTTATTTTAATATGTCTGGTAGATTATTTTAAAGCATTACACACGTATTTTTTATTTTTTTACAGAATCGAGTACTTTCGACGATATATTGATTTGAAATGTCGCGTGACGTCACTTCTATGTAAGTACATTTTATACGTAGAAATGACGCTTTAGCCCCCACTCCTAAACTTTGATTCGTTATATCTAAGTATAATTTTATTATACATAAAAATAAAAAAGATGTGTCTAATATTTTTTCATTGCCTAACTAACGGACTATAGTTTTTAATTTTCATACCCGGTCATCATCCCTAATAGGGATGATTGTCTTACCTGTGTTACGTTGATAAATAGACCCGCTCACAGAATACTAACCCGATATCAGATATTCTTTTCTTCTTTATGAACGTGGAAACGTTATTAAAAATAATATTATTTTATTGTTTACTCTAGAAATCGAGTTGATTGCACAAACCACCCACTTTTACCACCATAGAATTAACAATTTCAATTGAATTTATATAAGTAAGTAACAACCACAAATACATTTTCAAGTAACTAAGGAAGGACTAGGGGCTTATAAAACAACAAAATAAAATAATTTCTCAACGAAACAAGGTAAATCTTTTCATGTAAAGGAGGCGTCGCCTTTTGTACAAAAGTAACTTGTTCTTGTAACTTGTTATTCAACTAGTCCAAATATAAAGTCTGTACAAATTCCGAGTTACTTGGAACGAAACCTCACAACACGAGGCTGGTTTATTTCCGTTGGCGTGTTCAATATAAGGGATTAGTGCGTTCAAACGTGCACGGGTTAGGAATTCGTTACGTGCAAAACGTGCGGTTGTACGACGACGCTGCGGCCGGCGGCGCACGGGTTGGGGAGTGCACGATCATCATTGTTCACTCGTTATGAATGGCTCTGGTTACATGAAATACATAGGGTTGCACGTTTCGAGACAGACGTGACATAGATTGCCTAATGGTTGATGTGAATGCAGTGGCTGACGCTGCTCTGCCGGTTTATTTAGGAACGCATTCAGTACCTATTAGTACTGCCTGGGTAACAAGTTGTTACAAACCATCCCCTATTTTATTTTCCTTTAACCTCTCGCGTGTTTCTCGTACAGATAGAATTTATCGCTTTGTACGTAAAACAGGTACTGGACCAATGTTCTTCAAGTAAACGTTATGTAGGTACTCACTGGCACTTGCCCACGCTTATCGCAAAAAAAAAACTGAACTAGTGGGTAAACTCTGGCACTTTAACCAATAAAACTAATAATTTACCATTATAATAAATAAAAATATAGAAGTGCGAGTGAGGTTACCGGAGGTCCAATCCTCCCCCCCCCCTTTCCCCAATCCCTGAATCGCCAACAATCCTCAAATTAATAATTCCAAAAGGCCGGTAACGCACTGGTAACGCTTTTGGTGTTTCAGGTGTCCATGGGCGACGCTGCTTATCATCAGGTGAACCGTCACCTCGTTTAACGGCTTATCGCATAAAACAAATTGAAACTGTCTTTTTGTAAACGCACCCAAGACACAGAAGAAATTCCTTTACAACGTTATATCAGCTAAAGTAAGTACTGCTTTCCTATTCTTTTGTACCTCTAAATAGATCAATGGTTTTATAGGTAAACTGTTATAAAGGTATGTAGCCGCACCGCACGACTACATACCTACCAGTTACCTGTACCACCGAATACCTTACCATATACCTTCCACAATACCTTTACCAAAGTTTTAGACTTACTCCGTTTTAGAAACAAGAAACAAATTGTCTTGAAAAAGACAGTTTACGTTTTGACTCCGTTTTTAGAAACAAGAAACCAATTGTCTTGAAAAAGACAGTTTACGACTCTATCGCATAGAAACAATAATAATCACTGCGGCAACAGCGTTATCACACCGTGCCGCGAGCGATCGCTTCGAAAGAAGCGGTTTGGTTAAGCAAGCAGCCAAGCAGCCAAGCAGCGCAAGCGGAGCCGGAGCCGGAACACTTGCATTCGTCGTATCTTCATTGGTTCATCTGTAGGTAGTCTTCAGTCTTCACTCGACGCCGGCGCTCGGAGAAATGCGCGCGCTCGCGCCGCGCGGTCATACTTATACGGAAGGAACCGATAGTGCCGTGTGCAAAGCGGCGCCCCGCTCCCCGCGCGCCCCGCGCACGCCGGCGCGCCGCTATTGGTCGAAACTATTACCTAACTATATCTGATATTGTCTAGTTGTAAATATGTAAATAGAAATATAAGTAGCGTAGTTTGGCGAATAAAATCATTCTAGTCCACACCTCTCATCGGAGTTTC
Source organism: Spodoptera picta (assembly GCA_038387885.1). NCBI lineage: Eukaryota > Metazoa > Arthropoda > Insecta > Lepidoptera > Noctuidae > Spodoptera > Spodoptera picta. The sequence goes on from JAZHFQ010000185.1 coordinate 187,487, forward strand.
ACTACTACTAGAAGAAAAGAAGAAACCTCCTCTAGGACACTAGACTCTCCTACCTAGCTCCTAAATTGGTGACCCCGACGTGATCAACGGATCTCTGCAAGAATCAATCGCCGCCCAGTACTGCAGAAAGTCAAGCTCATCGTAATGTCCAACTCCAACGAAAAAACGCCGGAACTCTCCAGCGTGTCGACGTCGCTACGCATTCCACCTATATGGCGCGACAGAATACGCCTATGGTTTGCGCAGTTCGAGGCTATTATGTCTCCGCAGAAGAAGGGCGACCAAGCCATGTTTGAGCTTGTCGTCGGTCATCTCGAACGACAAGACCTCGATGAAATATCCGACATTATCCTTCATCCACCGGAGAGAGACCGCTACGAAACCCTTAAAAACAGACTACTCCAGGTCTATGAGGAGTCTGAACAGCGTCAAGTTCAACGCCTTCTCTCCGAGATGGAGCTCGGCGACTTAAAACCATCACAGTTACTTCGCCGGATGAAGAATCTCGCCGCGGATAATATATCCGACGCTGCGCTTCGTATTATGTGGACAAACCACCTCCCCCAGTCCGTGCGCGCAGTCCTCGCTGTCAGCGACAACATCGCTAAACACACAGATATCCACGATCTAGCGATGATGGCGGACAAAATACTCGAACAGACGCAACCTCATGGCACAGTCGCTGCTGTGACTGAAAACCCCGTTTTCCCCCGTGTACCTACAAGTATTGAAGACAAAATTGATATACTTACGAGGGAAATCGCCGAACTCAAAGCAGCACAATCTAGCCATCGTTGCAACCGTCAGTCGAGACGACCTCCGAACAGATCGCGACCATCGAACCGATATCGCTCCCAGTCCAGACAGCGCGATAACATACCACGCCGCACGGAATCTTCTGGAATTTGTTATTACCACCGCAAGTTCGGGAAGGAGGCACAGCGATGCACACGACCGTGTAATTTCCAGAACAACAACACCCGTCCGGAAAACTAAGAGCTGCGTTGGCTGAGGCGGGAACCGGCGCAACAACTACGTCATACCGCCTGTTTATAACAGACAGAAACTCACGTCTGTCATTTCTAATTGATACTGGCGCAAACGTCTCGGTCATCCCTAAACGAAAAGGCGTGAAGATAGCCCCAACTGACATTTGTTTATACGCCGCAAACAACACGGTTATACCTACCTACGGTGAGAAGACACTACAACTGGACCTAAACCTACGCCGACCTTATAGTTGGAAATTCATCGTTGCTGAAGTCAGCAAGCCAATCATCGGCGCCGACTTCCTACGCCACCACCAACTACTCGTCGACATAGCCGGTCGATGTCTTGTCGACAAAGTAACAAACCTCACCGTCAAAGCGCCAATCTCATATTCCGCCGAGCCAACTGTAAGAAGCATAGACGTCGAACAGCCGTATCATCAAATATTGAGTCAATTCCCCGATATCCTAAGACCATCATGCATGAAGACCACTCCCAAACACCGCGTGGAACATCACATTGAAACCACCGGTCCACCTGTACATAGCAAAACCCGGCCATTACCCCCACATCGATACTTGGCCGTGAAGAAAGAATTTGAAGTCATGATGCAGCAGGGATTATGCCGTCCAAGCAAAAGTCCCTGGTCCAGCCCACTACACGTCGTCCCGAAAAAGAATGGCGACATACGGGTATGCGGCGATTACCGAAGACTCAACGACGTAACTAAGCCCGACCGCTACCCTGTACCTCGCCTCAAAGACTTCACATACCTACTCCACGGCAAGAAGATTTTCACCACACTCGACCTGAATCGTGCATACCAACAATTACCCGTGTACGAACCCGACGTCGAGAAAACAGCCATAACAACCCCGTTTGGCTTGTTCGAGTTTCCCCGAATGTGTCCAGGCTTAAAAAACGCGGGATAGACATTCCAACGGTTCATACATCAAGTACTCAACGGGTTAGACTTCGCATTTCCATTTATTGATGACGTAATCATCGCGTCAGAAAACAACGCACGCCACATTGAAGATCTACAAGAAGTACTACGAAGATTAAATGACTACGGTATCACTATAAACCCGTCAAAATGCGTCTTCGGTCAAGAAAACGTCAAGTTCCTAGGATATCAAGTGTCGAGCGAAGGAATCGAACCTCCACTTGAAAAGGTCAACGCTATCACTGCTTACCCCAAACCCGAAACAATAGCGGACCTACGTCGATTTCTCGGCATGGTGAACTTTTACCGTGACAGCATACGCAACGCGGCCCACATACAAGCGCCGCTAAACGCATTTCTACATAACTCCAAGAAACGCGATAAAACAAAAATCGAGTGGAACAATGAAGCACTTCAAGCGTTCGAGTTGTGTAAAGCTAGCATACAAAATGCAGCTTTACTCGCTCACCCATCCTCCTCACCAACTCAACCAATATCACTCATGTGTGACGCATCGAACACCTGTGCTGGAGCTGTCCTACAACAACTTGTAAACAACAAGTGGGTTCCCCTCGGCTATTTCTCGAAGAAATTCTCAGAAACACAACAACGTTATAGTACCTTCGATCGAGAATTATTATCAATATATATGGCTATCAAACATTTTAGAAAAATGTTCGAAGGAAGAGAACTCATTGTTTACACCGATCACAAGCCACTTACCTACGCAATACGCAAGCCGCCGTCGGACAACGACACACAACGACGCACTCGTCAGCTGTTGTTTATAAGCGAGTTCACGACCGACCTACGTCACGTGACCGGAGCGAACAACGTAGTCGCCGACGCACTGTCACGCGTTGAAACGATCGACTTACCATCGCCGATAGACTACGATCAACTATCGCAAGCACAAGAAAAGGACAGCAATATTCTCAAACTATCTAAACAAACAAATATTCAACTCAAGAAAATCGCCATACCTACTTCAAACAAGCTGATTTACTGCGAAGTATCGACGCCTCACATCCGCCCATACCTACCAATTGATTTTCGTCGCATCGCATTCAACGCCGTGCACAATACAAGTCATCCTGGTATTCGAACTACACGCAAACTAATGCAGCAACGATACTTCTGGCCGTCTATGAACACCGAGATTGGCGAGTGGGCAAAGTCATGCATCGAGTGTCAACAATCAAAGGTACATCGACATACGCACAGTGACGTCACATCATTCCCACCGAGCGAGCGTTTCGAACACGTACACATCGACATCGTCGGACCTCTGCCTACATCTTCGAGCGGACATCGATACCTACTCACTATGATCGACCGCTGAACCCGCTGGGCAGAAGCCGTCCCTCTGCGAGAGGTATCAGCCGAAGTCGTCGCAAGAAAGCTGTATGAAGCATGGATATCACGCTTTGGTTGTCCTATCAAAATCACGACTGATCAAGGACGACAGTTCGAGAGCAGCTTATTTAAAAATCTCGCTCAGCTACTCGGAATAGAAAGAACTCGTACTACTGCCTATCACCCGCAGAGTAACGGGATCGTAGAACGCTGGCATCGTACATTGAAAGCCGCACTCATGACTCGACTCGCCGACAATAACAAATGGTTGATCGAGTTACCTACCGTGCTACTGGGACTACGAGCCGCTACGCGCACCGACACTAACACTAGTGCCGCTCAACTTACCTACGGACAAGAACTACGGCTACCCGGCGATTTCATATCGCCATCGCCTACCTACACGAAGATGGATAACGACTATGTGGCAGACTTGCATCGTGTTATCACAAGCTTAACGCCCGCTTATCAGTCGCATACTAATCGACTGAATATCTTCGTGCACAAAGACCTGCAAACATGCAGCCACGTATTTGTACGTGATGACGCAGTTCGCAAACCGCTGCAACGTCCGTACAAGGGTCCGTACCTAGTCACCAGCAGAAGCAACAAGTACTTCACGTTACAAACACCTAGAGGTACTACCAACGTGTCTATCGAGCGTCTGAAGCCTGCTTACGTCATTAATCACGATAACTCAGACAACTGTGCAACGCCACCAGAGGCTATCCAGGATCAACCCAGTCAACCTCCGTCGAGCATCAGCGATGTACGAAGAACGCGAACAGGAAGAATCGTCAAGACCCCAGTACGCTTCGCTCGGGGGGGAGTACTGTAGCCGCACCGCACGACTACATACCTACCAGTTACCTGTACCACCGAATACCTTACCATATACCTTCCACAATACCTTTACCAAAGTTTTAGACTTACTCCGTTTTAGAAACAAGAAACAAATTGTCTTGAAAAAGACAGTTTACGTTTTGACTCCGTTTTTAGAAACAAGAAACCAATTGTCTTGAAAAAGACAGTTTACGACTCTATCGCATAGAAACAATAATAATCACTGCGGCAACAGCGTTATCACACCGTGCCGCGAGCGATCGCTTCGAAAGAAGCGGTTTGGTTAAGCAAGCAGCCAAGCAGCCAAGCAGCGCAAGCGGAGCCGGAGCCGGAACACTTGCATTCGTCGTATCTTCATTGGTTCATCTGTAGGTAGTCTTCAGTCTTCACTCGACGCCGGCGCTCGGAGAAATGCGCGCGCTCGCGCCGCGCGGTCATACTTATACGGAAGGAACCGATAGTGCCGTGTGCAAAGCGGCGCCCCGCTACCCGCGCGCCCCGCGCACGCCGGCGCGCCGCTATTGGTCGAAACTATCACCTAACTATATCTGATATTGTCTAGTTGTAAATATGTAAATAGAAATATAAGTAGCGTAGTTTGGCGAATAAAATCATTCTAGTCCACACCTCTCATCGGAGTTTCACTACTACTAGAAGAAAAGAAGAAACCTCCTCTAGGACACTAGGCTCTCCTACCTAGCTCCTAAAGGTACCTTGGTAGCAAACTCATCGTTGATAGTCGCTGGACAAATAGTTCAGTTGAGCATATCGAACTACTAAGCTAGCAGTTCTTCATATTTACATAACTCGACATTGAGAAAAGCAGTTTGGTTACCTCGTCACCTGACGTTATAATACTTGATTGTGTTCCGGTTTTGAGGAATATATTGCTAAATAATCAAACCTGCTTCCTTGATCGCATGGTCGCAAATGTGAATGCTAAGCAAGGGGTATCTACAGGTCAAAATCATATTTAGCTTTTTATAGTTCTACAACACTTACGCCCTGTGTATGGTCATCCTCTGCTAAAGGAGCCGCATGAACCTAACTAGTCAAAAGTGTAGGTAATCTAGCTTTAATTACTCCTTCCTGACCTGTTTCTCATATGAGGCCTAAAGCGCGAGTCACTGACTATCAATTATGATTGTCAATGACACAGAGCCAACATGCAGTAATATTAGTTCTAAATTAAAACTCGTAAAAAATCTCAATACTTCTATGGTTCAAGAACGGCTGATGTTTGTTAGTAGGTGTAGCCGTGTAGATAGACAATGTACTCAGTGTACATAGCTTATGTAACGTTGTTATACGTATGAGTACATAGGTACATTCATTCATACGCTACGGTGTGTCATTCAATCACGCGTTTAGATCTGTGGGTAAGTAAGTATTTCATTCTAAATTATTCATAACTATTATTCAGTAAAACAAAATAATTAAAGTTTAATTTGTATTTAGATAATTAGTTATTCTTAATTTGAATTGAAAGTGCTAAGCTTGGTAACACAGAGATTTTTTCAAATGGCAACACTATATTTGACAGTAAATTGATACGTTTAGTTATTAAATTTTAACTTCCAAATTAAATATAACAGAAAATTGAAGAACATTATAAATAAATCTAACACAATGAAAATAAATACTGCATTGATTTCTGTTTTCTAAAACATCTTTGTACATAAGTTTAAAGGCGTTAACTAACTTTGTGAATACTTCGACCACGTCATCACAAAGCGTAAACTAAACGCGGATTGATATCTGTCAATCAAATTGTACAGCAGATTTTCGGAAGAGGCGTTCATTAATTTACGTTTTTTGCCTAAAAGCACAGTGGTTTTATCGTTAAAAATGCTCGCTATAATCAATCGTATCCTTGATTGGATTAAAAGCTTGTTCTGGAAAGAAGAGATGGAGCTAACACTGGTTGGATTGCAGTACTCGGGGAAAACAACTTTTGTTAACGTCATTGCCGTTAGTATTATCTGAAAACAATATTTTTATGTTGTTTTAACTTCCTCATAGTCTTTACACAATTCTAATGCGATTTCGTTTAATTATTGGATCAATTTAATAGTCTACTAACATTGTTGAACCTTTGGAAATGTTTTAAAAATGATTATTTTTATTATTTTCCAATGATTATGTATCGTCTGTTAGAATTGTGTGATCTCATTGTTCATTTTGTTGTGTTTTTTGTGTCATTTACTACAAAGGAACATTGCAAAGATTTTTGTTTTTTATTTTTTTTTTTTAAAAACGTTGCCCCACACTAGTATTTTCTCCTGTGTCGTGGGTGCGTTTACAAACATACAAGTTCACATACACAATGACACCCAGACCCGAAACAACAATTTGTGGATCACACAACGTGTTGTCCCGTGCGGGAATCGAACCCGCGACACGTTACACGGCAGCCGGTTGCCCAGCCACCGCACCAACCGTGCAGTCACACAGTCAGATTGTTACACAGGAACTACAAAAATTGAGCATGCAATCTGTGCCTCTTTGCTCTGTGCACACATAAAATTAAATACATCTTAAATTACCATAAAGAAACTATTTGGCCATAGAGTACTATCCAATCAAAATTCTATTGCAGTAGATCTAAGCATGAGATATTCTAATTAACTGAAATAACTACCACCATACATTTATAAAGTCAGCTATTTAATTTACTTTTAACAGCTTTCTAAACAAAAATTAGTGAAATCCTTTCAATAATTAATCACACAAAGATTCTAACAACCAAACTGGAACTAAATCAATAATTACTGTACTTACTTATCATATAATAAACATGTTGAACACAAATATGTATAGTACATATCTATGTACCTATATGGTTTTAATATATACATGAAGGGTCACATTTCAATTGACAATAATAAATTATCTCATGTCCGATTCCAATGTCAATATAATAATTCCATCCACTGTGGTTCATTTACCCTTTATCTTATCTTAAAGATTCTAAACATTCTTATTAATTACCCATATTATGAATACTGGGAAAAGCAATGTCTTCATATTATTGTTTATTATTGTACAGTTTTGGTATATCTATCACATTTTATCATCATAATTAATCATTTATTTACTCATTCAAGTATAATTAGGTATTTAGTAATGTCTATAATTATAATATATTATTTAAACTGTCAAACACCAAGCGGTCACCGGTGACCGCGACCTATTGTTCTATAATTGTGTCTATAATGACGGTACTCGACAAGCTAATTGCATTGTCTAATTACTCTGTCCATCTGTTCATTCAAATATATTGATAGAGTTTTTTGTACAGTAAAAAGGAGACTATGTTAGTGAATTTGTAAGTCAAGTGTAAAATGTATATTGTATTTATTTGTAGTAACAATAAATAATCCTTGACCTTAATCTCAATATGATTCATGCAATACCTACATTTTAGATTCATTGTTGACTGTGTAAAATGTACACAATATCCTTTACACAATAGTATGTTTATAATTGAAATTATGACTTCAATTTTGCAGACCACTAGATGTTTTTTAATTTAAATGTAATTCGTTTTTTGATTATATAATGTTCTATTAGATTGTAGGTATGATTAGATCTAGTCAATCGCCTCTAGTTGTGGGGACCTAGACTCACACAGTAGTAACAATGGTAACAGACCATACTAGGATTTCTCTAGTGTCTTCAGGGCACTTTAAACACATGGTTCCACCAAATACACATCACACCCAAACCATGTGCAATATGTAACCATAGTATGGTGTGCAGTAGCTGCTTGTCCAGCTGCAGTGTTGACTATACAATCGTGAAGTTTGTTCTTGACTGGGAAAAAATTAAAATGAGATTTTTTCGTCTCGTTAGTAATAGTACAAAGAGACTTAGGTGTTCACAGTTACACTATAGTTACATAGGGGCATTACAATTAGATATGTAAATCTTACAGTTTTAACTAAAATTCATACCAATGTGTAGGTTCAATAACTTTTAGCATATTTTAATTAATTAATTTGATCAAACATGAAAAAAATCTGTTATTATAAAGCTTGATAACACTCCCATGAATCAGAATGTTAATTTGTCGTAATGAGAGATGTTGCTAATCTGCCTAATGTTGAAATATTCTGTTACATTAGCATTTACACACAATATAAACTTTGCAGACAAATATTATATATATTATATTGCAAAGGATTTATAACTCAAAATTACACAATTTTCATATATAGCTTTGTGATTGGTACTAAACTTATTATCTTTCATTCAATGAATCATATAACAATAATAGTTATTGTAATTTGTATTTAAGTACCATTGTAAATATAAATAATTACAATGACATATAAACGATTATCCTTGTTCTTTTTCCACATTTGTTGGCCTAAATGTTCACTATTTTTTATTATATGCTTCATTTTTTTCATTACATTAAAGAAGTAACAACTTAATACACACACATAACCTTTATTACATAACTCACCTCTTTAATCAGTTATACATATTAGGTAATTATATTTAAGAGTTTCTTTTATGAGATAATCCGGCAAATGAGCAGACGGATCACCTGATGGTAAGCAATCGTTGCCGCCTATGGACACCCTATAGGCGTTACAAGTGCGTTTTGGGGAATAGAAATTTGAGGATTGTTGGGAATACAGGGATTGGGAAAATTGGGCCTCCAGTAACCTCACTCACACGACGAAACAGAACGCAAGCGTTGTTTCACGTCGGTCTTCTGTGAGGCCGTGGTATCACTCCGTTCGAGGCAGCCCATTCGTGCCGATGCATGACCACACATATTTTATTATGTAGAGAAGTTGTCACTAACAGAATAAAACATAGTGTGTTTAGAAATGCTTTTTTTCTTTCCACAGTCCGGGCAGTTTAGCGAAGACATGATCCCAACAGTAGGATTTAACATGCGCAAAATCACCAAAGGAAATGTCACTATCAAGGTAAATAAATATTTGTATTTTTATCAGATAACGCAAATAACATATCTCATTTATTTATTGTTTGAACATTAATATTTGATAATAATTATTATTGTTATGTTTCTTAATTTGAGTTTGTTTCTGGGTGCTCCTGACTTACTGTGTAGATTTTGATTCACTGTGATAAAGCAGTAGCTGATAGGAGTCTAGAAACACAAAAACTTGAGAAATAGAACTTAATGAAAGGATGGTTGTGATTTGTATTACATATTTTTATTTTAGTAACTTGTATGCATTAGATGCATCAAAATTTGCATAACACCTTTTGCTGCTTACTAAAGATAACTGAAAGTCACCTTCATTTGCTCATAAATCGCATTTAATTCTTAGAGATAAATAGCATGCAGGTTTTATAGTGGTTTGTGTTGTCAACACAAAATGGAGTTTTGTTATTCTGTGTAACATTAGTTTAAACGAAAATAGTAGTAAATCAAAGTAGTAGTTGTCTTTCTCTACGAGATGTATGTTTTCTTATAGGAGGGAGAAAAGGGTAGATACCCGTTAGCCCCAAAGAAAGATCATCTGATGATAAGCGATCAGCACCGCCCATGAATACCCGCAATAGCAGCATCGGCTTCTAACAGCAAACCAATGAGTTTGATCTTCAAGTCTTCATCTCCAACCATTGCTATTCACTTTGGGAATATAATATTAATTGTTTTTGATGCTTGTTTCCAGGTTTGGGATATCGGTGGCCAGCCCAGGTTCCGCTCCATGTGGGAGAGGTATTGCCGAGGAGTTAATGCTATTGTGTAAGTACTCATTATAAATTATTTTTAATTATTTAGGTTTTAAAGGCTAGATGTAGAAGCACTATGCGTGGTGGGGTTCTCCTTGTAAATGATCAGGACCCGCAGTAAAGAGGAACATTTATTTATTTATTTATATTTAAACATCACATTTATCATCACAGGCACACCTAATACAATAAATGCAGATACATTATAAGTAAACTTATTACACAATATTCCCTAATAACCGTAAAATAATTTAGAAAAAGAAAAACAAAGGAACATAAGCACATAGAACATTAATTAAACTTACAGGCTAATACATTTTCAAAAAACTATCCCTAATAAACGTAAATAACTTTAATAATAACAAATACTTATATTTTTAGAATCTATGTACCTAGATACTAACAACATAAATTATATAAATAGAATTAAATAAGTAGAAATCCTAGGAACTTAGTTATTATTCACAACAGCCTCATATGCTACCTAACATGACTCAGGGAGGCGTTTTAATTCATAATGTAGCTAGTTTCTGCCCGCGACTTCGTACGCGCAATCCCGTTTTCTCCCGCTCCCGTAGGATTTACAGGATTTTTTTATGTCATCAACCTTCTCCTTTTAATAACAAATACAACAATAAAAGAATTAGTGTAATCGGTCGAGCCATTCACGCGTCATGCCGTAACCAAGGGTAAAAGGGATTCATTTTTATATATATATACACATATAGATAGCTTCTGTCAACGGTTTCACTCGCGATACCATGGGATAAAAAGTAACCTATTTATGCCTTATATTCCAAGACATAATCTACACCTTTAAATTATGATAACAGCTTTATTAATAATACAGCTATTACAGATCACAGGTAGGTACATAATAATAAATAAAAAAATAAAAAAAATAATAATGAATAAATGAATTTGATCTGTTACAAAATTTTATCCAGATTTCGACGGTTTTGACGTAATTACGTAATAAATATACACTAACTGTCATATTTATAATATTAGTATGATAGTTAAAGCAACAACGATAACTCTCGTGTCCCAGCTACATGGTGGACGCGGCGGACCCGGACAAGATCGAGGCGTCTCGCAACGAGCTGCACAGCTTGCTGGAGAAGCAACAACTCACCGGCATACCAGTGCTCGTACTCGGGAACAAACGGGACCTGCCGCATGCACTCGACGAGCACGGACTCATCGAGCGGATGTAAGTACCTTTATTTTAAGGGAGTAACAACGTCGAATGATTCCTACGACCATCAGTAAGGCGAGACGGAGTGTCAGATTTCTTGATTGACTTGCTAAAAGGCTAACTAGTCTGATTCATAATATTGCGTTTGTGTGAGCAACGACAACTAAATATTACGCTTATGAATCGTAAGAAGAAACAATATTGCACAATATTCAAAACTCAAACTCAACTCAAGCTTAAACGTTTGTTCTATCATTGCATAACCAGCGATGTAAATCCTAAATGGTCAAAAATATTGCGCAACACGACAGTTACGAAAACTAAGCAATCTAGAATACATTAAAAATAATAACAAATAATTATTTTTTTTCTCCCAGGAATCTTTCAGCTATCCAGGACCGTGAGATCTGCTGCTACTCAATCTCGTGCAAAGAGAAGGACAACATCGACATCACACTACAGTGGCTCATCGCGCACAGTAAGTCCGGCAGCGCGCGTTAATCGCACACCATTATCGACTCTATGTGCAACACATCTTTAGCACTTAAGGCGCAGTTTTGCCTGAACTTTCTTCGTATTTAAAGTTCTTCGTTTGATTACATCTCTATGCGACGAACGAACACGAAATATTTTCACAATATTGGTGACTTACACTGCACAAAAGACACGAGTCTTTTTGCTTCGTGAAAAGTCAAAAGACTGGCCTCGCGAAAATACTAAATAATGCCTAAATAAATTGGACTTTGACATTTCCTAACTGGTCGATTTGATCACGAAAGTGAACTTTATGCGGTCACTTTCTTTGATTAAGTCGGTTACTCTATGTATATTTGGCTACGAGACTGAAAAGGGACATTTGAAGAGACTGCCAAGTATACTACTTCACATGACTGTTTCCTAACTCTCGGTTCATTTAAGAAAGATTCGTGGGAAATGAACTGCGCCTTATAGAGACTGTGCTTCTAAGAGATGACCTTGTTGCATTATATTGTAAGTTGCGATTACAATGGCGGTCAATACTTTATTACAGCGCATTAGTTTCATGAAGGAAATTATATTAAGAGTAGGATTCCAAAGAAAACGTGTTTTTCTTTTCTTACGTGTTCAGATGTACTGTATTGTTGAGAATCTTGACAGAAACCTGACATTATAATTTTGAAGCAGTTTAATTGTGAAGGAATAATATTTTAGATATATTTTTTTTTTCTTGCCTCGTATTTGAATGCGTTGTGTATAAAGTATTGGTCAAGCCAGTCGTGTCGTGATAAATAAATTTAGCTTGAGTAATGCACTCTCTAAAACAAATGTTGAATGTGGTGAATTATCTTGTCACAACACAACCGTTGGCTTCAATTTGTTTTCATTGTTTGAAAATGGTGCCAAGCTGTAATTTCATTTGTTAATATCATATAATTAATTATTATTTACATGGAATATTTATTGAAATGCAATAATTATGTGAAAAGATAATATTGTCACATTACAAATGTACGTTCACATCTAAAGTATAGTTTCTTTTAGATGAATTTATTGAAAGACGTTTTACTCTTCCTGTTGTCGTTTCATATATAAATCTTGAATAGTTAGAATATATATCGCATTAAACTAAAAATTAAACCTGAACATATCAATTGTTTCGCGTTTAATTTACAGTAAAGTTTAACATTTGGTCTAAGAGTGGCTATATTTTAGATGCAGTACTATCATAGTCTATCATGTTAGACTATTTAGATTCCTTAATAATATTAGCGTTATATATTATAAATATACTTATCTCATATTGTTAGCTAAAAAAATAAGTTTAAAGGTATCTAATGTGCGAATAATTTTGTTGTTCCCTCGTTAGGCGCAACCTGTATATAATATGAACAATCTACGTTAATTATGTATAAATTGAAGTACTGTTTTGAGGTATGGACACAATATTTTACGAGAATTTTCTATGTCAGGACCAAGAAATCGTACGAAGTAAAAAGACACCTATTTAGGATAATGTGCTTAACGATTAACAGACATAGAACCATAGGCGCATTGACCTAGAAAAGTAGATCGTATAGGCTTGTAATAAAGATTATTTTCCATTGTAAAATAGTGTCTTCATGACTCAAAAAACCAATGATCTTTATTTATTTTTGTCATCCAACAAAATTATTCATACACTAGCAATGTTTTGTCGAATATAGAAAGTCACTAGATGTGTAATTAATTGAAATTGAAAACTCGCTTCGACTGCACATTATGTTTATATAAATAAACGTTTATATATAGTTGTATCTTGTAATATATTACATAGATTTGACAAGAGATGTTGGAGTTCTTATTACATGGCGCTGGTGTCGAGAAATGTTGATTATAAAATTATATTGAAGACATTGTACACACGGCTACACATCGAGCTTTACATAACCAGTATAAACTGAACGTTAAATGTGCGGGAAGATGATACGACGCGACACCAGGATAAACTGGTTTTGTATAGATTGATGTGTGGCCGTGTATACAAGCAATTTGCGACACTAGCGCCATTGATGAGCGTCATGCAACTAAATCAAGATGTAACCTCTTTGCTGGGAGAATGTCAGAATATTGAGTTAACAGCGTTTAGTATTATTTAATTACGAACATTATATTTGGAAGATTATCTCAAATAGTTTCACTGAACAATTGTATTTTTAGTTATTATGAATTACCGAATTTTAAATTATTATGATTTCCCTTGAAATAATTATGTAAGTTTACAAATAATCAACGAAATTGATTACCTTTGTACGGACTAGGTTAGTCAAGAATTATAACCATATTGAAATTAAATAAATGTTATATAATCGTTATATTATCAGAGTTTTCACACGCGAAGACAATAACTGGGACTTTATTTGCTCTGCGTAAAGGAAGCCATACCATGCTCAAAGAATGCCTGGTTAGGCACTATGTATGGCGCTCTTTGCAAAGTAACAAATTGGTTTTCATGGGCAATATGTATTGTACCTTAAAACTTGGTTGCTTAGGTCAATTTTACATAGACATAGCAGTTGATACGCGATTTAGGTAATGGGGATTTTTTACCTGATTAGCCAATTATGGCTTTGTTACGTAGCTCTCTCAATACTTGGCGTCAAGTCTGAAACTATCTTCACAAGTAGCATTCCAATTTTCATTAAAAATTATTTGAGGTATTTGTTCAATTATAATTATATTATTTTTATATAATGGAGCGTTTATATCGTATGGCTGTAACTTATCTTTTTCTATAAAATAATATAACACACGCAAAGATGTAATGAAAATCAAAGTGTCTTATTTTAACATAGCCTTTATTAATAACCGTAGCCTACACTAGCGCAGAATCGAAGCGTCAATCCGGAATGTCATTGCAAATTCACTCTTCATCATCGCAGAATAATGTGCATTTTCCTTCCTGAATAAAAGTCAACGTGAAATACATAGAATTTATATGTCTGGGAGACGTTACTTTGCAAAGATTTGGGTTTTTATACAGAATAGTAGGTAAATGAGTAGACGAATCTCCTGATGGTATGAGTGAGATAAATGCCGCCCATGGACCAGCAACACTAGACGAGTCACAAGTGCGTTACCGGGCTTATAAGTAACTAGCTACTTCCGTGCGGTTTCACTCGCTTTGCTCGGCTAGCGTGATATTTTATAGTTAGCGCGTTCAAACAAACAAACAAATAAACAAACCCTTCATCTTTATAATATTAGTATAGATAGGCCGCTCTTCTTGAAGGGTCGAGGGTCCTATTAGTTTGGACCGACTCAAGTGGTGTTCACTTGAGTCAGTTTTTCTATGCGAGGCAGAAAGCCTTCGTTAAAAATTCACAATTGTTTCCAGGCAAACATATGATGGCGATTGGGGAAGTGCTGTTGCGTGGACGGTTAGCGACCGGTGGGTGAAATTGTTGAGACATTTCACATCATGATGCTGAGATACCCTTCGACTCTGCGCTAATGTAGATCGATACTTAGAATTGTTGATTGTTTGCTCAGAATAACGCTGTTACAAGATATTTAGCAGGAGTTTAGACCTTTATACAAAATGTGCTTATATATAGACTGGTTCTAATACACTAAAAGTTTGTTATTCATGTCTATTAAGTTCGATTAATATGCAAAAAAACATTGCAAGTAAGTTTCATCGATATTTATTTGAAATCGATTTTAATTTTAAAGTCAGGACCTACAACTTAGCTAACCTTAACGTTGGATTAGTCTGATGTAGATTGTTTGTAAACATTTGTAGATTTTCGAACAAAATAATTTAAAAAATAATTTAAGGCCTTTTGCTATATACAATAAAGTTTAATTTAGCTTGTCCGTCGAAGATGGTCTCTGTAACTCGAGTTTGGTTCTGCTTTTATACGAATTTCACTATAACCGCAGTTTGTGGAGTGCAGTTTATTTGTCTGCCTCGCCTGAGGGTATTTGGATTAGGCTGAATCACTAAGAAACCGATTGTTTCATTCTCTTTAAGTTTATTAAAATAAAAGGCATGAATTTGAAGAAAACCCCAGTGTTTTTGTGAGTTTTTGATACCTAAGTAGGCTAATTATGTTTTGTGAGAGCAAAATTTTAACATACAATATTGAACTTTATTTGAAAGTGGTTAGGTACAGTTAAACTTTGTTAAACGATGCACTCCGTCTATGACACCTCGCTCTGAGTACTTATCTATGTTTTGTTAGAAAATACTTTATACTTACATATTACAAATCTATGATTTAGATAGCAAATACGTAGGTACCTACCTAGTTCTTTCAATTGTATTCAAGATGTTGACCGATAAAGAAGCAATTGGATAATAGATACAATCTACATACGTATCAACGTCTGCAGTGCTCGTGTATGATTACTTGATTAGTAACTATGACACAGCGGAAAAAATGTATTCGTGTAATCTGGTGCTTCTGTGGAACATTCTCTTTTACTTTTATAAGTTTCAATATATCATCAATCGCCTGTTTTCGTCTACTGCTGGACATAGGCCTGTCCAAGGCCACGCCACTGAGTCTGATATTCAGCTGTATTCAATCACTATCAGCCAGCCACCTTGCGGATATCGTCATATCACAGTTGCTTAGTTTCAATATGTGTGACAGTAACTACCGTCCTACTAAATTATAGATTTTATAACGAAGCCTTTTTTTATGGCATAAGCCGGTAAACGAGCAGACGGATCAACTGATGGTAAGAAATCGGCGTCGCCCATGGACACCTGTAACACCAGAGGCGTTACAAGTGCGTCACCGGCTTTTTGGGGATTAGGAGTTTTAGGATCGTTGGGGATTCAGGGATTGGGGAGATTGGGGAAGGGGAAGGTAATTGGGTCTCCGGTAACCTCACTCACACGACGAAACACAACGCAAGCGTTGCTTCACGTCGGTATTCTGTGAGGCCGTTGTATCACTCGGTCAAGCCGACCCATTCGTGCCGAAGCATGGCTCTTCCACACTTAGCCTTACTTTTTACTGTTACTGCTGTATAAGGTTGCTAAGCCGACAAATGGTTCCTGTTTCTGAACTAAATCAATGTTTAGTTTCTTACCCAATAAATAACTTGACTGTTTGTACCTGGTACCTGAGGGCTTAGTACGAGTTTCTTTTCCGTTTAAAGTAATCGAAACGAAACCTCGTCCGGCGCTCTGATTGGTTGGTTCATTGGAGCCGGCCAATCACAGCGCCGAACGCGTACTCGTTTCGAATACTTTAAACGTAAATCAAACTCGTACTAAGGCCTCTGGTAACAAATGAGTACAATGACTCATATCATTTATTAAACTGTCAAACACCAAGCGGTCACCGGTGACCGCAACCTATTGTTCTATAATTGTGTCTACAAAACCGGTAGGTACTCGACGAGTTAAACTGTCAAACACCAAGCGGTCACCGGTGACCGCAACCTATTGTTCTATAATTGTGTCTATAATGACGGTACTCGACGACGGTACTAAACTTTATATATGGTTCTTGCTAATCAAGTCAATATGGGCTCATGATTACCATACAATACTGGACAAAGGATGGCGTTCGCAGGTAATGTGAAGTCTTGATAGTTTTAATGGGTACTTATCTACCTTCCTTTAAGTATGTAGTACAGTAAAACTTGAAAAACAATAATTCATTTTTATGACACTCCTATGTGACACCCTTTTGGATGGTAGCGTGGTATTTGATAAATGAACTATCCAATATAATTTTTTTTATATTTGAAACAATAGTTCTGGATTATCGCGTTCAAACAAACGCTTTAGCTTTATAATATCAGTATAGATATCCTCTCTAGTCATAAGATAGTCAGTAGATAGTCTCTCTTTTTTATTTAGGGAACCAAACGTTCTAGCTTTTATAAATTAACCTCCTACTAAAGTAGTGGAGTTCCTCGTCAAATAATTACGTGAGTAAGCTATAAGTGAACACATAATAATTAACCTACTGTTTTAATTACTCTCTAAAGAACAGACAAAACCGAACAGATCGTTTTATTAGTTCAGTTTACATCTATTACTGCCTCGTTGGCGAGTGTTCGCAACTGAGACTGCCGGGCAAGGGGTCTCCGGTTCGATTCCCAGGTCGAGCAAAGTATTACTGGGTTTTTATAAAATTCTTAGTGGTAGCACGGAGTCTGGAATTGTGCCCGGTATATGGCAATAGGCTTGTAGGATATAGCTAAGGTACAAGATAATATACATAACAAATACTTACATAAAACATACATACACATACACTCACATTCATACCATAATACTTAATACTTTACAACATTTGTACACGGCCTTATGCTTCCGCACGCTTGTACACACCCTTAGCTATACCTACACACGGCCCGGCCGCTAGCGGAGCCCCGGCCCGCGTTGATGTACTCGGACGCCTCGCGTGTTCGCGGAGCCGCCCGCTCGACACATCGAGCGCTGTCGTCGCCGTCGCCTCCCCGCGCTCGACCCGCACGCGCCCCCTCGCTCGCCCACACACACAGTCCGCCACGGCTAGCGATCGCGCGCGCATCGAAATTATTATTCTCTTCTCGTTTTGTATAACCGTAACTTTATTTGATCTCATTATTGTATATTTATTTCTTATTTTAATATATAGACTTTATAACGATAGTGCATTAGTTTTATTTATCTCGATAAACCTAATAGACACTACATTGGTGACCCTGAACTAAACACGTAACGAGTGCTAGTGCTACCTACTGTGCAGTGAACTTCATAAACTTAGTAACAAGTAACTCAGTGACAATATAAAAGTACTATACGTGATTTCCAAAATGTGCGAGTCCGAGAAAAATACGAAAACCGATTCAACGGATTCTAAAGACATTTTCCGTGTCGGCGTGCGCGTTCCGCCATTTTGGCCAGAGAAGCCCGCGATTTGGTTTGCGCAAATAGAAGGACAGTTCGCGATTTCAAATATTACTGCGGACACTACTAAATTCTATTACGTCGTCAGCCACCTCGATCCACGATATGCGACGGAGGTGGAAGATATAATCGTGAACCCACCAGCGACCGAAAAATACGATCGACTAAAAACGGAGCTTATCAAGCGGCTTTCCGAGTCGAGGGAGAAGAAGGTGCACCAACTCCTGACTCACGAGGAGTTAGGCGATAGAAAACCATCGCAGTTTCTCAGGCACCTGCAGCACCTCGCCGGCCCGAAAGTTCCCGACGAGTTTCTACGCACGATATGGTCGAGTCGTCTACCTACTAACATCCAGTCAATAATAGCGTCGCAATCGTCATCGCCTCTTGAGGTACTAGCAGATCTTGCCGACAGGATCCACGATGTCGTACCTAAAGGTCAAATTGCGGCGACATCGTCCAATACACAAGTAAGCTATATACCTACCTTATGTAAACAAATGGCTGAGCTCATGAAACACGTAGAAGTGCTAACTGAGAAGGTCAATGAACTTTCTCGACCGGAGCGATCTAGAAGTCGGAATCGTTCATCTTCTCGACACCGCCGATCTCAATCAAGGACCAACGTGCACCCTACGTGTTGGTATCATTATAAATTCGGTGATAAGGCCACAAAATGTAACCAGCCATGTGATTTTAAATCGGAAAACTTCCAAAGCAGTCGGTAATGGCGGCGGATGACTGCTCTACATGTAAAGGCCGCCTATTTATTTCTGATAAACGTACCGGCGTACAATTTTTAATAGACACGGGTTCCGACGTGTGTGCCTACCCTAGATCGTATTTGAAAAATCAGCTGTCGTATGGTAAACAGAGCAGTTACGAGCTCGTCGCAGCGAATGGTACGCCGATACGTACTTACGGTACATACCAGCTGTCACTCAACCTAGGATTACGCCGTGATTTTATTTGGAAGTTCATAATAGCAGACGTGTCGAGACCTATCATTGGCGTCGATTTTTTAAGTTATTATAATCTATTAGTCGACTGCCGACAACAAAAATTGATAGACTCGATTACAAACCTGACAGTTGGCGCGCCTTCAACTAATGAAATAACGCACGAATTATTGTCGTTAAAAACCTTTACAGGTAATTCGCCTTACCTAGACCTACTACGCAGGTACCCTGAGATAACAAGACCAGCTGGTTCACAACAGAAACCCATTCATAATACCAAGCACCATATTCGTGTTACTCCTGGCCCGCCGGTAACATCACGACCGCGTCGTTTGGCACCTGACCGTTTAAAGATAGCAAAACAAGAATTCGAACAAATGTTGCGAAACGGAATAGCTCGTCGCTCTGAAAGTCCATGGTCGTCTCCACTACATCTCGTACCTAAAAAAGACGATGGCTGGAGGCCGTGTGGCGACTACAGGCGACTAAATGCGCGAACAATACCAGACAGATACCCAGTGAGACACATCCACGACATCGCGTACCAATTGTCAGGCTCAACCATATTTTCTAAAATAGATCTTGTTAAAGCCTTTAATCAGATACCAGTTAACGAAGACGACATCAATAAAACCGCAATCACGACACCTTTCGGTCTGTTTGAGTTTACCGCTATGACTTTCGGTCTAAGAAATGCTGCACAGACTTTTCAAAGATTTTTAGACGAAATTCTTCAAGGCCTAGATTTTACGTTTGGATATCTCGACGATATTCTCGTATTTTCAAAAGGAGAAACAGAACACATAGCACACCTGACAAAAATATTCGAACAACTAAAAAAATATGGCGTAGTTATTAATACCAGCAAGTGTGTCCTAGGTGTCAGTGAGGTTACCTTCTTAGGGTATCACGTGTCTGCAGCCGGTATACGACCTCTCCCAGATAAAGTACAGGCTATTCAAGACTACCCCCTCCCTAAAACAGCTAAGGAGTTACGGAGATTCTTAGGGATGATAAATTTTTACCGGAAGTTCCTACCTGCTGCCGCGCAAATTCAAGCCCCCCTGAACCAAGCTTTAAGTGGTCCTAACATTAAAGGGTCAACGCCCATTGTAGTAACAGCTGGTATACAAAAAGCATTCGACGCCTGCAAGAATAACCTGTTGGAAGCTACGCTCATCGCGCATCCTGATCCAGAGGCCGAGTTAGCACTGTTTACAGACGCATCAGATGTTGCCATCGGAGCTGTCTTGCAACAACGAAGACGTGACAGCTGGCAGCCACTAGGATTCTTCTCTCGCAAGTTATCTCCTGCTCAAACCAAGTACAGTACTTATGATCGTGAGTTGCTCGCGATACACGAAGGAATCAAGTACTTTCGGTATATGCTCGAAGCGAGAACATTTAAAGTTTTCACCGACCATAAACCCATTACATTCGCCTTCACAACAAGCCGAGATAACTGCTCACCCCGTCAACACCGCTACCTCGACTACATATCGCAATTTACTACAGATATCAATCATGTTACTGGAAATGACAACGTAGTTGCAGACGCATTTTCACGACTAGAAAGCGTCGACACTACCATCAACTACAAACAACTACAGAAAGAACAGGAAACGGATCAAGAATTACAGAACTTGCTTAGTAACAATACTGCATTAAAGTTAGAGAGAGTAAAAACTATGGATGCCTACATTTACTGCGACCAGTCTACTTCTCGCCCTAGGCCATTCATCACATCGACTTTCCGTAAGCAAATCTTCAACAACCTGCATAATCTCAGTCATCCAGGCCCCAACGCAACAGCAAAACTAATCTCAGAAAGATTTGTGTGGCCTAAGATTCGTCGTGACTGCAGAACATGGGCTCAACAATGCACAGATTGCCAACGAAACAAAGTCACCCGTCATACTCACTCTCCTCTTTCCTCATTTCCTGTTCCTTCCAATCGTTTCTCCCACGTCCACCTTGACATAATAGGCCCTATGCCACTATCTTCTGGTTTCAGATACTGCCTTACAGCCGTCGATAGATTCACTCGATGGCCAGAGGCGTATCCTCTCGCTGACATCTCAGCGGAGACCTGCGCCAGTACCTTCATTGCTGGCTGGGTTGCTCGTTTCGGATGCCCCGAAACCATCACCACGGATCGAGGCAAGCAATTTGACTCGCAGCTGTTCCAGAGCATCTCGTCCATCATAGGCGCTTACCATCGCCCCACGACATCCTACCACCCGCAGTGCAATGGGTTGGTGGAGAGGATGCACAGACAGCTGAAGGCCGCCATCATGTGCCACAACAACGCACAATGGTCTGAGACACTTCCTCTTGTTCTCCTTGGTATGAGGAGTGCCTGGAAGGAGGATCTACAAACCTCTGCAGCCGAACTGGTATACGGCGAGCCACTCCGGTTACCTGGTGAGTTTTTAAAACCCATAACTCACCACGGCATTGATGAAGCAGACTTCGCAGCACGACTGAGACAGCACATTTCTAAACTGTCACCTGCATCAACTACGTGTCATGGCGAGAAAGTATTTTATGTTCCCAAAGATCTCAACACAGCCACTCATGTCTTCCTGCGGAAGGGACCTTTGAAGAAGTCACTAGAATCACCGTACTCTGGTCCACATCTAGTTATTGAAAGAGGACCAAAAACTTTCATAATAGACGTCCAAGGGAAACACATGACAGTAACCATTGACAGGCTTAAACCAGCATATATGGCAAACAATGATGATGGCTTGGCACACAACTCATCGTCGACGCCACAACCGTTATCTGCTCCATCGACGTCACCACAACCATCATCTGCCCCATCGCCAGTTCCACCACAACCACAGTTGCAACCCAAGATCACCACAAGAAGCGGGAGAACTGTGAGATTTCCACAGCATCTTTCTTACTATCGACCGTGAACCGGTCTCAGCGGGGGAGTGATGTAGGATATAGCTAAGGTACAAGATAATATACATAACAAATACTTACATAAAACATACATACACATACACTCACATTCATACCATAATACTTAATACTTTACAACATTTGTACACGGCCTTATGCTTCCGCACGCTTGTACACACCCTTAGCTATACCTACACACGGCCCGGCCGCTAGCGGAGCCCCGGCCCGCGTTGATGTACTCGGACGCCTCGCGTGTTCGCGGAGCCGCCCGCTCGACACATCGAGCGCTGTCGTCGCCGTCGCCTCCCCGCGCTCGACCCGCACGCGCCCCCTCGCTCGCCCACACAGTCCGCCACGGCTAGCGATCGCGCGCGCATCGAAATTATTATTCTCTTCTCGTTTTGTATAACCGTAACTTTATTTGATCTCATTATTGTATATTTATTTCTTATTTTAATATATAGACTTTATAACGTTAGTGCATTAGTTTTATTTATCTCGATAAACCTAATAGACACTACAGGCTCACCCTTACATGGGACTCATAATAGTGAAAAAAGTGGGTGTTACATTGTACAGTGGCATTAAGTGCCGAAATGTGCACCTCTGCCTACCCCTTCGGGGATAAATGGCTTGATGTGGGTGTTATGTTATGCGGATAGACTCCGTAAATAGAATGTTGCAATGCATTACGTGCAACTATGAGATCACAGATATTCGTTTAGAGTACATAGAGCGTTTCCTGTTTATGTATTGTAGTCGACGCGTGCAAACGCTAGTTACCTAGACCTAACACACGTCTTAGGGCTAGATTCTCTTTTTTAAGTTTCTGACCAATTATAAAAGTACTTATTTATTTTTATCTTCAACTATCTGGCAATAGATGGTGGTAATTATCCAGACAACATAGGATGGCAATTAACCCTTCAGGAATCAGTATCAATAGGCAGGTAATCTTTAAAAACTTACCTACAAGATACCGTATGCTGTAGTTGAAGTTCAAAGACTATAATGGTTGAAACATACATTTACATACCTAAAAGAAAGCTGGAAACAGTTCAGCTTTATTTTAAGAAAACATACAGCTTAACAGTGAACACTAATTAAATATTCATCTCTGTAAATAGACTATCCCACCAAAAACATAAATGTAAAAAAGGGGAGCCAAGTTCAGCCCAAATATTATGCTTTGACGTGGGCTTCGCCGAAAAAAGAATGAAGATCTAAATGAGTGCCAAGGTCTATGCAAAAAAAAAAAAAAAAAGAGGTCTATGCAAAATTTAAATATGTATCTATAGGAACAAAATAACGTTATGAACGAGAATCAAACTATATTTCTTTGCTTTATTGGATACCTATAATAATTGCTGTTATCTAAAAATGTGAGATCTTAAAGTAGGTTAGATTTGACTTGGCCAGTTTTCATCAGTCATTATTTTTATAAAGCTTTTCAATTTTTTTTATACTGATAATAACTAGCCAAGTCAAATCTAACCTACTTTAAGATCTCACATTTTTAGATAACAGCAATTATTATAGGTATCCAATAAAGCATTTATGTTTTGGTGGAATATCATTACTTTTTGAACAGAAAACTAAGCAGGTATCGAGATTTAATCTCTTTTCTTGTGGTATATTTGTTAACCACCAATTTATTCAATATTTTTCTTTTGTATAAGCGACTATGTGTCTTACGTCTATGAAAACATGGTTCAATTTCCTATGAACAATAACAGTAGAAAATAACGTTTGTATGGGAACACCACTTATTTATGAACTTTTTGTTACTTTTGGATTTTTCCCATTGGTTACACACAATAACAGAGCTGTATTCCAAATTTCAAAGTTCTAGGACATCTGGAAGTACGTTAGAAGAGACTATGTGTCTTATAGTAATGTACCTCTAAACACGGTTCAATTTACTATGAACAATTATAGTGGAAAAGTACGTTTGTATGGAGACAACCTTTATTTAATAACTTTTGGTTATTTTTGGATTTTTCCCTTTGGTTACACACAACAACCGAGCTGTATTCCAAATTTCAAGGTTCTAGGTCATCTGGAAGTTGGTTAGAATTTGCTACTATATGTCAGTCAGTCAATACTAAAATTTGCGAACTTTGGACCTTCATATCTTTACAACCGTTTGAGCTACCTTCATGAAATTTTGGATTCTACATGTCCTTACGGATAAAATTAAACGTACGAAGTTTTATGTGTTTACGTTAAATAGTTTTTGAGTTATAGAGGGGTCAAAAGTGGCACGAAGTGGTTCGTGTAAAGATACACTGTGGCGCGCGCTGTTTGCTGAACTTGGCTGACGCGCGGCCGCGCGTCTCGATAGATTAGCATGATTAGGTACCTACACGTATATATTTTAACACTTTAAACGTTAACTAAAAATCGCGAGTTACTCACGAGAAAAGCTCTACTAGTTTCGAACCACAGAGGGGTTCTTCCTCATGAGCAGAGTGCGCGGTCGCGGCGATGTCGCTAAAGTGTACGTTAATAACTTTTTGAACAATTGCCCGATAGTCTCGCAATCTAGTATCCGAAAGCGGAAAGATTGTATGCTATAAGTGCGGTAGGAACCGATGTTTCTTACCACCAGGTTCATCGGGCGGTAAAATATTCACCAGGTTTCGCTAAAAAGGTTAAATTAGGCGAATGAGGCTGGTATTACCCATATCTGAGAAAAACCGAAACAGAGGTCACAATCTCATTGAAAGTTCAACTTTGTTATACAAAAGTGTTGAAGTACCTAATCACATGTGCTATCGTGGGTACTGTCTACGTACTGCGATAATGAATTCATTGTGCATAATAATATAGGTAGAGCTGTGTAGGTATGATACGATTAATTGCATCAATGTTGAATTACCTACATTGTATATATTATGTATAAAAAGTTGGTCTCTTCTGTATAGTTGCTTTTTATTTATACTTAGGTACTTAACAAAGTCGAAGTTTGTGTGTTTGTTTGAACGCGCTAAGCTCTTGAACTAGTGGTTCGAATTGAGTAATTATAATAAGAATAGTCTATCTATTTACCGAGGAAGGCTATACAATATCATGCTCTGATCATAGCAGAGCGAGTGAAACCGAGCGAAAGTAAGTTGCTAGTATTTAAGTTTGGTTACCTATCTTATGTAGGCATTCTGGTGATGGTGGCTGGCTCAGGAGAAGAAAGGAAACCACAGACGTTACTAGGAATAAAAACCATTTAATGTTATAATAAAATAGACCATAATTTTATAGGAATTCATAATTATGTATACAATAGGTAGGTATATAGTCAATACGTATGCACTATAAAAATATTAACATTCATAAAATACATACCAACATTAGATTATCATAATTACCGGATAATAATAATAATAAAAACAATAAGGAAACAGCGAGATGTTTTGCCTTACAAACGACGGTAATGAGGACGTTTGATGCAGTAACATGTCTCGTGACATGTAAGTGCGATGCCCCATTAAAGCCATACCCTTTTTGTCCATTGCGCTGCATTGCGTCGCATCGTCGCAACGGTACAATGCATTGCACACCCCACCAGGGTTGTAAGGATGACGTCGCAGATATAAACGAGATGACAGTTCGTCAACGCAGCGCATCAGCCTACCTCCAGCTTCGTTGCTTGTCCGTTGATCCGGTGTAATAGGGCATGCCACAAAAACTACATATATGATAAACGCCGTGACGACGCAACGCACTAATGGGGCGTCGCTCTAACATGAAGCGCGCGTGGAACATTGCAACACTTTACACTGGTAACGTATTACCTATGAAGCCATAACATTATTGTCTCCAAGACAATAATGTTATGGCTTACGTTTTAATTTTGTGTCTATAAAGATATCATACAGTTATATTATAATAATTATTATAGTTATATCTTTCGACTGCATGATTGGCAATTCGCCTGTGTAGTACATGTGTAGCTGCATATATGGCGCATGCTCCTGTACGGAACAAATATTTGCTTGAATCTATTTCGAGGTTTCATTATGTAAATAAATTGTATTTATAGACAGTATTCACATTTGCAAAATCGGTGGAAATTCCCTTATGAATCAAAGCAACGTTTTACGGTCATAATATAAGAGTTACGTCACTGGTGGAATGGTAGCATTCCAATTAAAATTTATCATAGATCTAAATAATTTGCAAGTATTTCCTCAAAAATCACAAGATCAAGCGAAAATTTATTCCGTTGTAAAATTCCAATAAATTACTCATGCGACTTAATTGATCTGGATCAGATCATCTAACTGGATAACTGGACTAGATGTCATTTGTGACTGACTGAAAGCCATTTCAATTTTGTTCATTCTACATTCCAACAGACTAACTCTGTCTGCTAGCTTATTCATTTTACCTTCCAGTTCTTCAAACTTCTGGTCTCTTTCGTTATTGATACGCAACGAGTCGAGTTCGTCCGTCAACGTTCTTAATTGGCTGGACAAGGCGCTGTCCGGCGGAGACGACTCAAAAGAAGACACAGAAGAACTCGTCATCAGCAAAGGTTCCAGCTCTCCTTGTTTCAAATAAAACTCAGACTTTTTAAACTCTTTCATTTCCTCTGCAGTCAACAATGCCCCGACCACCTTTTCAATATCATTCGCGTCGATAGCTGCAATCACATTCTTTAACTTATCGCAATAAATCTTCTGTAAACTCTCCCTTAGCCCGCCAATCAAATTGTGGTCGCAGTTCCAAAAGAAGGGAATTTCTTTCTTTTGGATGGCGAGATAGAACTCCTTGACCATCGTACGGAATAGCACACTGACTTTGTTCTGCCAGTAAGCTTTGTCTTGTGTTTCGTACACTTTCTTTAAGAAGAGTGATTTGATGTAATAGCTAGCAATAGCTCTCATCTCGAGCGCATCTCGTAACTTTTTCACCTGAAATTATTTAAAAATGTTAAGTTGGAAAAAAACTTGGTTACCTGAGAAGTTTTTGCAAATAGTGTTTTTGAGTAGTATCTTACCAGTCGGATAGTTGTCTTCAACGCTTTGCAGTCTTTGATAATTTCTCTCTCCTGTTCTTGGAAGGACAGGCGCCAGCAACGGTTCTTTAGGGTATTGTCACTTAGAGCCTTGTTAGGCTTGGGAACAACCAGCCAGTCCTTCGCTTGAAGTCCGTCGATTACTCTAAAATAACAATGCTATACTTAGAAGGCAATCCGAATCTAGATACCTAACTATTATGATCCACATATGCTTTACACCAATACCTAGGTTTTCATTCACTGAAAAAATCTTTGAAGGTGATCATTTGGTTTTATATTGTTTTTTATTGATCCACATAAGTAGATAGTTGCCTAGATAAATAAGTAGATACTTGTAGGTACATCAGCAACAAGTTTTTGTAAAACTAGCAAGTATTAATTAAATGCTAACTAACCTGTAACCTTCTGGTGCGCGAGGATACATGAACTTAATGACCGGTACCAAGTCCACATCCAGGGCGTACTTCTCAGTTCCCTCGTCGTTTCTAATGTTAAGCGTGTAGGCCGGTCCTGACTCCTTGTACGTCAGCAAGTAGACGTCCCCGTTCACCGTAACCTTTCCCTCCATAGCGTTCAGCGCTTTTTGGACATTCTTGTGCATCCACTGACGGAACTTATTCTGCAGTAAGTACTTCTCAGAGTCCCGCCACTCCCGCGTCACTTTGTGCGTCTTCTCCCAGTCAGGCTGCTTGTCTAAATTATCAAAAGCACTTGTGATCTTCAGCTTAACGAAACCCGGTTCTTCATTCTCAATGATGATGTCCGCGTAACTGATTGGTAGGCGAATTACGATGTCCATGTCGAATTCATCCATCTTGCCCACTTTGATGTTGTCGGAGACGCTTCCACCGTACATGATCTGGTAGATGGTCACACGTTGTAGATGTAGCCACGATAAGTGGCTACACCCACAATCCATGGCGTCCCGTCGCAGCTCTATAAAAATACTATTGATCGAATTTCAATACATACATACTGTTTAAGACTGAAAGCTCTTTAGTTCACAATTTACTAACAAATCGTTGCTGTAATTTATAGCTACTCTACTTAGGTAAAGTTAGGTGCTTCTAAATGAGTTCCATTTTTATGTACAATACTGCATTATTGAATTTTTACTAACATGGCTACAGCAAACGTTTAAATAAAATGCAGTTTAGAAGCACCGATATGAAAGTACAGGAAATAAATTGTGGAGCAACGATCGATTTTGTGTAAAATGTGAATTAAACTGTCAAATACCAAGCGGTCACCGGTGACCGCAACCTATTGTTCTATAATTGTGTCTGCAAAACCGGTACTCGACGAGTTAAATTGTTTTCAGCCCTACAATTATGGATGTATGTACATGATATTTGACAAATAATGATTTTTATAAATAGGTAAACGAGACATAAGTTACAAAAATAAAAACATTAAGTCACTTCAGTATTTACCTGACTGCCGTATTTCTTGAAATAATTACATTGTTCGCCCATCTTCTGCTTGACTTGATCGAAGACGCTCTTGAATACATTCTGTGACTTCTTAAAATCATCATCTTTGATCGAGATGAACTGCTTGAACACTTCTCCGAGGTACAAGTCCAAACTTCTCTTTTTCGAAGCCATGATTCACTGAAATAAAAATAAAATCTATTTACAAAACAATACTTAGGTACGATAAATACTTCTTCATATTAAATTGTACGTTTGCTAACACACCCACGACACAGAAGAAAATCTAACACCAAAATCCAACAATAAGTAACAATATTTAAGTTGGGTTAGCTCAACCGATTTTCACAATTTAAATTAATAGACTGTCTACAAAAAATATTAGAGAGACGTTCCTCCTTAACGCCTGCTAACAGAATGTTGGTCGGTAAGTAACGGGGTCCTATTTCTTGATCATCTGAAGTAAATATTATTGTTTTCCGTTTGGCAAAAAACAATAACAATAACAGAAATGGCTAAAACCGCAGTGTCGTTGGTACTAAACGTAAAATACGTAGCTATGTAGATATATATATATGACGTATTGCAACAACAATCGTCATTGTTGTGTCGTTACATTAAGTAATTGTTGCATTTATTTACTAAACTTCAATATCTACTGTACCTACTTCAAATACAGTGTAAGACGAACTTAATTTCTTAGGCATCGTATTTATTACACAACACAACGTCACGTTTTTTATTACCTACACAAAGGGATTTTACAAGTCGAACTTTAAAAAACATAACAACGTCAGTGCTTTTATCCACGAAGAGAAAACAACATATTATTATGTACTATTTATTGTAATATAATACAATACGTACATTTTTTAACTAGTTACGTAATGAGTTCCATGTAAAAAGGGAGTGTCTATTGTCATACAATTATTGGACACTATTAACTACTGAGAAAGTACTACGTTATTAATATTACTTGGTCTTTAAAACATATCTCAGTAGTTGCACGGAGTCTGGAATTGTGCATGGTATATGTCAATAGTATCCTCACCCCCTATTACACGGGACTCATAACATAAATAGTGAAAAGTAGATGTTACATTTTCCAGTGGCATTAAGTGCCGCAATGTAAACCTCTGCCTACCCCTTCGAAGATAAAAAGCGTGATGTTATGTAAAGCAATAAGTAGGTATGTATTTTTTTAAGGGGGGAAAATCATCGAATGGCTGCTCCCGCCTGGGGAGGCGGGAGGGAGAGTCTGAATTAACAGTAGTAGGTAGGTTTTATTTTCCTTATCTAATATCTATGTGGTAGTTATGACCTCTGTAGATTTATCTAACGAGGCATGTCATGTACTGTTAATGCTATAAAACTGAAAACTAATACAATAATAATGATAAAATAACATAATCTAAAGTGCCTCGGTATTTAGTTGTTATTATTACTGCATTTGGATCTGGTTGGAGAATCGTTGGAACTGAATTTGTCCAACAACTGCTACTAGCCACCGAGATATGGATTTTATTTTAAGGGGGAAAAATCATCGAATGACTGCTCCCGCCTGGGTGAGGCGGGAGGGAGTGTCAGACTCTTACTGACTAAAACCACCCCGTTCCTTCTCCTGCACGTCGACCCGGTGCCTCGGTAACCCGTTAGGTTCTCCGCGACAATAAGTATGTATACAAAATTATTATTCGATGAGTTCAATAATATTAAATATGTTATCTAGTCCCACTGATATTCTGAGGCCTTAGTATGAGTTTCATTTACGTTTAAAGTATTCGTAACGAGTTCGCGTTCGGCACTCTGATTGGCCGGCGCCAATGAAGCAACCAATCGGAGCGCCGAACGCGAACTCGTTACGATTACTTTAAACGTAAAACAAACTCGTACTAAGGCCTCTGAATATCATTTCATAAATCGAGATATATAGGTAATTACATTTTCCTAGATCGGTACAAGAATCGAAACAGAGTCCCATTTGTTGGCTGTCTCTCTAATACTTATTTCATCACCCACCACTAAGTCTAAACCAACTTTTAACTGAAAGTTACTTACTAGCGTAACATAGCACCTCAACTAATCCCTTACTTGGACTGTTAGGTAACACTTATAGATTTGTGTAAACAAAATATGAATTCTCTTAGCTTATCCGGTTCCCAGTCTTAGTATTATAGACCTTATTTCCGATGTTTAGAGACTGCTTTTGTATGAACAAATGCTGTGGATTTTTCATAAATTGTTGAGGATTATAGTAGTAATCTTGGAGTTTGTGAAAACGGTCAATCGGGCATTAAACAAAGAAGCAAGGCACGTCCAATATAATAGATGCTTGTGCTTAAAGTACCACTTAGTGATACCAAGTACCAACAAGCCAACAACACTCAAAGGACATGGCAGTATTAACTTAATGGAACAAGATAATGTTAAAAACCTCAACCTTAATACAATGTAATAAAGTCTATAAGTTATTGATTTTAACATTGTTTAATTCTACCGCACACTGCCATTGAAAAATCTACTTTATGACACACATATAAATTGACTTTTCTGTCATCATGGTGATTGCTAACTGGAATTAACAGTAGCACAAAACTGTCTCGTTGGTCGAGTGGTTGCAAGTGCGACTGCCGGGCAAGGGGTCTCGGGTTCGATACCCGGGTCGAACAAAGTATGAATGTTTTCCAAAAGATCTCAGTAGTAGCACGGAGTCTAGAATTGTGCCCGGTATATGGCAATAGGCTCACCCCCTATTACATGGGACTCATAACATAAATAGTGAAATGAAAAGTGGGTGTACAGTGGCATTAAATGCCGTAATGTGCACCTCTGCCTACCTCTTTAGGGATAAAAGGCGTGATATATGTTATTTCCACAAAATACATTTAAATAATATAAAGGAAAAGAAAATAAATAAGTATATACATCTGAAAATAATCTACTCATATTTATATTATTATGTTATTAAGTATAAGATTAACATTATGAAATAAATAGTACATTTTTGATTTGTATATTGATTAGATTTTTCACTTTGCTTGTTACTTTAGTAGTTTGCCAAACATAACTGACAAAAAGATCTATTTTTAAACACATGTGTCTTAAAAAAATACAATTAGTAATAACATTGCATTTTTTGTGTATATGTAAACATAGACAATACATAGTGAAATATATTTAAATAATTATTTATTATTGAAGTAGGTAGGCTATCGGTTTTATCTAATATTATTATTAATCTATGTTTGTTTATCAAACTACCCGTAGATTAATAATTTCATTGTGTTGGTGCAGACCTTTATTGGAATTTCATCATGTTGTATTACATATTGGACAAATTCTGTTGCAATTTGTGCATTTCATTACAGCCATTGTTGAATTTAACTGTAGATGAAATAGTTATATCATAATTAAAGGCAATACATAAGTTTTTTAATAGAAATATGACTTTGACTGCCAACAGAAAACAGCATGGTGCTTATCAAGTTAAAGAGTGTAATATAACTCAACTGTCAAACACCAAGCAGTCACCGGTGACTGCAACCTATTGTTCTATAATTGTGTCTACGATGACCGGTACTTGACGAGTTAAATAAGGGTAGTTATAATTAACCTTTCAACTGTCACATCAAAGAATCAAAGAAGTGCCCTCTCAGCACCAGCTAAGAATTAATTTGTAACCGCTTAAACTGTCAATTACCAAGCGGTCACCGGTGACCGCAACCTATTGTTCTATAATTGTGTCTGCAAAACCGGTACTCGACGAGTTAAATGCACCGATATGAGACAGAATGGAAACTACATTGTCTCACGTGGATCCATGTTTACACACACGAAAGGTTAAATAATATTTTAGAATTTGTATAATGTTCAAATCAGTCATGCATGTAGTTGGCTGCGGTGTGCTGCACACTTTTTTGTTTGTCGTTTGTCCTATGAGTCTGGCAGTCAAAAAGGTTAAACATATTAATAGCATGATACTTATGCATAACACTAAACATTAACTTGTTGAGTACCGTCATTATAGACACAATTATAGAACAATAGGTTGCGGTCACCGGTGACCGCTTGGTGTTTGACAGTTTAACTCGTCGAGTACCGGTTTTGTAGACACAATTATAGAACAATAGGTTGCGGTCACCGGTGACCGCTTGGTGTTTGACAGTTTAAATGGTGATAATAGAGCTTTGGGGACTCATACTAATAATGCTTTACAGGTAATCAATGGATGGAAAACAAGTGTCATATTCCAGTTATCCAATTAATATATAAGTACAATCCTATTTAATCTTCATTTTAATTTAAAGTTGTATAAATCAGAAGATTACCGAGTTACTTAGTAGGTACATTCTACCGTACAGGCAAACTGTTCCAATAATAAATTCTACTTCTATTGCAAAAGATATCCATTGGCGGTTGTTCTTGTACATAGGTAATACATATAATTGTAACAACGATCTCGGAAAATGACGTTTACTAAAAAAATAAGGGGGAAAGCTCGGTCATCCAGATATAATATGTGAATGCAATTACACAGTAGAAAATGTCATAAAACATCCCGACGGAAATCTACATGTTGCGTTGAATTGAAAGTGTGTGACAATAAATACATAGTTGACTACTATTAGGGCCCTTACTTTATCCAAAATACTTGGAAAGACATCAATCATTACAATACATTCTTCTAAGATTTAGTTGCTAATTGCCACTGTTTTATAAGCTTGATTATAAATATTGTAAACAAACTCACCACTTTAAAGTATTTAATCCAACTTTTGAGTGCTATTGTGCATTAAGTAATGTTATATTTTATCAATTTCTCCGCAGTCAACCGCAATCTGTCGACGTTGAAACTAAATTGTTTCATATTTCCACTTAAAGTCAATGCAACTTTTATTTTTATACTCGTAAAATTGGGATTTCCTAGAGAATCACTTTACAGTGTTGACGTTTCTAAAGTAAATGTTACCCACAGCGCTCCCCCATAAATTACTAACAGTAGCAGCAAATAACTAACAAAATCAATCTTATTAAAACTAGTTTTTCAATTAAGTACATAATAGTTTTACAAACTTTGTAAAGGTTATGATTATGTTACATAGTTTCAATCTGAATTCTGACCATTATCGACTTTGTGTGCCTTCAATATTACTTCCAAGGAGAAAGGTTATCAAGAAAAGATAAAAAAATATAATTTTAAGGTTTTCCCCACGATCTAAATGTTTTTTTGCTTAGCCAACACCATATCAAATGTCAAAACTCAAACTTAGATCACTATCTTTTTATACAGCAAAAAATGTTTTTGAATATAAATAAATAGGTATTAATTTTACAAGCATATTGATGAAATAATATTTAAATTCAAGTAAATGAAAAGTATTAATTATATCATGTTTATAATTAAGTTTTGTGGTATATTGGTCATATTACTCTCTCATAATCACGTAAAAATGAAAAACCTGTAAAACAAAATATTCAAATTACTCAATGTGCAAAGAAATGTAATATTCTCATAATTTTCTCCGATGATAACAAAATATTTCTAGACTGTTCTCGAATCTTGATAAAGTTTATTTATCAAATTTTTGGGAATCCCCGATAACAGAATAGTGTTGCCGACACTATCGTTTAATTTTTATTACCAATTTGTCAATTTTATGAGAAAGTAAGTCTCATTCTATAAAAGTAAAAATATTATGAAATAAAATTGAAAATTTTAATTATTATATTTGATGATTTTTTTATTAAATCGATCCTAAATAGGGAATTATTACGAGCATTATTTTCACAGAAAATGCTTGCTACTTTAACATACTATCAGTAGAAATTACAATTTGTATGTGTAATCACCAGTTTGTTAAAACATAGATATCAATTGAGGTTCTTTGTTATTTAAACCCAGTTTCAGATTATAGTTGAGGTGTTCCGGGTGTTCGTTGATTAAGAGATTTAAACTTTGAGTATTTTAATTTCATACTTAGTGCATTGAACATATTCACATTCGGTAAGCAAAATAACTAGTACAGTGTAACCAGCAAACCAACCTACTCTAATGAATTTATTTTTGTCATTGGATTATCGACTTGATATCTTACCGATAGAGTTGAAAATCAAATAAAGAAATTGTACAGAAAAGAGTAGGTTGACCTGCTGCCCACTTTCTAAAGTGACAAGATTTTATAGTTTAATTAATATTTAATAAGTACTTACCTTACTAGGTAACTAAGCTAAAAGTCAAACTACTGTTTGAAAAGAGACTTTTAGCTTAGTTTATTTTATTTAAGTTCTAAATTGACACGAGTAAGAGTACTAACGAACCCTGTAAGCGCGTGCGTACCAAACACCAGCACAAATGAACTAATTTGGCGTACACATACATAGTTGATATCACAAGCATTAAAATTTTTCTAATTTATAAGAGGGACAGGAGCGTGTGACTTAAACTGGGGACGAGGTATATACTTGCAGGTACCTACTCTGTGTGTGTAACCTTACCTTACCTTTAAATATACCTAAATCTGAAAGTTACAAAATAAATTGTATTGATAATACATGTAAAATGTAATGAGCGACTGGGTTATTTTTCTTTACTGTATCCACCGCGTGCGCTTTATATTTCATATTTTACTAGCTGACCCGGCAAACTTCGTACCGCCTAAAAATTTGTTTCTCACCTTTCAAACCTTCCCTGGACTTCCACGATCATTTCAAGACCAAAATTAGCCAAATCGGTTCAGCTATTCTCGAGTTTTAGCGAGACTAACGAACGGCAATTCATTTTTATTTATATAGATTCATTGTATGAAATATGAAGACCTATTATTTTAATGATTTGCTCTAACACACCTTTGAGAGAAATTTCATTGCTAACACATTCACACATGGCTAAGTTTTTATGTAAACACACTTTTATAATTGCAGTAAAATGAATAACAACAACAGGAATAATAATAATAATAATAATCCTGAGGAGAATGGTGGTGCAAATCCATGGGCGATTGCAGCCGGTATTGGGCTGGCTGGTGCCATAGTGGGTGGAACCATATCATATCTGATGAGTGGCTCCAAGGAGAAGGAACCAGAGCACCGTAGTCCACAA
This sequence comes from Spodoptera picta, assembly GCA_038387885.1. NCBI lineage: Eukaryota > Metazoa > Arthropoda > Insecta > Lepidoptera > Noctuidae > Spodoptera > Spodoptera picta. Next base: position 223,346 of record JAZHFQ010000185.1, read on the forward strand.
TCCCCCAGTGTGGAGGATAGGATGATAAGGAATACGGCCAGTACCAGCAGGTCTAACAGCTCCGAGGATACCGTATCTTCGTATCTTTCTGATTTGTTAGGAAGGATGTCTACGTCACGGTAAGTTGTAATCCTAACTTGTCATGAAAACAACTGCAAAGCAAAGAAAGTCTTCTAGAAGTCCCCTTTTGCGTGTCTCTCTCATTTACTTTTTAAATTTTTGTACGATTTTCACTCTTTTCCCTACAATAGATAGGTAGCGTGGTAGTTAGGTACCTTAGGACTAGGTACGTGTGGGAAGCGCTGTTCTACATGGTACAACTATTTCTTAGTTTTTACAGTACGCCACGGGGCGCTCGGGGGCGGTTCGGCTCCCGTATTGAATATACCTTGAATATTTGTTTTACCCATAAATGATTGCGCCGGGTACGGTACCTCCTGATATGAAACTATGTAGTTTTTTTTGTAGACAAACACTCAAGTGCCTATAGAAATTCAAGCGTAGAGTAAAATAGATACTTGTTTAAAAAAAAACTAAAATACAAAACCCTTTACAAGTACCACAGCACACACCTATGATAAAATTTCAGCCATTAGTTTCGTGAACAAGTGCCATATTGTATAACTTGTAGAGTTAAAACACTCATTTAAAAAAGGATGCAATCACTTCACCTTTTCACGTTGTGTTGATAGTTTACAATATAGTAGGTAAGTAATTTAGGTACGTTGAGTGCCAAAGGTCTTGATGAAGTATTCGAAAATCTTGAGACTGTACTTAAGAGAAGAGCCATAAATCTCGAATGTAAAAACTTGGGAGTTGAGATTATTCTCAAGCTAGGTTAACTTGTCGAGTACCGTCATTTAGACACAATTATAGAACAATAGGTTGCGGTCACCGGTGACCGCTTGGTGTTTGACAGTTTAAGTTAGTTAAGTTGTATCGAGTCAGTATCTGTAAAGTCATTCGTTCGTTCAATAATCACCAAATCAAGAACACGCGTATCATTTGGCCGTATCATTTTTAGTAAGTTAAAAATGTCATTCGATATCAGGCTGCAATATTGTAAGGTTTCAATCTGCCGTCACCACTCGACACTGGCAGTATAGTCGACAACATCGTATTTTATTTTATTTTTATTTTTTTTATTTTATTTATTTGGGAAAATTAACAATTATACACTATAATAATACATTATAACAAATATGAAAGTATAGAATAAATGTATAATCAACGACATTCTCCACAGAATATACGTATTGGAGACTCTGTTACCAAAGAGAAAAAAAAATTGTACGGTTGTCTAGGAACGAGAAGGAGTTGGTTGGTGGCGAGAAATTAGTTTCGTACCTAGTCAGAGTTTAAGTTTTAGTAGGTAAATTAAAAACAATAAATCAGCGTGGTGAAAGCGCGTTGCATAATACCTATCTAAAAAGTGACGTCATTTTTAGCGGGGGTCCTTCCACATCTACGATGAGCATTGAAGAGTGCCACAACATTCCTGAAAACCCAGTGATTACGAATCTTAACTCGTTGCTGTCCGACATACACGTGCGATACATAAAGTTGAGCGACTTCGGCACTCATTATAGAGTGTTTGACACGATCTTCCAAGCTGTGCACAAGAAGATGAAGGAAGTCGACCCCTACTACCAGAAGTATTCAAGCACGGTGCGTATACCTATGTACTTACAATCTTATTCTCATGCCTACATATGTCCCTCTGCACACGTTAGTATGAAAGTTCCAGGTTCAACCAACAGAAATGAAATGTCGTTTTTTGATAAGTATTCGATGACGATGTATGTCTACCTCTATATATATGTGTCGACGTGAATACAAATTTTATTTTCATAAAGTATGGGGTTGTTTAGATAATCACATTTCAAATGTTGGTTTACTTAATTTCGTTTATTTCACCTCCACAAACAAGTGCACTCTTAGTTATTTGATGTTATAATTACCTCTATTTTAATACTTGAATTAACATATTAAATAGGTACAATATCATCACTCCTTTTATTCCCCCAAACGGTACACAGAGATGTACAATTATAAGAAACACTGACGTATGGCCAGTTACGTTAATATTTACATGTACCTAGGTAATAAGGACGAATCTATACTATATACCGCACAAAATTCTAGACTTTGTTAGTGCTAGGTAAAAATTTAATGCCTAGTTCGACCCGAGAATTGAACCTAAAACCATCGAAACGCTCAGAATTCAAAATTATTACCTAAGTTAAATGCTGAGATATTTAACGATTAGACTTCATTGCTGGTGAAGTAGTTATAAATGGCCTTAGACTCTTAGAGCTGCGATGTCGCGTTCGACTCCCGGGTCGATAAAAACATATTTTTCACACTAACGACATTATTATCAATAGTCCAAAGTCTGCAACTGTGTTCTCGTTATGCTCATAGCTCATTCCTATTATACAGGACCCATAACTAATTAAAGTAGATATTACTTCCAGTACATAACATGCATCTCTACTCGACAGTTAAAGGAATTAAAATTGTTATTCTATGTTATAGAGGATTTGTTCTTATGAAGTTTTGGTCATAACTGTTGCCTATTTAAGAGTTTTACTCCACGTAATCGTTTGGTTTGCTTCGTGAATTGTAATATTTTTATAGGTTTGTAGGCTCTTATCTCCGTTTTACAGCGAGCTGGCTAAAAGTTGTAATACAAAAAATAGTTGTTAATTTAAATGATATCAACACTGTTGGTTCAATGTCCAATGCGCTAGGATTCTTTTAATGCTAGTTAATGATGGACCGATAGTTTCTAACAGCGAACACCTGAGCAAAATCACATGAAATAAATTAAGAAATAGGCACATATTATGTACGTAAACGTTTTAATTACATACCTAAGTACATAAAAAATGCACTTACAGTATTTTATTTATGACTGAGTTTGAGAGAATTGATACAACAATCTCTCATTTATCTTATGTGTTTGTAGGACCGCAGATATAAGTATTTAATGAACTTTTTAATATTTTAGGTCCAGTGTTGTGGCAGTCATTTCGATAATTTACGCATCGATAAACCTGACGAATTTGACATGGACATAGTGGTCGGCTTACCTGTTAGTATCAAGGTCGATCCTTTCAATCCTGACCATAGTGACATCATTTTAGAGGCTAAGTCCCCGGGATACGTCCAGCTAAAGACGGGGGTTCAGTTCCAAAAACTACCAATGAGGGACAAGGAAGAATGGTTGATCAACAAAACTGCGTATGAATGGAAAGATGATGCCAACTATCTCTTGCGATCAAAGTTCTGTGATTGGTTCAAGGGCGTCGTGAACAAGGCTCTGAATAAATTTGAAGTTAGTAGTAATGGACGACCCGTGTACTACGTGGAAGGAGTGCCGTATGTCATTGACAAGTCGGAGTCCGGACCGGCAATGACGCTTCTGATTAGCAACTACTCTAGAAACTTCAAATTGGATGTAGATCTGGTGCCGTGCTTCAAGTTCCCGGAGAACCGATGGCCGATCAGCAAATCTTACCGTGACATACCCCCGCGTTGTAAGAAGGACTACTGGATGGTGGTCGGCAAGCCAAATAAGGCGTCGCCGAGTGCGTACGACCAGTCGCGCTCCTGGCGCATAGCTCTGCACAATCAGGAGCGCGAGTTGATGTACCATTCATACAACTTGCGACAAGCAATTCGATTGGTGAGTATTCTTGATTACATTCGAAGTATACTTACAAACGTTAGCACTAAGTTAAATCAGTAGGTACCTATACCAAATGTTTTGGAATCAAGTTGACAAATAACTGAAGTATTTCATATTTTTAGTGGCTTCCTGTGATTTCTATATAAAAATACACTAAAATGACGCCATTTAATTACCTTTTATTTCTCGAAGGGTCTGGCAGTGACGCACATAAATGTGCAAGACCTATTCATTGTTGTTGGTAAATTATTATCCAAAAACTTAAAGATTGTTAACTGTTTAAGAATATCGTAATACTGACAAACCCAATATAAATATTTAGTTCGACCCGGGATTACACCGAGACTCCGTGCCCGGCAGTCGCGCTTGCCACCAATCGACTTACTTACCTCGACCAATGAGGGATTGCCGAATATAATATTTAGTTAATTATTGTTTATTTGTTTGACACAGATCAAAAAGCTGCGAGACTCGTTAGGAATGAAGAAGATAGCGAGTTACTACATCAAAACCATATTCTACTGGGAAGTTATAGAAATCAACAATCCGGACTATTGGCAGAAGAGCAGTCCAGCGACATTGTTCAAGCAGATGGTAGGGAAACTGCATCAGGCTTTGGTGGCGAGAAACATACCTTATTTTTGGAATAAGCAGAATAACCTTATAGGTTCAGTACCACCACAAACTCTAGCCAACTACGAGGCCAAATTGAAGCCCTTGTTGGAAATATTGGAGCAACCATCGAAATACAAACTCGTGGCCCGATATTTATTGACACCGGAAGAATTCGCCGATTATAATGCAAGGTTCCTTCATATCTAATTTTTACATTTATTCATATTTCAATAGACCATAGAATACATAGTATTGATAGTACGTGTGAAGTTTAAACCTCGAACGGTGTCACATTTAATTTACGTATTTGTATTACTTAAACCTACACTTGTGTAGGCTGTATGGACATGCGATATAACTGTTCTGTGTACAGTAAATCTGCACAGTGAAATCCCAAGGTGTAGCCTGTATAAGACACAAATCTCCCTCTTGAATGATATTTTAAAAGAGGATACAATTAAAAAAAATTAAAAAAATCGTATAAATAATAAAAAATAATTTGTAATATTTAATGAATTTAATTATTAATCGTCATTAGGTGCTTTATTTACATATGTATATCTTTTTTTTTATTTTTTTTATCTGAGATCACTCTCAGTTTGTATTCGTATTTAATGGTAGTTAGCTAGGTATCTACCAAATTAGCTTAAGGACATACCTAATATAACCTTTTATATTTTTACCTTTAAATTGAATTTCTTAATTACACCTTCAAGATGTATTATTGTACAGGTGGTGAGAAACTCTTTTAATTTTAATTTGAAAATTTTGAAATGTATTTATTTATGTTCTTTTATTTGGTATGCACGTAAGAACATAAAGATTAAATAAGTATTGAGGCAGTTAAATACTAATGCCTGACTTTTCAATCATCAGTTAATTCTTAACTGTAGAATATTGACAGTTTTAATTTAGTGTGGAAGAATTGTCAAACAACATTGACTAAAGTTGTTCCTCAGTAAATATTTACCTGGCGTTGGAAAAAGCGGCTGTTAGTAAATTGCACGCTATTTAACAAAGTTATAATTATTATATTTTGTAAGAGAACAGTCATCCAATAGTTATTATCTCTGTACTTAGTCAGCTGTCAATCTTTGTTTTCTTACGTACAAACGTGGTAGGTACAAACCAAATGGCTATACGTAAGTCAGTTATATTATTATACTGTTTTTATTAATTTTGTTTAATGTTATTCAATATTAAATATATCTATTTTAAGCTTGACTGACTTTGTTTATTTCTCTTCTTGCCTCAATTCTTTAATTCAACTCAAGAAATTAATTTAATTGAAAGCTATCGTTGTCATTGGAAGCCAGTTCCAGTTTGTTCGTTATTTATTGAAAAAGCTTCATAAACTCATGAGTTAATAATGTAAATCTGGTAGTCCAGTGATCATGTTTCATTGCTCTCATAAAATACTCTAAGGTCTCAGACGGTATGTATGTACAAAGGTAGAATAGATGAATTAGTCCTTTCGTTACTCTATGCTTATGTCCTTTTTAAAACAAATATCATTCGGATGCATAGAGTTTTTCAGACGTACGGTATCTGCGTACCGTATTGACATTTGACACAACAAATACATTTCAAAAAGCTATACATATTATACAAAAATGAGAAAAATTGAAACAAAATGGGAGACCGTGACAACAACAACCTGATACCGTTCGTCGCTGGAGTGTTCGCCGGTGCTGGCATCCTCACCTTGATTTACAAATTCCTTTTATCTGAAAAACCAAAGAAACCGATGAAAATGAACCAGCAAATTAGTGCTCAATTCAAGTGCACATGCTCGAAGGAACGCTCCAACCCTGTGAGTTAAAATTGAAATGCAATATGTAGGTACTTGGTGGTTTGCTCTGGTCTGAAAGTATTCTAATTACCAAACTGCCACAATCTAGGTAGATACTAACGTATCTTGCTATCACCACACACATCGTCAACCAGTTCATCCCAATATGTTAGAGACTCTTGAATAATTCAAGAATAAGATGACACTACTTCGCAATTCGGGTAATGGTAGGAACGATACGTCGGGTCAGGTTAGGAATAGGGTTACGTTCGGAATAAATATCAATTATTTTTTCAAATTCCTAACCTAACCCACCACCGGGTCAGGTATGCGGGTCAGGTTCGGAATAATCGGATTATATCAAGCGTCTTATGCATGGCGTATTATAAACATACAAACACATGCATATCCGATGAGAACATATATTTTATGGATCACACAAAATGATGTCTGATCGCGAGAATCAATCGTGAAATAATGCGTCAACCCTGCATAAAATGACGTAGGTACCTATTTACACATTTTACGTAGATATACCCGGCACCAGTTTTTCGGCAACCGCAGCGTGTGAAAAGTGGTTTATTGTAATTTCATCATCATCAATAGCTGGTAACTGACCTACTGCTGAGAAAATACTTCCTCTCACATGGTTCTCCATGTGAATGTAAATGCAAATCCAAATATAACTCTTTTTTTTAAAAAAAAACCTTGTCCACACTAGGATTATCTCCTGTGTCGTGGGTGCGTTTACAAACACAAGTTCACATACACATGACACCCAGACCCGAAACAACGCAGAAGCAAAGAGTTATATTTCCCTCCTCATGCTTTTGACGCCCCTTTGGTTACATCATCGGGCAACCACGACTATACCTGTACTTACTGTAATTTAAGTAGCACTGAATTCGATGAAAATCTGCCTTGCAGTGTAAACTCCACGGCGGCGGCGGCGGCGCAGACTAATGCGTGAATAAGAACTTTTTTCACTCCAACAAGAAAAAAGAAGAACACAACGTCAATGTCAATTGCTCCGTCAGTGAAATCAAACAAAGATGGGTGTCCTCAACAATATTACATAAATTATTTTTTCCGTAACATCGAAAATCGCACAGGTCACAAGAACAACCGCTAAAAAAATATAAACAAGTCATATCAAATTGAAATTTAATTATGTGCGATTGGTAAGTACGTAACTGATTTGTTTCAATTTGTTTTCGCTTGTTGGGTACATGGGCGCTGCCAGAATTAGGCTTTTAGGAGGCGATGCATAATGCAGCCCAATAGGTCAGGCCCACCTGTGTTCTAGTCCCCGTCACGAACCGTGTAATTATTTCATGGTTATTACCATTATTGAATTTTAATAGTCTTTTTAAAAGAAAGCTACAGTCTTACCTATTAAAAAAAGGAACGTAGGTACTTATTTGTGTTGGAAGTACTTGTGGATTACTTATTGAGAAATTGTTTTGTTATTATATACTGAGTCATTTATATTAATATCCAGTCGTGATAAAGAATTATCCTGTCATTCATGCTCAAATCTACATTACGTATATAACTATCTATCTACCTACTATCTACTATCTAAATATTAGTACGTACTACGTAGGTACCTAAGTCTTAATATAATGAACTCTTTATACAGCAAAATTAGTGTGAATACCTATTATTAATTATCTACTAAAACAAGTGAAATAGGTATGTAAGTACCCATATGCTACTTCGGTACAGCATGCACCTAGGAAGAGTGTTAGGTACCTACTTATGAATAATACGAAAGGCAAACATTAATATTAAGTTGGTTTGTATTCCGAATTGTTCTAATATAACTCCATGTTTTGTGAATTATAACAGTTTAGAAGAAAAACAGCGGAAGGAGCGAGAACGTGCACAAAGACTTGCAGCACGTAGGTTCCGTGGTGGACTATACGGACCGGCAGGTGGTGCGTACGATGGTGTGGATGGCGAAGGAGCCTTTGGTGCGGAGGGCGGCTATGACGAGTATGGCAACTGGGTTCCACCTCGGGACCCGCCCTCGCGCTTCACTCCTGCGCGGATCCTGCTTGGAACGGCTGGCCTACTATTAGCTCTACTCGCATTGTTCTTGAAGACCGCCGACACCAGTTCCTCACCATTTCTCCACAAACTCTGTTTTTCATATCTTGCTCCTAAGCAGGACCCAAATGCAAGTTTAGATAGTGCTGCCCTTGAAGCTAAGCGACAACGCTGCCTAGAGCTAAAGAAAGAAGTAAGTCCCGAATCACCTGGTACTATTTGCTTTTTTCCCAATAAGTTGGGGTCGGCTTTGTTTAAGTCTAAGGCTTAACCAGTTTCGACTTAATGTTAGTATTACATTGGACCTTTAACATAGAAATTCCTTATTGAACTTTATAAAAAAGTCTTAATGTTAATTAATCTATACCTAAGTTTGATAAAGTTCTGTTGCGAGGAAATAAAACAAACTTTTTTGTTTCAGAAATTGGCCAGAGAAGCTGCTGCTGCTGCTGCATCTGATAAATGCAAAAATAAAAAATAAACTATCGAAGCATCTTTATATTTTAATAAATAACTAAATCAAACATTTTGATTTATTTGTAAAATTTAGATTTCGGTAAATGTCGCTTTACTTTCCATAATTTTGCATTATCATTTGAATATTAAAATTTGTCTAGAATAGAACGAAAATTTAACGCGATGGGACGCGTCTGGGATGTGGGGAGGTTCTTTTTCCCCTCACCTACTCCGCCTGCTCCTTAGCTATAGCAAGCGAAGCAGTAGCTTTGCAGAAAGAACAAATCACTTCCCAGTTCACGTCATGGCCTGATTAAACTAGTACCAGACTTAAAATTACTCGAAAACATCCTGATAGACAACGTTCGCTGCTGGATGCGGCCCAGAGGAAGAAACTGGTACTGGTATTCCATTATTCAAAGATGAGAATATTATAACAGTCTCACAGTCGTAGCCGGATTTGCGCCTTTACAGAGCAACAGATGATGCGATGGTGTGAAATACTGCCTCGATCTATTGAACACAACTAATTACTTATTTTAGGGGCTTCGTGTTAGAAGCTTTAGGAATCGGCATCACACTTTAGGAGCTAGGTAGGAGAGCCTAGTGTCCTAGAGGAGGTTTCTTCTTTTCTTCTAGTAGTAGTGAAACTCCAATGAGAGGTGTGGACTAGAATGATTTAATTCACCAAACTATGCTACTTATATTTCTATTTACATATTTACAATTAGACAATATCAGATATAGTTAGGTGATAGTTTCGACCAATAGCGGCGCGCCGGCGTGCGCGGGGCGCGCGGGGTGCGGGGCGCCGCTTTGCACACGGCACTATCGGTTCCTTCCGTATAAGTATGACCGCGCGGCGCGAGCGCGCGCATTTCTCCGAGCGCCGGCGTCGAGTGAAGACTGAAGACTACCTACAGATGAACCAATGAAGATACGACGAATGCAAGTGCTCCGGCTCCGGTTGCGCTGCTTGGCTGCTTGGCTGCTTGCTTAACCAAACCGCTTCTTTCGAAGCGATCGCTCGCGGCACGGTGTGATAACGCTGTTGCCGCAGTGATTATTATTGTTTCTATGCGATAGAGTCGTAAACTGTCTTTTTCAAGACAATTGGTTTCTTGTTTCTAAAACGGAGTAAGTCTAAAACTTTGGTAAAGGTATTGTGGAAGGTATATGGTAAGGTATTCGGTGGTACAGGTAAGTGGTAGGTATGTAGTCGTGCGGTGCGGCTACAGTACTCCCCCCCGAGCGAAGCGTACTGGGGTCTTGACGATTCTTCCTGTTCGCGTTCTTCGTACATCGCTGATGCTCGACGGAGGTTGACTGGGTTGATCCTGGATAGCCTCTGGTGGCGTTGCACAGTTGTCTGAGTTATCGTAATTAATGACGTAAGCAGGCTTCAGACGCTCGATAGACACGTTGGTAGTACCTCTAGGTGTTCGTAACGTGAAGTACTTGTTGCTTCTGCTGGTGACTAGGTACGGACCCTTGTACGGACGTTGCAGCGGTTTGCGAACTGCGTCGTCACGTACAAATACGTGGCTGCATGTTTGCAGGTCTTTGTGCACGAAGATATTCAGTCGATTAGTGTGCGACTGATAAGCGGGCGTTAAGCTTGTGATAACACGATGCAAGTCGGCCACATAGTCGTTATCCATCTTCGTGTAGGTAGGCGATGGCGATATGAAATCGCCGGGCAGCCGTAGTTCTTGTCCGTAGGTAAGTTGAGCGGCACTAGTGTTAGTGTCGGTGCGCGTAGCGGCTCGTAGTCCCAGTAGCACGGTAGGTAACTCGATCAACCATTTGTTATTGTCGGCGAGTCGAGTCATGAGTGCGGCTTTCAATGTACGATGCCAGCGTTCTACGATCCCGTTACTCTGCGGGTGGTAGGCAGTAGTACGAGTTCTTTCTATTCCCAGTAGCTGAGCGAGATTTTTAAATAAGCTGCTCTCGAACTGTCGTCCTTGATCAGTCGTGATTTTGATAGGACAACCAAAGCGTGATATCCATGCTTCATACAGCTTTCTTGCGACGACTTCGGCTGATACCTCTCGCAGAGGGACGGCTTCTGCCCAGCGGGTGCAGCGGTCGATCATAGTGAGTAGGTATCGATGTCCGCTCGAAGATGTAGGCAGAGGTCCGACGATGTCAATGTGTACGTGTTCGAAACGCTCGCTCGGTGGGAATGATGTGACGTCACTGTGCGTATGTCGATGTACCTTTGATTGTTGACACTCGATGCATGACTTTGCCCACTCGCCAATCTCGGTGTTCATAGACGGCCAGAAGTATCGTTGCTGCATTAGTTTGCGTGTAGTTCGAATACCAGGATGACTTGTATTGTGCACGACGTTGAATGCGATGCGACGAAAGTCAACTGGTAGGTATGGGCGGATGTGAGGCGTCGATACTTCGCAGTAAATCAGCTTCTTTGAAGTAGGTATGGCGATTTTCTTGAGTTGAATATTTGTTTGTTTAGATAGTTTGAGAATATTGCTGTCCTTTTCTTGTGCTTGCGATAGTTGATCGTAGTCTATCGGCGATGGTAAGTCGATCGTTTCAACGCGTGACAGTGCGTCGGCGACTACGTTGTTCGCTCCGGTCACGTGACGTAGGTCGGTCGTGAACTCGCTTATAAACAACAGCTGACGAGTGCGTCGTTGTGTGTCGTTGTCCGACGGCGGCTTGCGTATTGCGTAGGTAAGTGGCTTGTGATCGGTGTAAACAATGAGTTCTCTTCCTTCGAACATTTTTCTAAAATGTTTGATAGCCATATATATTGATAATAGTTCTCGATCGAAGGTACTATAACGTTGTTGTGTTTCTGAGAATTTCTTCGAGAAATAGCCGAGGGGAACCCACTTGTTGTTTACAAGTTGTTGTAGGACAGCTCCAGCACAGGTGTTCGATGCGTCACACATGAGTGATATTGGTTGGGTTGGTGAGGAGGATGGGTGAGCGAGTAAAGCTGCATTTTGTATGCTAGCTTTACACAACTCGAACGCTTGAAGTGCTTCATTGTTCCACTCGATTTTTGTTTTGTCGGGTTTCTTGGAGTTATGTAGAAATGCGTTTAGCGGCGCTTGTATGTGGGCCGCGTTGCGTATGCTGTCACGGTAAAAGTTCACCATGCCGAGAAATCGACGTAGGTCCGCTATTGTTTCGGGTTTGGGGTAAGCAGTGATAGCGCTGACCTTTTCAAGTGGAGGTTCGATTCCTTCGCTCGACACTTGATATCCTAGGAACTTGACGTTTTCTTGACCGAAGACGCATTTTGACGGGTTTATAGTGATACCGTAGTCATTTAATCTTCGTAGTACTTCTTGTAGATCTTCAATGTGGCGTGCGTTGTTTTCTGACGCGATGATTACGTCATCAATAAATGGAAATGCGAAGTCTAACCCGTTGAGTACTTGATGTATGAACCGTTGGAATGTCTGTCCCGCGTTTTTTAAGCCTGGACACATTCGGGGAAACTCGAACAAGCCAAACGGGGTTGTTATGGCTGTTTTCTCGACGTCGGGTTCGTACACGGGTAATTGTTGGTATGCACGATTCAGGTCGAGTGTGGTGAAAATCTTCTTGCCGTGGAGTAGGTATGTGAAGTCTTTGAGGCGAGGTACAGGGTAGCGGTCGGGCTTAGTTACGTCGTTGAGTCTTCGGTAATCGCCGCATACCCGTATGTCGCCATTCTTTTTCGGGACGACGTGTAGTGGGCTGGACCAGGGACTTTTGCTTGGACGGCATAATCCCTGCTGCATCATGACTTCAAATTCTTTCTTCACGGCCAAGTATCGATGTGGGGGTAATGGCCGGGTTTTGCTGTGTACAGGTGGACCGGTGGTTTCAATGTGATGTTCCACGCGGTGTTTGGGAGTGGTCTTCATGCATGATGGTCTTAGGATATCGGGGAATTGACTCAATATTTGATGATACGGCTGTTCGACGTCTATGCTTCTTACAGTTGGCTCGGCGGAATATGAGATTGGCGCTTTGACGGTGAGGTTTGTTACTTTGTCGACAAGACATCGACCGGCTATGTCGACGAGTAGTTGGTGGTGGCGTAGGAAGTCGGCGCCGATGATTGGCTTGCTGACTTCAGCAACGATGAATTTCCAACTATAAGGTCGGCGTAGGTTTAGGTCCAGTTGTAGTGTCTTCTCACCGTAGGTAGGTATAACCGTGTTATTTGCGGCGTATAAACAAAAGTCAGTTGGGGCCATCTTCACGCCTTTTCGTTTAGGGATGACCGAGACGTTTGCGCCAGTATCAATTAGAAATGACAGACGTGAGTTTCTGTCTGTTATAAACAGGCGGTATGACGTAGTTGTTGCGCCGGTTCCCGCCTCATCCAACGCAGCTCTTAGTTTTCCGGACGGGTGTTGTTGTTCTGGAAATTACACGGACGTGTGCATCGCTGTGCCTCCTTCCCGAACTTGCGGTGGTAATAACAAATTCCAGAAGATTCCGTGCGGCGTGGTATGTTATCGCGCTGTCAGGACTGGGAGCGATATCGGTTCGATGATCGCGATCTGTTCTGAGGTCGTCTCGACTGACGGTTGCAACGATGGCTAGATTGTGCTGCTTTGAGTTCGGCGATTTCCCTCGTAAGTATATCAATTTTGTCTTCAATACTTGTAGGTACACGGGGGAAAACGGGGTTTTCAGTCACAGCAGCGACTGTGCCATGAGGTTGCGTCTGTTCGAGTATTTTGTCCGCCATCATCGCTAGATCGTGGATATCTGTGTGTTTAGCGATGTTGTCGCTGACAGCGAGGACTGCGCGCACGGACTGGGGGAGGTGGTTTGTCCACATAATACGAAGCGCAGCGTCGGATATATTATCCGCGGCGAGATTCTTCATCCGGCGAAGTAACTGTGATGGTTTTAAGTCGCCGAGCTCCATCTCGGAGAGAAGGCGTTGAACTTGACGCTGTTCAGACTCCTCATAGACCTGGAGTAGTCTGTTTTTAAGGGTTTCGTAGCGGTCTCTCTCCGGTGGATGAAGGATAATGTCGGATATTTCATCGAGGTCTTGTCGTTCGAGATGACCGACGACAAGCTCAAACATGGCTTGGTCGCCCTTCTTCTGCGGAGACATAATCGCCTCGAACTGCGCAAACCATAGGCGTATTCTGTCGCGCCATATAGGTGGAATGCGCAGCGACGTCGACACGCTGGAGAGTTCCGGCGTTTTTTCGTTGGAGTTGGACATTACGACGAGCTTGACTTTCTGCAGTACTGGGCGGCGATTGATTCTTGCAGAGATCCGTTGGCAGCGTCGGGGTTACCAGTTTAGGAGCTAGGTAGGAGAGCCTAGTGTCCTAGAGGAGGTTTCTTCTTTTCTTCTAGTAGTAGTGAAACTCCAATGAGAGGTGTGGACTAGAATGATTTAATTCACCAAACTATGCTACTTATATTTCTATTTACATATTTACAATTAGACAATATCAGATATAGTTAGGTGATAGTTTCGACCAATAGCGGCGCGCCGGCGTGCGCGGGGCGCGCGGGGTGCGGGGCGCCGCTTTGCACACGGCACTATCGGTTCCTTCCGTATAAGTATGACCGCGCGGCGCGAGCGCGCGCATTTCTCCGAGCGCCGGCGTCGAGTGAAGACTGAAGACTACCTACAGATGAACCAATGAAGATACGACGAATGCAAGTGCTCCGGCTCCGGTTGCGCTGCTTGGCTGCTTGGCTGCTTGCTTAACCAAACCGCTTCTTTCGAAGCGATCGCTCGCGGCACGGTGTGATAACGCTGTTGCCGCAGTGATTATTATTGTTTCTATGCGATAGAGTCGTAAACTGTCTTTTTCAAGACATTTGGTTTCTTGTTTCTAAAACGGAGTAAGTCTAAAACTTTGGTAAAGGTATTGTGGAAGGTATATGATAAGGTATTCGGTGGTACAGGTAACTGGTAGGTATGTAGTCGTGCGGTGCGGCTACAACACTATATTGGCTGAAGTAATAATAAAATAATAATCCTTTTATGCCGGTTTCGGCTACGACCGGGCTGATGGGCTCTCATGTGGCTGAAGTGGCAGGCATTGGTATAACGTGGAGCGAAATTAAGCGTGAATCTCAAAACCGATTACGATGGAAGACCTTTGGAAGATAAAACCAACGGCAGTTTTAAAGCGCTAAATACGCAGATTTGTGTCTTCGTGGGTTAACCCCACTAGACATTGGACCACTAGAATCTGTGAGTTTTTTGGTGTTGATTTCAGACAAGTCTGTTTTCTTTAGGAATGTTAATGCATCCGGTGTAGAAAGAATCTTTATCTGCTGTCATCACTAAATGCTTCTGTTTTGGGGTAGCGTGTCATTTATATAGAGGTAGATGAGGAATAATCTAGGCGATATACTATCGCCTATTTTATTGCAGCTTCCTACCTTTCATAGAAGACAACTAAGGATACTTGTAAAGAATTTTGGGGCGCCATCGAGCGGGAGCAGGTGATGAAAAATTTGCGGGTAAGATTAACTTACCTAAGTGACAATATATGGTGATAACGCTAAGTTTGCTCACCGCATTGATTGGAATTTACTTTCTTTCTTCTTATGCTTTCTGTTTATGTTGGACAGTAATTTAATAATATTAGGTAGGTACGTAATGGATCGCTCGATTTGGCGCTCTTGATCGTGCGCCCGTGTGTGCTGTGCACGCTTTGCACGTCCTGCCCACCGCCTGTCTCCATGTAATCAGAGGCGTTAGTACTAAAGTAATCGTAACGAGTACGCGTTCGGCGCTGTGATTGGTTGGTTCATTGGCGCCGGCCAATCAGAGTGCCGAACGCGAACTCGTTTCGAATACTTTAAAAGTAAATCAAACTCGTACTAAGGCCTCTGTTACGTAATTTTGTGAAATGTTTGTGAATGCATCCTAATACAGGTAGAAAAAAAACAAGAAAATTTTGAAACAAAATATATTTAATACGATCTTCACTTTACAAATTCTCGTTCAGTAACTGCCTAATCGGCTTCATCAACTATAACTATAATAAGTCTGGGTTTGTAAATGACACAACCGTATAAGAAAATGTTCTACATTAAACCGTTAGTGCCTTAAAAACAAGGAACGTTAGGAGCTATGTACACAAACTTATAACTCAACATGAAGTCAACACGACCGATGATATTTATTACTGGCTGCAAAAATATGGCATACCTAATAAAAAAAGTGGTTGTCAAATTTTCGCGCCATAAAATTGTTTAAGAAACGTCATTGTTATGGGAGAGCGATGACCTACATAGTGGGACAGTGTGAGATTAGAAGTACCTACTAATAAAACACTTTAAAATTAACTATGATAAATGAAAGTAATATTATATTATTGTCAGTGGAGGAACTAAGTAACTTTATTTGAAATATCTACTGAACATCCGGATCTTTAAAGACAATTGTCTTTGTTCTACAACATTAACATGAAACTGTAAGTACAGCCTAGAAACTTAAATGCTTGTTTTATAATTCAATAAGTAACAAGAGTATTTTATCGCCATTCACGTCAGTAGACGATAAGTGATTATGAAGTACCTATTTATATTATTAAGAACGTAATGATAACGTGAAAGCTCTGGATAGTTCTCGAATAATCTATTGCCTTCGAATGATAATATTCTTACAACAATGATGCAATAATGTCGTTAGTATAAGATAGGAATTTAATCATTTGATGAAAGTTTTGTTGCCGTTAATAAATTTTATTTATTTAAAATGCTTCATGCACAGAATGTACAAAAAGGTGGACTTAATGCCGCAGGCATTTTCTACCAGTCTGACCTTAAATTCATTTTTTGTTAAGTACATTACATACAGACATTGTTGTGTTTAATATTGTTTAATAACACATTACATTGGACATTTGGGACAATGAATCAGGGGCGTAGTAATTGACTGTTGGTGCTTGTGACTTGCATATACCATGGTCCTAGGTTATGAAAAGGGAGGCTCCACGTTATTGTCCATAAAACATTAGGAATATTACGTAACCAGGGCCTATATCGAACGATTATTTTCTATGGACATATTAAATAAATAATTATATATAATTAATTCTGTAAACCAGTAATGTAAAATATAATCGGCCGTGTGAAACTCGCGTTAACCTAAATATTGTAAAAATAACTAACCATTACGTACACTCTGTAACTGATATGCTTATTGCGGTGTAACTTTGTCCCCTTTGACAAAAATATACGAATAATTAATAAGAAGCCAGCTGGCAACACTGATCCGAATTAGTGCTGAAACATTTTTATTATCTTATTGAGAAAAGTTACACCTAACGTGACACGAGTTTAATATTCGTTTTAAATTAAACTCAAAACATTAAATAAATACCTGGGATTTTTTAATTTTCGAAACTGCAATTTATGATTTTATTCCGATTTATAGCGTTGGTCAAACATGCTAAAGTCATTTTATAAACGTTTAAATTATTGTTGCTAAGCAAAACATAATTCATTTAATAATTTCTTTATAGTTTTCTATTGCACATCACTACTAATTTGAATAAATAAATAAACTTGGTCATACTAACTTGGTCGAAATGTCTATAACAATTTTGAAAGTATTACAAAGATTAACTTGAAGTACTTGTTCAAATATAAAATCGAACTATTGCAATTAAAATTTAGTCGATTATTTCAACATTAAAGTTAATATTAACAACTATTTGATCACCAGACATGTATTAAAAAATATTATTTATAGATCTTACTGGCGAGCTCAAGGCAACGCGATGATCATAGATATTAGGCAGAATGCTATCGGTCCAGAACTACAATGAAATACAATGCTTTACATTACAAAAGGTATATCAGTTCGTAGATTTTGGTACGAAAGAGTACACAAAATCTAAAGTAGACCGTGATTTAGGTAACACCGATACTTGGAAACCTATTTGGCAGATTACAGAGATAGGCGCTTCAATATGTAGGCATTTTGCTCGATGAGATCACCTTCACGACTACTTGAAATCGCAGATAAGATAAATAAATAGGTTTACTTTCGACAAATTTTAATTAATTATACTTAACTTCACATCACAATGGTTTCAAGAATTTGCAAAAAGCTGCAATCATGCTCATCTCTTTACGTCATACTTAGGTAAAATTTGTTCTACATTAACGCTATCTTGCTTTGTTTTCAGCAGAATAGCAACTAACGTTACTAAAGACGAATTGAATCGTCATCGTTTTGAATTGCGTAGATAATAGCAACTATCGTTACTAAAGATGAATTGAATCGTCATCGTTTTGAATTGCATACATTGTATTAGGTACCTACAGTGAAAATGTTATTAACTAATAAAATCGGCTAGGACAACATAGGTATATGTATACAACAACAATTGAAATATATAAAACAACAAATTGTTGTAGTAAATACCACAGTGAATTCTAGTACACACAAACTAGTAAGATATGAGACGGTATTCGTAATTATTGCAGAATGGAAACTAAACATAGTTGCTTCTATCTTTAGTGGCGACATCTAAGAATATTAAACATAATGATTACTGTCTCACATATTACAGTATGTTGCATCTGCTGCAAAAAGCTGCTAAGTAGTTCCACTATCAGTCTTAGTGTCCAATTAGTGGCAATTGATTAGAAGCATGTACCGAAAAAGGTATTTACCGGCACTTAGGAGACTCAATACATGTTAGAGATCAATTGTCGATAGAAATGCATTCAAATCTAATAGGTTAACAAGTTGAGAGTAAGCTCCATCTATGTATTAGCACAGCACACATATACATTTATTGAAAACGGTGTGTATTGAAAGATCGTACAGCTGCAAGGACACAAAGCATTTCTTCGCCTAGTTATGGACGGACACGTAATTGCTCATTCATAATATATAAATTAAGGAGTTTCAACACTAATTCGACATCCTGACGTTCTAGTCAGCCTTGAGAGACGGTGCCCTCTCGTTCAGTCAGTAAATTAAATGTACAGTGTGTTCTTGGTTAGAAACGATTAAAAAGTGTATTGTATTTTTATATCTGAATAAACTTTTGAGGTTTATTGGTAAATCGTGGCAGTATTAAAATATGTTTATGTTACAGTCCTGAACGAAACGGCACAGTGTCTAAGGCAGACGAATTTATAATTTGTTTCTTGAAATATTTTCTTTTGGCACTGACATCTAAGCCGCATTCGCGGTTCAAGTATTCCACAACTTCATCTCAACATTAAATATTTACACCATGTATACCCTGAATTTAACAATATAACCATGATTTTAAAGTAAAATATACTATAAGATGACGATGATATTTAAATACACTATATTAATACTGTATTTACAAAAATATGATATTACTATTTCGTTTTCAGTGTTGCCCGTTATTTTATTTAATAATATCATATGCAAATTTTCGGTTAATAATTTGCAAAAAATATAATTTTCAATGTTTAGTTTGGAAATTCTACCATTTTGGTAGAAAGTAAAACAACGAGCAACACAAAACAGTATGTTTTCTTTATAGTTCGGTGTGATTTTTGACACATATTTGTACATTATATTTTGTTTAGAGGAAAGTGGAAGGTGGATGCACGAGGTGTCATAGATCAAAGACAAGAGAAAATTATTTCACGAATATAATTATTATTCTCTTGACTTTAATTTACGAATCCACAAAAGTTCAACGTGTGCATCCATTAAAGACATTAATTTGTTCAATGTTTTCGTTTAAAGTCATAAACATTCGTTCTAAATGGTCGTTCATTTTACTATTACACTTCATACATTTTCGCATAAGTAGTTAACACAATTTTATTATTTATTAATTCGACGGATTTCGCCAAAAATGACACGTTTTAAAAGACTAGCAACGCGTCATTTATTTTATTTTGTAATTTTATATAATTTTAGGATGAATTTAGCCCGTATATTATGAGTAGATACATAAATAATTTATGATGTAAGGTAAAGGTAAATATAAAAAGTTCTTTCAAAGTAAAAATAATTTTAAATAATATGACTTTGTCGAAGTTTAACGAAATATAGCAAAATGAATCTTTGTATAGATAAATTATAAATAGGATCTAAACGCCATCAGTATTCCACTGTCAACGTAACATATTAAGATCAGTACTAATCCGTAGCCAACATTTATTATGACAACTTAACTTTAAATTTAAATTATGTACACACTTATAGTAGCTGTAAACTGGCAAGTAATATTTAATACTGGAAACATAAAAATAAATTATAAAGTTATTGAAACATAACCTAAATAAATGATTATTTACATGTTGCAACACTGCATCCGATGTGTTAGCTAAATCAAAATTCAGACCGCGAAGCGGTCTATAATATTTAGACTAAAAAAGACTAAAAGGCCTTCATAATATACGGATAGGCCACGTTATAAAGGACTATTCAACCACACATTGACTATATCACCGATAATTTCGACTAACCTCCTCTACAACTTTCTGTCTAATCTCAATGTTCACCTTTATTACAAATATAAACAAAGTACGAAGTTACAATCAGTCAAACAAATGTGAATTTGTGTCGGCAGACCGGCCGCGAGCCGCGCGCCGCGCCTATAGTACGGGCGTCTTCCTCGACGGGACGTCGGCACTAGCCTTGGGAAATACTGCTTCTATATATTATTGTGATCAAATATTCTCAATACGCGAATAAGGGTCGCCTTCGTTACGTTAAAAAATAGTTTCTTCTGTAAACACTATGGAAGTCACAAATCCGCGGGCGAGGCCCGGAGTCGGGAGCGGAGCCGGGAGCGGAGCCGGGAGCGGAGCCGGGAGCGGAGCCGGGCGCAGAGCCGGGAGCGGAGCCGGGAGCGGAGCCGGGAGCGGAGCCGGGAGCGGAGCCGGGAGCGGAGCCGGGCGCGGAGCCGGGAACGGAGCCGGGAGCGGAGCCGGGAGCGGAGCCGGGAGCGGAGCCGGGAGCGGAGCCGGGCGCGCGCCGGGGCTAGGACCGGCTGTCGAACAACGGGAGCTTCGACCGCACCGCGCCCTCGCACAGCGTCAGGCGCGCCGCCGCCTTGCGCGGCGCCAGCCGCAGCCGCGCCGGCCGGAGCCGCTCGCACGGCTGCCCCGCGCCCGCGCGCTCGAAGTACTCCACCATCTGCCGGATCTGCAGCGAGCGGGCCGCGCGCGGCAGGCGCTCCTCCATGTACAGGCTGTCGGAGCCGGCCAGCGACGCCACGTCCTCCGAGCTGTCCGTGTACACGCTGGAGCTGCGCTTGCTGGGCCCGGCGCGCGCGCGCCGCGTCCAGCCCGCCGCGCAGCAGCACGCCGCCAGCACGTGGTACTCGCACAGCTCGGCCGCGCCCGCCTCCGCCTCCGCGTCGCGCCGCCCGCACAGGAACGTCGCCGCGTCCTCGTCCAGGCTGCGGAGCGAGCCCGACGGCGCCGACAACGCGGAGTCGTCCAGTGGCGCGCGGCGCGGTGGCCGAGCGTCTAACGCGCGATCGTATTGTAAGAGGCAGTCGGCACAGAGTCGAGCGCGAGCTTCGCCTGTGGGCGCGGGGCTGGGCGCCGCCTCGCTCACGTCGGGATCGCGGCGCCACCACCAACATCGGTGGCAGCCAACCAAAGAGCAAGGACAGACAGCGGCACGGGGTTTGGCCCCGGCCCGCGCGGGACACAGCTCCTCATTGGCGACGGAGAAGATACCGCTCTCGCAAGAAGCGCGGCGGCGCAGCTCGTGCGCAGGAGAGCGCGGCGCGCGCGCGTCGAGCGAGCCGCGGCGCGACAGCGCGGGCGAGGACGGCAGCGAGGCGGCGCGCGCGTCGTCCGCCGCCTCCAGGGCGCGGGACGCGGCGCGCGGCGGGGACGCCAGCGAGGCGCAGGACGCCGAGCCCGGGTGCGGCTCGAGGATCTTCTTGACGCCGCGGAAGGTGTCGAGCGGGCGGCGCGCGGCGGTGGGCGCGGCGTGCGCGTCCCGCAGCAGCATGATGTGCGCCAGGCGGTGCAGGCGCGCCAGGCGGGGCGGGGCGGCCCCCGCGGGCCCCGCGGGCCCCAGCGCCCAGGCGGAGCGGTGCGCGGCGGCGGCGGGGCCGGGCCAGCCCGCGCCGCCCCACTCCAGTTCGGACAGCGAGCGCCTGTGCTGCACTGTACAGACAGACACTGGTTACAGACGGCGCTGGCTGTATGCGAGGCCGAGTACAGAGTAGTATACTGACGTTGGTCGTGGTCGTTGTGTCGCGGGCTGCCCTCGGAGCGGAACCGCTGTGGTCTCCGCCACGCGTACAAGCCAGGACACGACCGAGGACCTGATGAATCTGCATCCTCACTGAAAACATGTTAAGTTATTGTTTATGCCGTGTTGCAAATAATTTACATAGAAATAATTATGACGACGTAGTTGTTTAATTTGACCACAAACCTCTCATGATGGTTGTTAGTACTATGCGAGCCCCAGGTAGCGTCATCGAGGCTCTCCTTCACTTCGGCCAGCTTGCTCACTATTTCTGGGAATAGCGGACGCGCTTTTGGTTCATACTGTAAACACCAAAAACCAACCAGTTGAATTCAAACAGATAATCTTGACAAAATATGCAGGAAATTGTTTTGATTTGCAATAAACAGGTGACGTAGTATCGTAAAGAAGTGACTCACGATGCAGCAGTTGAAGGTTAGTCTAAGGAAGTCGGGTACGGTGTCCTCGTCACAGAGCTCCACAAACGCCATGTAGTTGAGGCCGAAGTTGTCCGTGCGGGGGAGCACGTCCGGGTCGGCGTCCACCTGCAATACTCACGACGTTATTATTTGTATTACTGCTTCGCATTCAGAACTTCAATGTCCTGTAAGGGTCTGAAAACTAGTGCATACTCATCCATCATACATAAACTCACATATTTAGCTATACATTTAAACATTGAACAATATCCTAAACTTAAAATTGTTGTTGAAAAAGTGAGTTTTTGAAAGGAAACTAGAATGTTCATATTATAAATAGCATAAGGTGGCGTATTGAACTAACCCTGGCGATAAGTTGGCACAGAATGATCCCGTAGGAGAATATGTCTGAGCGATGGTCGTACCACCGTCCGCGAAGACATTCCGGGGACATCCACCACGGAGACCCCACGCTTGGTAGCCTGTAACCGTTCCTGGAAAGAGAAAGAAAAAAAACATTATCACAACTCACAACCAGACCGAAATGGCAACATAGACAAGTAAAGATAAAGGCAAACGGTAAATGTTTTTAATGGAAAGACGATTTAAGAGAAACTTGGAGACTTGATGAAGATTGCCTCGTTGGCCGAGTGGTCGCGAGTGCGACTGCCGGGCAAGGGGTCTCGGGTTCGATTCCCGGGTCGGGCAAAGTATTACTGGGTTTTTAAAAAATTCTCAGTAGTAGCACGGAGTCTGGAAATGTGCCCCGGTATATGGCAATAGGCTCACCCCCTATTACATGGGACTAATAACATAAATAGTGAAAAGTGGGTGTTATTTCTGTGTGCAACTCTGCCTACCACTTCGGGGATAAAAGGCGTGATGTTATGTTATGATTTAAGGGAAATAAATCAGTTATAGCTTCCTTTTTTTTTATAAAACATGTGCACAAATGTATGAATGGCTATTTACTTGTCTTCCTATTATCATCATTATCAACAGTGCATGAGAGACCTAAGGCCTAAGAGCCTTCTTTACAAAATATGGTTCTGCCATGACTTTAGCTATTACATTTTTTAATATAATTTTACAGATATTTAGCAACGATATTACTATAGTGACACTGAAAATCTAACCTCACACGCGAAATAGCGTGATCATGTCAACCGCAACACTGCAGCTAAGTTTATGACAACTTAATTGTAATAATATTTTTACTAATTACTCCGTAAAAATTGGTGTGGTTGCCAATTAGCGATTTAAGAAACTAAGTTAGGTATATAGTTTTTATTTACTCATTTGTTAGTTTCGTTAATTCTGGACACTAAATATGCAATTTTAGATTATTTTAATCATATTCATACAATAAATCAGAAGATTTCGCATATCTGAACCTGTTTATCTCTTCCAGAGTTAAGCGTCTTCAGAACAACGAAAGAAGTTCTCATTTCGTCAGAATATATCTAAAAATGGCCCCCGTGTTTCGAAAACGTCTATAAAATAAGCAATTATTTTATTACACAGTTACTGCAAATGCAGTAATTTTATACACAATACTCAAGACGTGTAGTAATTCGGTATCGTTCGTGTGTACACATTGACACGCGTGTGTGTACGCAACTGCACGCACACACATGAAGCACATAATTTACGAAGTACCAATGTACCATTACTACACTGAGCTTCCTCAATCGGAAAAGGTGTATGTGACCATAATATGTTCATATATTTTAGAAATAAAAGCTTGCAAGATATCGTCAGTAGATAGATGTTGGTATTTTATGAATTTTTCATACTGTTTTTACTATGTAATTTCATGGAGCTTTTTTTTTGAGGGGGGAAAATCATCCAATGACTTCTCCCGCCCGGGTGAGGCGGGAGGGAGTGTCAGACTCTTACTGACTAAAAACCACCCCGTTCCTACTCCTGCACTTCGAGCCGGAGCCCCGGCAACCCGTTAAGTCTTCCGCGGCTCCGTATCGGCATTAGCCCTGTTGGGCTCCATCTGTGGTGGTCTGATGGCTCTTTGAGGCGCGCGCGGAACTTGACGTGCCGTACGCTCGGGCCTGGTTCTGGTCGGGCGGCGAGTCACCCGTGCTCGCCGTCCGCAGGCCCATGCTTACGGTGGTGGCCGGAGATCGTCTCGCGATCCCCGAAGCCAGGAATGTCTCTCGCGACGGCCGGGGCGTGAGGAGGTTCGTTCCCTCACGCGCTCCGACTCCTCCTTAGCTAGCATGACTGCTTCGCAAAAGGAATTTCATGGAGCCTACCGAACTGCACTTGTCTTTCTTATTTTAAGTTTTGTAGACATGCGAATAACTAAGTTCATAATATTAATTTATTATTACTATTAACTAAAGCTGTTTAGTATATAACAACAACAGAAATTTTTATCGAAGATCGTTGAACACTTTCGTTATCACATCAGTCAAAAGTCAGTGAATCAAAATCATTATTTTATTTCATTTACGTCCAGTTTGGATACGAACGATGTTCAAATGTATACTGTTTCTTATCCCGGGACCAATCAATTAAAACTGCTTATTCGAAATAAGCTTTTCCAAATACGTTTTATTTGGTATCTTCTTATACCAGCATGGATAGGATACCCACTAATAGGGCCTCACCCTTTTAGGAACATGTATCAGATTTTCTAGTGCTATATTCTTATTAAAACTATTTAGCTTTGTAATAGCTGCGTGTAGGTATGTCGGTGGTGACGAATTTTTTTTGTTTTCTTTTTATGCCTCATAGCAATCTGTCCATAGACAATAAGCCAAGCCTCTGTTTTGGTCTGCGACTTATTAGGGGCGTAGAGCGCTCGTACTGGATGGTCACTTCCATCTGGGAGTTCTTCTCTTTCAAGTTGAGAATCTTATAGGTTCTCAACGGTGACGAATTAATGTTGATTTTACAATAACGATTATTGGATGGATAAATATCTGGATGGTTCATTAAAATAAGTTTCATCTGCCTTTGATCAGTCTCGTCTATTTAACAATTGCATTTTTGCAGTACTACGTCGAGTAAAGTGAGTAAAACATGCTGTAGATGCGGTTTCTAGTCCAGTTATCTTGGCGCTGCGACAAACCACACAGGTGCTCTATCACATAGCTCTTCGCCTCCGGTAATATGTACTATTTCATAATGCACAGACCGATGACCGGATTTACATAAGTTTTGAACGAACTTGGGCAACTGTCTCTCGTACGTTCCTATTGATATTGTAATAGCTTCATTCTATGATCACGTAATGCGGTACTCTCTACGTTTGAATCGATTATTTACGGTCATCTCAAAATGTACAGTTAGGCGATAATGAAGCGATTTGCCGTGTCTGCAAATCGACCAAAGCTGACTGCATGATATCTTTATTTCTCTATTCGATAACCGTTTTATGGTTTGGCAAAACGAAATACTTTTCTATTAAAAAAAATATATTACTGAAGTTTTTGTAAAAATGAGAGTTGCAAAAGGGTATTTTACTAAATTCAATATTTTAGTTGTTAATATTCGTTTTCTACAACATAATATATAAATTATTATAAAAGTGAATAATATAATTTCGCCTTTATTACAATGCGTGTACATTTAAAATTAGACTGGCGGTGGAAATTGCATCGCATTACGCTTCACCTGGTTTACGTCGGATGTTGATGTTTCAAGTATTATTTATTGCTTTTCTCCAGTCTAGATCAGGCTTTTTTTATTATGAAAACCATAGTTCGAGAATTAATACTTACACAGGATGAGGTATTTTAGCTGCGAGGCCGAAGTCAGCGACAACGGCCATGTAGTCGCCTTCTCCATACTTTCTTAATAATACATTCTGGAAACACAAAATTATTTTTTTACTGAAACGCATCCACATCTGTGAATTAAAAAAGTTTTGGCTTGTTCTCTAACACCTTTCTTTAAATTTCAATGAGCTTTTATTATAATTTAATTTTTGATGTTCTCCCGCTGCCTTTCTTACGTCATTTATTCGAGTCCAGCGTTTATAGTTGAAGTAGAACTAGTTCACTATTTTGTTATCTTACCTTAGTAGTAAGATCCCTATGGAAGACACCGAGGGAGTGTAGGTACATCATGCCTTCTGCTACGTCAGCTGCAAGGGAGACCCTGAGGGGCTGCGGCAAGGGTTCCGGCGGCCGGCTAAGGATCAGCTGCTCAAGGGAACCACCTTCCATGTATTCCGTGAGTGCGTGTAACTGCCCTTCATGTACGCACACGCCCATGAACCTGGAAAACAAATTATTACTATTAAATATAATGAATGAATGAATGAATGAATGATAAACACTAGACTGATTACGAACGAACCGAAATTGTTATTTCCCAAAATTGGACAGAAAAATCTAGTCAAAGTAATTCTAACTGTAACTGTTGGAGAAAATGTAATTATGCTAGTCGGTGCTGCGGCCTAGTCTCAAGCAGTGTTTCTTGGGCAATAAATCAGCAATTAGAGAGGA
Source organism: Spodoptera picta (assembly GCA_038387885.1). Lineage (NCBI taxonomy): Eukaryota > Metazoa > Arthropoda > Insecta > Lepidoptera > Noctuidae > Spodoptera > Spodoptera picta. Next base: position 250,038 of record JAZHFQ010000185.1, read on the forward strand.
AAGATAATATATCTGTAAGTGAGAATACGTATCTAATCCCATTAATTTCAGTATCTATGCGTTTAAATTTCACCGCCTTGCCATAGAAAATGAACGTTATTAATTATATTGATTTAAATCACCTGGTTGACAGAAATGATCACTGCCGATGTATGTGAAAACCACATTCAATGAGGGAAAGTGAACCTATTCTTACAAAAACAATGTGCCATGAAAACCGTGGAAAGCCTAGAGAATGTACCAGTTAACACCAGAGAAGCAGCCATTGAAGCCTGTAATAAACCGACGATTGATTGCACCATTGTTATGTTTACAAATGAGGGCATTACAAAAATGATCTTGCATTAATTATACACTCCATTCAAGGCTGCTGGATTAATGCATGACTTGCCTTATAACCCGATGTGTAATCTAGTTTTAATTTTGTAATCAAAATACAAGATGCATTCCGTTAATACTCTCCCACGCGAAATATCAAGGTCGATGCACACAGATGATTAGAAATCCGATTATGATAATAAAGTGTGTTGTGTACACAATGAGCGTCGTGCGAGTATGGTCTCGAAAGTAATTGGGAAAAGATTGGAGATGCCACAATAATGATTCCCAGTGATGCGACCACAATAGATGGCCTCATTGATGCGGACCATCAACCTGCCGTACATTCAACTGTACAAATAGATGTGATCTCATTTGGAACTGTCCGCACAGATATGCTAGATTTGATAGACAAGATACTTGAACTTGAAACACTGTTCAAATATATTCATGAGCACGACAGCCATAACTAATTTTTCCTCGAGTCGCATGTTCATCATTATGCTAGTAGAGTGTCACATTAGCCGAGTGACGTGCCCGGCTATGGTATGCTACATGCTCTTTGTACTTCCAAACACTCTATTTACAGTTTTCTTTAGACAGTGATGTCAATTTGTATGCAAAGAAATACGAAAATGTCTCTGTTTCGAAGTCATTATCTTATTGATCACGCAATGAATCAGATGTCAAGGCTTCACTGAATAATCATCTTATAATCAATGCAAATTGCCAATTACAGCTTGGCGTGCAGATATATCAAAGGGGTCTTAATTGTAATGAAACTCCCATTGAAAATAAGATAAGGTCAAAAAACAGCAACAATCGGGGAGAAAGCAAGCCTATTATTCCTAGGAAGCTGTGTTTACGGGCACGCAATAAGAACACAAGAGTTTAGTTAATTGACACTTTTAGTTTGTTTAATGTCGGTTATCGTTGTAAATTATAGATGATCATCCGAGGTGCGGTCGCGGCGCACGTTGCTCAACCGTTAATCATGCGGCTTTTAATGCTTTTGTATAATTCGACGTTTGGCTCTTCTTCAGAGATTTCTTCACTGGTTCCTTGGTTTTGTAAACTATGTTTTAATATACATTCGTATATGCTTGTATGTGCTACATTAGTTGATGCGAAACTAGAAAGAGTGACTGAAAACACAGCTGTGTTAGATGGATGAGAAAGAAATGTAAGACAAACAATCGGAACAGTGCAAGCGTTGTTTTATTTCCGAAGATAAGCAAGCAGGAAATGGGCGAAATGGGGGACAGTGGGTGCTATTGTTTGGTTCATCGTTTTCATTTCGTAATATATTATGCAAACAGAATACAGGGTAACAACAAATACGAAATGTCATTCTCGTAATGCGATATAAAAGACAATGAGTACCAAAAAATGGCCACACGACGGGCGACGTGTACGAGATCAGGAAGTGACAATGTATACGTGTGAATATAATGTATTGTGTGACTTCTGAAAATATTACGTGATTGACTTACAAATATTTGTATAAAATAGATTCTTATATGACTTTACGAACAAGTATGGACTGGTAATGGAAAAGCAGAAGTTTTACGCTGTTTTAAGTTCAATTGTATAAACATAATAATGAGGACTAAACTTGGTTCTTACCTTTGAAGTATACAATAAAATAGAGAGAATCATTATTTATTTCAATACTGAAAAATGACAATTCTTAAATTATTGTATTTGCTAAGAATCTGCGGATTATAAATCTAAGGATGTCGTGTAGGTAGATTTTGATATTTTTTATTAATTGGAGATTAATTTATGGCTACCATTTACCACGGTAATAAATTAATACGAATGTGGTAACTTTCAAAATTTTCCAGATAAATTATATAAGTAGTACAACTTACATAAAATATTATAGGCATTAACCGCTCGAATGCGATGATATGAGACACAATAGAAAATATATCGTGTCTCGCGTGGGTATACGTTTAGACACACAAAGGGTTAAAGGTAACGCGGTGTACGAAGGAGCCACAAAACTACATGTTAGGTATAAAGCTCAATATCAATTTAACTTATAAAAAAGTTAGGTAAACACAATAAACGCAGCGCCCCGTTCGTGACGTAATGTACAACAGGCTTCAGTTGTTTGGTTAGCAAACATTGGCACAAAGGGTCGGTCGGCCAACGAATTTGTGTGCCAACAGTAGTACATAATGTGATTACCCCAGTATTTATGAAAAATATATTCCGTGGAAAAGCGCTGAATTGATATTATAATCACGAAAATAGTGCTGTGTGTATTAATTTTTTTTAAGGAGGGCAAAATCATCGAATGACTGCTCCCGCCTGGGTGAGGCGGGAGGGAGTGTCAGACTCTTACTGACTAAAAACCACCCCGTTCCTTCTCCTGCACGTCGAGCCGGAGCCCCGGTTACCCGTTAGGTTCTCCGCGACGTGTGTGTATGAATAGGAACAACATAACGAAGAAGAGGAGAGTGTAAAGAGAAGAAGAATAATAATGTAAGAGGATTGCCATCATTCTAAAGCATTCTTAATGAGGGGTAATCATTAATAATCCAAGAATAGTGGTCGTCAAAATATCAAAATTATTATATTATGCAGACACAATATACTAATGCGTCAACCATCTTAACAAAAATCTTTATATTTTCATAACCGTATATCGGAATTTTGTATGCAAATATGTAATTGGTAGCCGACACAAAATGTTTATAACATATTGTTGACCTTTCCTTTAATATTTACGCCATGATTCATTGTTCACACTTAAAAATAAGAGGAGAAATTTTTATAATGTGATAAATTCAACTCAATAGGTCCTTTAGTGCAATTCACACTTGTCTTGGTTTAAGTGCCAACCATAATACGGTATCTGGTATTAATGCTGTATGTAGGTAAACTGTACATTTATTATATAAAATAAAAAAGTTGATAGAACAAAATGAAAATACAAAAACATTAGTGTTTACTTATACACTTGAAATAGTGTAAACGACGCCAAGTCAACAAGGAAGTAGAGATTTGTTTAAGAGAACAGCGGAACTCAGTGCGAGCTAGCTCGGTTAGACTTTGCATGGTTTCTCTCAGTACAAACGGATAGCAAGTTTGTCATTTTGCCTGAATCCGGATCCGCATCCGAAACAACTTCTCCGTTAGTTTTGTGTTTGTAAACTCGAAAGCCTGCAACCCAACAGTAATCGCGGATCCTATGTAGATATCAAATCCTTAATCTCGTCCCCTATTGTACGAAGTAAATTAGGTTATATAAAAGTACCCTTAACCGACGAGCATGCATGAAAAGATTGATGACTGTTAATGAAGCGAAAGAGGTATGTAAGAATCGTAGTAATTGGCGTTCCTTAGTCTCTGCCTACCCCCATGGGAGACAGGCGTGAAGTTATGTATGTATGTATGTAAATTAGGTTATCAATGGAATTTGTATACTAGACATTTCTGCTAACTCCTTTGGGCAGAAACGGGGCGACATATATAACGATTGTTACATCATCCAAACCATTACAGAGTAGCGCCACATAAAATTTACATGCGGCCGGCTAAATAAACTAATTAAATTAAATTGAAGCTCGTCATAAAAGTAATGTAACAGCATATTTTAAACATTACGTCTAGTGGTCTCGAAAATACACAACTTTTGTTAAAAGCGAGTTATTAAATCCTACAGGCGAATATTTTGCCAAACGAGTTTGTGCTGGGAAAATAATCGTAAACAGTTTTGATTGCTGTGGTTTCAAAGTCACGTATAAAACACTGATGGTACAAAAGATTCACACTTTACGCATACGTTTCCTTGCCAGAATGCTTAAAATCAAGGTGATCTGGCTTTATCTGTGTGGACGTGTGATTCCTCAGGTTTTTTATGCCATCTTTTATTTATCTTATGTCTTTCAAGATTATCTTTCTTGGCAGGACAAAACACATTTCATGAATGTTGTGGGATGCTATGGCTCGGCCAAATTACTGGCTATATTATTGGCGCCGCAATATTTTATAAAGGAGTCCTCCCAAAGAAGGACGACTACATAAGCCACATGATCCAAAAACATTCAAAATAAATACTCTGCGTTAAGGATTGGAACAAACGCAAAAGTTAGTCTTAATTAAATACAATAAAATTGACGTGGGAAGACAATTTACTTTGAACAGACGTTTCAGAATAGTAATATGAAATAACTTGAAAACTAATTGTAATAATAGGCAAAGGCGAAAATACTTAACTAACAAGAAATAGTTTGGTTGCAACATTGTATACAAAACAATTTCCTAGCGTTTCCTCTAAGTGAATGAAGTTAGACATAACTTGTACGTGTATTATAAACAAATAAAGTAGTTTTCGCATTCCCAGACAGCAGGCGCACTGTAGTACAATGTGCTAAACTGAGCGGAAGAAGTAGGTACTTACTCATAGGGATGTTTTACAGTTCCTTTCAAGGAAATATAATAATAATAATAATGGTTTCCTATGTTACTTAGTTTACCATGTTGGTAAAGTGGCTAAAATGCAACGCATGAGAGCAAAATAGATCACTAGTGGAATACACTCTAATATGGTTTTGGATTTATCCAATAATGGCCTTACAACATTTTGTACGTTTGGGGAATAAAAAGCGTAGTGTGATGTTGCTAAGTGTATGAGACAAAGCCCATTAAACAGTCCCCAGTGAAATCAGTTAAATATAGCTGCGTCTCAATAATCCCGCAGTCAGACATATGATCCGCTGACGTCATTCATACAATTAGTTACAATCGTGTTCCTTGTTCGATGCCTACGTCATAACTTCATAAGATGGGTTGCATTATTTTTGTACAATATGTCAAATTATTTATGACTTTTTGATTGATAATTATTTCTTTCTTTATTAGGCGTTTCCGCATAATTCGTTAAAGATCAATAAAAATGATTTAGCGATGTTTTAATTTTTGGTGATTTTACAACTTACAAATTACGAAACTTTGATGTAGGTGGAGATAAGCCTTCAAAACTTGTTACGAAGTGTGTTGTTACGAAGGGTCTGTATTTTTTTTTACATAACATAACATCACGCCTTTTATCCCCGAAGGGCGTAAAACACGGACGTAGGCAGAGGTGCACACAGAAGTAACACTCACTTTTCACTATTTATGTTATTAGTCCCAAATAATAGCCTATTGCCATATACCGGGTACAATTCCAGACTCCGTGCTACTACTGAGATTTTTTAAAAACTCCGTAATACTTTGCCCGGCCCGGGAATCGAACCCGAGACCCCTTGCCCGGCAGTCGCACTTGCGACCACTCGGCCAACGAGGCAGTCAGAGCAGGCAGCAGAGCAGAGGGCAGAGCATTTTTTTTTTGTAATTTTTTAATCTAGGTTGCAAACGGAGTAGGAAATGTTTCAAATCGTAGACAAGGTTCACTTGGTTATATAGTTTCCTGCTTTATTGATTCAGACATTTTCATTATTCTAGTACGATTAGTCTTGCACGATCATTATTTATGAATTACTAAAGATCTCCTAGCAGTAGCGAAGGTTCCTAGCAGCGGCTAAAAGCCGCTAATGATGATTTAATGATTACTGATCTTTCCGACCTTGCTCTCCATCTGCAACGTTCTTGATACTATTAACCTTTACTAATATATGGTAATGCAAGTAGGTATTAACATCTTGTCTCGTTCTGATCTCTTCCACACTAAGTCGTCTTAACAAAATGTCAGTGCATATCGAACGAACAATCCTTAAAGAAGATTAAAAATAGAATTTCTAAACAAAAGAAAAATGCCTTGAAAAGTTTCTTAGAAGTAGAAACGAACAAGATTATTGTTTTATAGCAATTAAGTATAAGGACGTAGATTGATGGCTCCTTGAGTAAACCTCTCAGCCCATAATTAGAAACTCAGAATTTTGTAAAATTCCAAAGAGAACAAAATAATTGCCAAAATTGAGAACAGGTCAAAACGATACGATATTCTATTTCGTTTTAATATTTAACACCGTATGTTGCTACTGCGCACTTCAAAATGGCATTAAATAAATATGTAAATTATGTTAAATCGTTACAATCTAAGTTTGATTTCATTTAAACTTTATTATAAGGAACATCATAAATCATTTGAATGCTACACTAGTTCACATTATCTGGCTATGCGTGTACAAACGAACGTATTTACTAGTTTTATCATTTAGAGCAGTTATTGAGAGATGATTTATTGTCGATTTAAGATTTAGTAATGAATGTAATGCATTGAGCACTCGTAGTGTTATTGTGGAAAGTTTTAGTGTAAAGACAGAAGTGCGTGTATTGTCTATACCCAAATGTTATAAGTCCCATATAATAGAGGACCATGCTACTATTAAGAAATTCCTAAAATCATTCAACATTATAACTTTGCCTAGAAACTTCTGTTAAATAAAAAAAATTCGAAGGTCAAGTTTCCGTTAATCGTGATTATTTTTAAAGTTCCTCATCCTTGGAAATTTGAATAAAACATGAAGTGGAACAATAAATTGGTTAGACAAAGAAGTCTGCCGGCATGTCCCTTTGGATCCGCCTCGCTGCCTGGCACCCTCCTGACCGTTACACTTTATATTCTTTAGCAACTCAAATATTTGTCAAGTCTCCCATGACTTGAACAAATGTTGCTTCAACAAACATACAAACAAAATGTTACATTTCAAACTTATTTTGGTATTTAATTAATATCTGCGTCTGATTTATATTATCATCCAAATGTTTCCGGTGACATACTATATAGGTAGGTATAATTAGCATCTTACGATATAAATTCCTATAGCATTTTTAGATCAATGGATGTCCAAAAAGTGACTAGATGGCCTTGCGAACTAGATGCTTGCGTCGATTCGAGTATTTAGGATGATTGATTTTCCTTATATTTGTGTTAATTAGTAGAACCTCACCCTAAGTAGCCTCAGTCACTATTTACAAGTCATGACATCGATTAAAACCTCATTTCCGACCTGTCAACTTCTTTGCAGAGGGGAAGTATATGACATCGCCGTTCAAACGTTACCGTGCACGTTATGAGTTTGCACCCTGTAACTTACTAGATAAGCCTTCGGGGTTATCCGCTTAACTTGATTAACGGGGGTTTTATAATCCTGTTCCCAAACAGCGAATTTCTTTGTTACGTTTTCTGAATAAAAGTTATGTGATTATGGACATAGCAATAAGACCTCTATATAAATAATTGGATATCAGTGAAAATACGGGAAAAAATTAGGGTAGACAACAGTGGATATTCGGAGTAAAACCTCCAATAAAGGAGTTTAGATACCCAGTTCAGGCCATATATTTTATTCATGTGTGCCTAATAATTTGGCAGACCGTAATGAAACTTGGAAACAAGGTCAACTTACCCAAGTATGTTTGGATGTTTGAGCTTGTTCATGAGCTGCACCTCTCGTAACATGTTGGGCCTGTTGGCACGTTGCTGGTTCATCTTGAGCACCATCACCTTGCCGGACGTCTTATTCGTAACCTGTAACAAACAGATAAACATTTAGTACTTAGTGACAAAGAATTTGCATTATCTGTATGTGATCTGCAGTTTTTGGCAGCGAAAATATATGGTACACATTATAAATTGCCTTTTAATAAACTGTCTGTTGAATGTTGAAGTATTGAAACTATTTGATGACTTCTGAAATAGTAGTAAATTAAAACAATACCCATAACTTATCATCAAAAACGAATAAGACGTAGAGAATGTACATTGAAATTGAATTAGGAGATTTAACAGATTGTGGAGGATACCGCAAGATGTAGAAAACAATTTAATTTCGATATTTATCAGAAATGTTTGATATTTTTTCCCTCTTAAAACAGCCAATGACAAGAACGATTGCAAAAGGTTCACGGCCAACCTTTACGAATGACTAGCACCAAAAAAACAAAACAGTTTCATCAAGTATAAGTCTGATTTGTAAAAAGCACATCTTAATATAGCTAATTCGGATGATGACAGGGTATGAAATTAAAAATCTAATTAGTCCGTAAGTTAGGTAATGAAAAAATATTAGACACGTATTTTTTGTTTTGTCGTTTAATAGAACAATACTTAGATAAAACGAATTACAGTTTAGGAGTGGGGGCTAAAACGTCATTTCTACGTATAAAATGTACATAGAAGTGACGTCACGCGACATTTCAAATCAATATATCGTAGAAAGTATTCGTTTCTGTAATAAAATAAAAAATACGTGTCTAATGATTTAAAATAATCTACCAGACGGACATTTAAATAAAAATTAGGCATCTACCCTATTGCATCAATGTTTCTACTTTCAACAAGTTACATGAATATATTCGCAGCATCAGTTTCCGTGCATACCGTGAACAATGCAAGTGTTTGTATATAGTATGTAGGCTGCATAGGCCGCTTCGTGCTCCCGTCTAGATTGGATTTCTAGTTTTCTAGACTGCCGTTCGAATTAACTGTAACCGTGCGTTACGATGCCGTGTTGTGTTAAATATTGGTTTACCTTTTAACACATTGTTGTTAAGACTATCTAAAAAGGAAATTAAAGGGCACTTTTTACTAGAAGTCAAAGTGTTCATTTCAATTAGAGTTTATTACAGCAAAGGTAGAAGAAGAATCTTATAAAGTTTTCAGATTTGAAATAATTGTGAGGTGTTATTATAGTACGTAACTAGAAATTTCATTGGATATAATCGAAATGGTGTTCATATTCTTCATACCTACCTGTAAATGTACAGGACTGGATCCAGGCAAGACATTTCGAGTAACCCAAACAAAAGCATTGTTAGCATATTATTAAGATTTGTATTTATTTATTGCATACAAAGTATAATTTAAGAGTTTCCATTATCAACGTGTACTTGTTTTAATCTAGATAACGGTCATATGTAAGTCAATAGAAAATGTTTATTCTAGCCAATACAAAGAATTTCAAGGAGAAAGATAAAGTTTTGAAGGTTTTATTTCAAACATACATATATTAATAAAAAAATGCATATTTTTCTAAGCAGCAAACATTGGAAATCGACCCTCGAATAGAATAGGTATAGGCATCGTGATCCTTTTAACATCACTGAACATACATACATACGAATACATGAAAAAAGTAGTGCAAAAAGCAAAATTTTAAGATTTAAAACCTAGATGTGAACTCAAGGTGACGCGACCGACTCACGAAGTTAATAAGCGAATAATTATGTTTACAAAGAACAAAACATCAATTTTAAACTAAGGAAGATAAATGACTCACTAGTATCATTATTTGTTGAAAATATATAAACGCCAAGGCTGTTTAACTTACATACATAATCTCATGCCTGTCTACCATAGGCAGAGACTATGGAACGCCAATTGGTACGATTCTTACATACCTCTTTCGCTTCATCAACAGTCATCAGTCTGTTAACTGTCGCTGTATAACTTATTTTCTTAATATCTACAGGTATACTTTGAAACTTCACATTCCTATTGAGAATATTGGCTAATTGATTCTAGTCAAAATATGTCGGTTTTTGACAGCTTCAGTGGTTGGACCAGCTATATTTTATGTTTCGCTAGCGCCATCTAATACATGCAAATATATAGTAACTAGCGACCCGCCCCGGCTTCGCATGCGTGCAATGTGCATGTATTATACATATAAACCATTGTTAAGAATCACTATACGTTAAAAAAACCGCATCAAAACCCGTTGCGTAGTTTTAAAGATTATTATATATAGGGACAGACAGACGGCGGATAGCGACTTAGTTTTATATTATGTAGTGATGGTCTAATAATTTACTTACTCTTTGTTTATTTACCAAAAATGTATTTGAATTTGATCAAACAGAGTTTTTTTACGTGCTATCGTAGCATTACTTATTTGATGAATAGTTTTTCACCCTACACGGGGAAAATTTAGCACATTTTCACGTAACAAGAAAACGAAACATCACTTAGCGCCCCCTTCGGTTATAGCGGCGTGACGGTAAGACGCATTAAATAACCATTTATATTGTGTGTACTATACACAGTATACGTGTTTATTTCGTATTTCCTACCCATTTTGATATTTATGATTGGAATGGATACAGTTTTGGGGAAGTTTCCTGTTTTGTCGTTTTTGTTTAGTAACTTTTTGTTGAAGGTGGAAGACTTACGTTGGTAAAAGTTCTTACGGAATAGTTTCTTAACTTCCGCTACTGAGTTGTGGGGTTTGTAATGAATGGCAGATTACATGGAGTTAATACAAATTACTTATATGTATAGGTGTTTATAATATAATATTAGTTACTTTTGTATTTCTTTTTATGGGATAACCCGGTAAACGAGCAGACGGATCACCTGATGGTAAGCAATCGGCGCCGCCCATCGACACCCGAAACACTAACGAGTGTGTAACCGGCCTTTTGGGGGTTTCAGGTATTGGGGAGGGGGTAATTAGGCCTCCAGTAACTTTAGGTTATATGTGAGGCCGTGGTATCACTCCGCTCGAGCCGGCCCATTCGTGCCGAAGCATGGCTCTCCCATACTTAAATAAAACATGCGGAATATACGTCAATAACCCTAAATACGTTGTTTACGATACTTAGATACAGATTTACTCCTTAAAATAACAGTTTCTATATCTTTTGCCTTAAATTAGATCTTAAACATACTTCAAGGTTTTTCTTTTAATAATTGCGTTTATGAAGGTAATAACGAGATCGAAAGATATGACAAATACCTTACACTGCAGGTATAAAGATGGTATCAAGGAGGTGGCGGGATAAAATTGGATACTAACAGCACAAAATAGAACCAAGTTGAATGATTTGAAGGAGGCCTACACGACATTGGTTGAAAAAGGCTTGATGATGATGATGATATAGATATAAAAGAATTGACCTCATCTAGAGTAAAGTACATAGTTAACTATTAATCTAATGTGGGGAACATATTAAGTTCATAACTTATTTCGCCATGATATCAAAGAGGTCCCAAGTGTCATGGTGATCTACTCTCGCTTGTTCATTACGACATCTTAGTCTTGACCATATTACGTTTGTATGCAAAATTACAACAATTTACGTTATATTGGCGTTGTTTTGTTTACATGTTGTAAAATACTTAATTTCAGGTAGGTCATGAGTTCATGATTGGAATAGAATAGGCTTGCAAAATGTTACCATTGAAGTAGAATTTTTGGTTAGAGAAATGTTTTACAAGGACGTTTCAATACCTATAATGACAGTTATTTCTTCATTTCTTATAGTTTCTTTAAAATTCCATACAATAAGAGTGTCAACCCTATTTGAAAATAGGCTTAGGCGACAGAAGAAAGTGTATCAATACATTTGTGAACGCCTACAAATGTTCATATACGTATGAATGGGTTTAGAAAATCAGTATACTTATGTTACCACTATTTCTGCTCGGCGCCTATTGATCATAGCGTGTTGTTTTATAACCTATAGTCTTCCTCGATAAATGGGCTATTCAAATTAAAAAGATTTTTTCAAACAGGACCAGTAGTTCCTGAGATCAGCGCGTTCAAACAAAGAAACAAACAAACAAAATCTTCAGCTTTATAAAGTAGGTAGTATAAGATTATTTAAAGCTGAATAGTTTGCGTCCGTAGCTAGAATATACTTATTGTAATATAAGTATTCAAATATGTGACATGAAGAGCCAACTAAAGGCAAGATTGGCAGAAGGAAATGCAGCAGCGAGTGTAGAGACGGAGCGAGTTTCATCCGGAAAACTCGGAGGAAGGCGGCTTCTATTTCCGGATCAGTGAAGTATTGATGCGTATATTTATAACAAGGAAATAGATATGGAATATTTACATATAATACGTTTATTGAAATTACGTTCGAAAATTAAAAGGTTGATACAATTACAGTACAGACAGATTTATTAAGTTGGATTAAAGTCTGATCTTAGACCTGCTTCGTTGGAGGTTATAGAATTTTCCTTTAGACTTTATGTTCAAAAGCAGAAACTCCCTGACACTTATCCAGATAAAGGTGCGTTCATATGACATGGTAATAAAGTTGCCATCTAAAATATTGCGAAGCAATAAAAGCCTATATTGATAGCCATACATTTTCACTCCCACGGCACCGTAAACCAAAGCAAATACCTGTCTAATAAGAAACATAAACAGTTTTTTTTATCCCGAGTGGACCCACTAACAGTATCCAACGCCCACTCATATTGACTCTGATACAGTCAGCAGTAGCCTCTCGCTTCATTAAAAAATGTAACAAATATTCAGTCTTAAAGCTTTCGGAATAGTGGTGAAATTTCTGTGCAAGTTTCAATGGTACAAGATCAATTTGTTCGGTTGACCGCCAGTGGTCTCGTCGTGGCACTTGACACAGCCTCGCTAACGACCTGATGATCACGCTTTACGAGTAACTACTTCGAAAGGACAATCAGCAGTTTGAACGAGTTTGAAGACCTTATTTAAACAACAAGAGCAAAAGTTCATAGATAAAATACAGTTAAAAACTGCAGAGGGCGCTGTAATCGTTATGGAAAGTAACGATTTTTAATGAGATTAAAATACAACAATGAGAAGTGGTTTCTACAGCACTTGAAGGTTAAGTACTTGAGTTCTGAATTATTTTTCATTAAGAATCATACCACACAATAAATGTTCATATATCAAAGCAGTGAGTGGTTGAGACATACATGAGGTTTGCGAGTACGTTGTCTATTGCAATAGTGCATAAGTAGGTAATGATACTTAATATAATGGGTGCTTATAAACGGTTCAATCACTTTTAATGAGCATTTCACAATGGTTTTAAATGTCACTATTAACACAAACGTGATTGCACATATTTGAGCATAGGTTTTAGCAGTCATCAAGGTCAAAGAAATTTCTGTGCAAATTCTATTATAATTAAGACATGTATACCTAACATAATAATAAATATTATGTCAGTTTTCATCTGTTGACTGTGTCTTAATATAAAGGGTGAGCCTACCACATCTCGCTATAAGATTTCTTGGTAAGACGTTCGAGCTCATTAAACTAGACGTCTTATAAATTCAATCTTAGCCGATTGCAAGAATCCTTATAAAAGCCTTCAAGCCTATGAACAGTTCACAATTTTCGAAGAAAGAACAACAACAAAAAGAAATCTTAATCTCGTCTTTATTATATGACTTGAAGATAACACGTAATCCTGGCACGCAAGAATGTTGAAAATTCTTCATGGAACATGGCCGTTGCATCGCGCAAGTAAAACATGCAATGAAAAAGAAGAAGTAAAGGCAAAGGCATGTGCGTACAGCCGGTTATAAAAATAAAGTTATTATGCCAGTGATATTGAAGCAATGGGAAACGGGATCGGGGCGTCAGATCAGACCGTGTAAGTAATAACCGCTTTCCGAACATAAACGTAATTTTTATAGCATCAAATAGTTATAATATGAAAATTGCGGGAGTTTATGGTCTCTTCAAACTCTTATTAATAATGAGATAAAATATATTACGGGAGATCAGAATTTCAATAATGGTATTGCTTGCTCAGATGACAATCTTTGCAATAAAATGAAAAATTCAAGGCTTTTGAGAATAAAATACAGAACAGACTCCTTATACACTAGAAAAAGTTTAATGGCCCTGTATAATTAAACACACAAAGTAAAAACCGGAGTTTTAAATCAAAGCATCAGTGTGTTTGCTTGTCGGCGTCTTTACAACGATAATGCAGTCAGGAGAGAATGCGACATTAACAATGTTTGCAAGAAACTACGATAAGATAAAAATCCGCAATGCACGACGTCAAACTGTATGACATATGGGCGACTAAAAATAGGCTTATCGGACAAGAGAGTGCGCCGATACAGAGGACGAAGTTATAATGTAATAAGGGAGGACATTATTGTGATGTCTAATTAATTATTCATGTTTGAGGACTGACTTCTTAACATGCGTATAAAATGATAGAGAGATAATAAACGATATCCAATAAAGATAATTTAACAGATAAATATGAAATTGACAGAGACACGGTGACTCAGTCCATTTTCAAAATTTATAGTTATAGGCTTGTACTACTGAACGACTAAATTCTTGAGGCACTCGTCCTATTTATTACAACAAGCATTTCAACCAAAAGATCTCACTGACCATATATGTAATCAAAACTGGAGTACCATTACTGTAGATCGTACTGTATACAATATAGAGGTACATGCAGGGAAGGTAAACAATAGTTTCTTAGCACTGTTTACACATTCCACCACCTAAAAAGGATTTGGTATCTTTACACCTAAGTTGTCGCGAGCATCAGCTTTCGTTGTAAATCGAAGCATCTTTATATACCTGTTTATTTCAGACAAACCTGCTGATGCAGAAACGTGGAATGCGAATTCCTTTGATTTTGGTTATGTAATCCCACAGAAGCTGGTCTTCGATAAAAAATGGGTACGAAGAATTTTAATTCGACAATTTCGAGTCCCGAAAGTGAAGGTACAAGAAATAATAAGAAGTTTAATGCGACTGTGCAAAATTGAGCGAGGACAATTTATTTCGCATAACCCAAAAAAATATAAAAGGAATTCGAATCAAACATTCATAAGGATTAATATTTGATCAGTTTCAAGTTATGAGAGTCGTCTTGAACATTTCAAAACTTCGATCCGACGGCTGTTACGTAGTCCTTTTGATCTTTGGTAAACGAAAGGATACATTTTATTTTCAAGTAATTTTATCTTTATCTTATATTACGTGTATCATAATCTGGATTCAGAGCACATTGTTTTATTACATTTATTTATTAGTTTAGTTTTGCATTCATTATATAAGCTAATTTCTCTACTGTTACTTTTTGCATCGGTTCTTATAAACTCATTATGATTGAGTGACTATCCAACTGACTGTCAAAATAACGTTTTTGTTGTATAGACAATATCTGCAATAACGAATTGGACATGTTCCAATAAACTCCGTAATGCTACTGCATTTTGTAATGGACGCATCAAGATTTGGAGGCAATAAATACATGTGCTGTGCTCTAGTTAGATTCCGTTGTTCCAAATATCTAAACAATTACAGACAGAACTGGTTGCTAGTGTTAAGATTTATTGGAATACTTCACCCAATTTCCAGTTAGTAAATTTCACTTCATATAGAGATAAAATCAAGTTCATCTCATAACAAATATTGTAAGGCTTGATAACTACAAGAGAAAATGGATGTTAAAGTTATTTTAATATCGGTTGGAACTATGCCAGCACTGCATTCATGGCTGAATTATTAAAATCATTGCTGCAAAAAGTTTGCAAACAGTGTAACTAATTGTCATTTGTCTTCTTGATAATTTACGCAAATTTAACGTAATACAAAAATTATTACATGTAGGCTCCATTAGCCTAGAGGCTGAATAATGTAGCACAAAGAACTCAAAGTGGCCCTCAGCTAGCCAACTTAATGTCTAACTGAGATTTCCAACTATCCTAAACTACGAGAGTGGCCAAAAGTACATTTAATCCGACCACGTTTCCAGAGGAAATTTCCATAATTGCAACCGCTTGAAAAGCAACAAGCTAGTGCCGTACCTACATAATAAGGGTTCACTTTGACCCCAAACTGGCCGTGCCCTGTACAAATATGGACAATGGAGATTCTATCTTGTGTTTCGCACGGTCGAGTATCAAGCACGGATTTACAGCTGCAATTTGAGGAGTCCTCTCAAATTGGACATGCTGCTATATCTAGTTTGTTTTGAAATCGTTGGCCCAACAATATTCAATTGCATGTGAAAATTAATTGAGCATAAGGTATCGAATTAAGTGTTTTTGAATTACGAACATAACATTCAGAGGTTGTCCATAAAATGTTATACATAATTATATTGTATTATTCATTGAAGAAAATGGTTACACGAGTTTTTAACGCAATCGGTTTAATTAAGTAATTAGACTAATTAGGGTTATCATGATGTTGCGAATTTGCTCTGTACGATCAGATACTCCTTTTATGATTAGGGTTCCAAACTTTTGGGTAAACGAGGCACATTTTTGGACCCGTGTGTATTGTGTATTACCTAATTCAGCTCATGTTCATGGGTAGACACGTTTCGGATGTTTGAACTGCGCAGTCGTGACTGACGTCTTGACAGATACTTTGCGTCTATCACTACTCAGCCATTGTTTTCGTTTGCCTTCAACACTTATCGTTGCATTTTATTTATACTTACTTATATTTTGACTTCAGTACACGATAATGTTATCTGCATTTTTATTGCATTTCATCGACAAAGACGTCTGTATTGCCTGACATATTTGAATTACGACTTTTCGTTGATATTTTTATTTTAGTAGCAGGGACAGATTTATGAAGTACTTATTCGCAGATTTTTCAAAAAATAAAGGTGTGAGTCATAATATTAAAACGAGCAGGAAGGCATAATAAGTGTTGGTCTTGAAGACACGTTCGTTGCAGACATGTCGTGTCCGTATAAGGAGGAAGATGAACTCCAGATTTGCACGCCTGGATCCTTACCATATACTATTGGACTGATAAGTTCCTATGGAGACTAAGGAGACTATTAAGAAACGTGATTTTTTTAGTTAAGGTACATGTTGAGCTATCTTAGAGATTTTATTTGCCCATTGTTTTTAAGAATTATAATATTTAAGTCAGAAGTGAGAACATCGCATTCTCCTTCCTGTTACCTATCACCGTTAATATTTAATATTCATGACCAAGAAATATAAAATAAATAATACTTATAGTAAACAACCTTGTAGCATGTAAATACCAGTCTAAAAATACAGAACACTAAATCAATCACATCCATCTTAGTTAAATGTTAGGTTTTTAATTTTAATTGATTGCATAATCCTAGAATTAAATTAGAAACACCAAATAAGTTCAATGTATAGTGAAATCGGTGCGGTATAAAAGAACAGAGACTAGAATGAAATGTAACTTTAAGAATTCTTAAGAAGAATCAAGTTGTAAATTCAGGTACTGACGCAAATCCTAATCGGATAGATAGCTCTGAAGTCACAAGAAGGAACAAAATAGCAGATAAAAGACTACAAGTAATACTGTATTTGAATTGTTTAGTTTGTTATCCGGCCTTCCGCATCGAACACCAATACCGGCGGCATTGCAAACAGCGAGTAACGGACCGCCGATGTACGATAAGCTTTCCCTCGCAAATTGTACGGGACCGCATTTTTCAAAACCACACCGAGGTGCCATGTTGAGAAATTACCTCGAACCCCACGGGATTAATCGCAAAATCCTTGCGTAGCAGGGAATTCTTCTATTTTGAGTAAATTGATGTTGGATAAGAAAGACAAAGATGGGGAACAGACGTGGACAATCTTCAATGGCATTAGGCATATTAATATTGAAATCTACAGAAACAGGTTTTTCATTAGCAAATCAATGCAGAAAATCACTCTATATTGTGTAGAAATATATGACGCACATACAAAAAATTTTGATAATTTGTTGTAAAATTTTGCAAGTACTGTCACTGATTATCATAATATCTTAATACAAAATGTCAATATTTAAATAAATGACGAAAAGATTGAAGAGTTGTTGACAAAACATTTCGTTATAATATAAATAACATTTTGTTCACAATGTTATGACATGAAAGGTTAAATTGTGGTCATTAAAAATATTTTCATTAAGTTTTTGTACACTTTCTTTGCGATGTCGTTTCCATTGTTATAATTTGCACAATCATAGAAAAAAATGAAAACAGTATCTTTGTTTTTGTTTAGTGTTCACGATTTTCTTGAATAATGATGAACCTGGTCAAGTTAACCGAAATAGAATCTCTTCCCGCTTTTATTTTGAGTGATACCCTTCCGCCGATTATAAAGGCGATACGAATGCGTTGGGCGCGACACACATCTATTTGTGGCCAGCTAAAAATAATGGTGGACGGCTTAGCGCCGACGTGAATGCAGTTTTTATGCACCGTGCTAAACAAGAAAGGATCGTGTGCGTTTTGTTGCTTGCGTAGCTTCGCTTTCATCCAAAGCCGTCCGAACATATCTACTTCTGATTTTTCCCAATGCATCTTAGGTTTTTGAGATACATACCATACATATTACATAGGTTGCATTTTTTTATTTGCTTTCTTTCTTTTAGGAGCAGTATTTATTGTTGATAATTAGCTCAAGTATCTTTTATCTTTTCATTTCATCTGTTATTTTTTATCAATTCTTGTTCACAATTTGTTTGCGTATCAAACTATTCGCATTTTCTTCTCCCCCACTGCATATTTTGCAACCTCAATTCACCGAAGGCTATAAAGAAGTAAACGGCATAAATAGCATATGTTCTTTATCCTACAAAATGGTATTTAAAAATTTGCAATGCCGCTTTAGTGTGGCCTAGAAATCTCACATTCGACACAACGTTCGGATTTGTGGTTCGTGATCGAAGACTTAATTAACTTGATCATCGAGGTTTCATCACAGTTACAGTATTTAGGATAGCCAGTGTAATTGAGGGAGAATCGTTTAGTGGAACTGTATACGTAAGATACATGAGCGATCAAGACCTGGTTAAGAGGTAGAATGATAATTTGAAATTCTTTGTTCAATTGGTGGGAATGAAGAATTTTCTAAGGCTTTTTTGTATCATGTATAGATTTTAATGAAGGCCAAAAATAATATGCTAAGCTAATTTGTTCAATAGTTAAAGTGAAGCTTTAATGGGGTGATATCTCGACGCATCGCATTATGCAAGTCTCGTGCACCGTTACATAAAAGAGAAAGAACTATATATATATTGCCTTGTGAGTTTATTGCATCGGCGATAGTGAATCTAAATGTTGCGCCAGCCCCCGAAATGGGGCGTGTCGTGACATGTTTAATCTTAATACTCATTATTGAAATAAGCTTCAAATCTACGCCATCAATCAATACGTTCTCGTCTATTTTTTCTAACATCTGTACCTGTGCAATGTGTTACTGCAGAACACATGCTAAAACAAATAAATAAAGTTAAGGACGCAAAATTGATATTCAGATGAACGCATTCAGTTGTAAGTAACGACAAATACCGATATGAATGTATACCTTACTTCATGCAATGCAACGTAACATTTTGCAATGGTAACGGTAGCCAATAATCTGAAAGTTTGAAAAATGCCACTACAAGAACTTGTATCACTTAAGTAGTGTGTGAAGACGGGTTATTATCCACACAAAACATTAGCACCAGTTTTACGGTTAAAAACTAGTGCTGAC
Source organism: Spodoptera picta (assembly GCA_038387885.1). Lineage (NCBI taxonomy): Eukaryota > Metazoa > Arthropoda > Insecta > Lepidoptera > Noctuidae > Spodoptera > Spodoptera picta. The sequence goes on from JAZHFQ010000185.1 coordinate 269,554, forward strand.
CTTAACCCAGTTGGGATCAGGCCAGGAGAAATATTAGAAAAACCATTACAATAGGTAGCAACACGCAAAGAACAAAAAGAAGGCTAAGTTGCTGGTAATAACGGTAATCAAAATCGATCAATGTCCAACAATCTCATACTATAATGTGAAACAAAACAATTTTATTATAAACGAGGTAAAACGAACCGTATTGGAGAACGTTCTCAATCAGATCCCGTTGTACAATCACAATTCAGGTGGCACGCGACCCGCTGTCAATAGACACGCATTCAGTCTTAAGAGGGAAGCGTGTGCGCATCGTATATTCGAACGTAATCCATTCGTCTTGCTGCGAAACGGTGATTGTGTACTAGTTGTGTCCGAGATTGGGATTATGTCTATAATGTTTCTTAAGATTTTTAGGAGTATTTAAAAGTTCTTTGCATCTAAATATGATTAAGTCACTTGGCCAATTTGCTGTTATAGTCACATCCTTGCTATGTTTGCCAGGCATGGCAACAGATAATCGATGAATGGGTCTTAGAACGGATTAAGAGCCACGACAGATTAGTTATTCTCATCAAGTATTTCCTCTTTCACACAGCTTTATCAAGATCTTTATTTTATTCAGAACGAGTAGGTATAAGCCTAGATGTTGCGGTTGAATTAAGCAATTAGGACACGATCGTTTACCTTCTCCAACCATTTATTGTGGGTAATAATCAATGACGTAATGACGGGCTGATTGTCAACTCACGTAAGCAATTTTATTAACTATAAAAATATTTACAAGCTTTAGGCAACCTAACCAAGACTTACGACTGACTTGAAGACATAACATGTCCAATTTATTTATACTGAGTTACGCATGGGATGAATTTCCTGTTACACGTATAAACAGCAATTCTAAGGTTCAACAGAACATTAAAACTATTATGTAAAGTTCTTATGTGACATGTTGGAATTCAGAATATTCGAGCAACCGCTATACTACAACCATCTCTTTCACTCTTATGCGATAGAAATGGAGAGAAAGAGATGAAGCTGTGAAATGTGACTTGGTGAAATATTGATAGTGTTAGACGTAAAATGTGAGAAGTGATATTATAGGCTCTAATACTAATACTCACTATAGAGAAATGATTGAACATTTTTTCCGGGTGTGTAAAACATTCTGGTATGTTGAAGTTAAAATAATGTATGTAATGTTGAGTGGTGTAGTTACGATCAAACAATCAGTATTTTTCTACAATGTTATCGATTGAAGAAAAAGGTTCAATTAACATACGTAGACACAGTGGACAGGTATCTAATAATAATTCAATTTCTACGTGGCTTTAATCCAATGAACTAAAATGGATACTTACCGTATTTCAACAACCAGTAGCAGAAATTTCAACTAGAACTAATTAGATCAGTCTACTACAAATTTCATGTTAGGTACTCGAACATTGCTGGGTTACTTTCAATAACAAAAAAAGTGTTAGCAATCTGAATTACAGTTTAATGAAGCGTAGCGATAATTAGTGATGTTATTTATCGTCGTGCTAACGCGCGAGGTATCGAGAAATGCAAAGCGCAATCGTCCAAACGACACGAATGCTGCGTCCGTTAGTCGCATCGAGTCGCAGGCGCACATCCACGGATAATTTCAGTAGAAACGGTAACACGACAGTTTAATAGAGAACGTGCGGTAACACTAACTGTCCCGGAATCTGTACCAAGGCCGACCGTTTCCAGATAAACGTCAATATACGAGTAAAATTAAGTTCGGAACAGATGGCAACATGTGTGGGTGCTGGAAGTATCAGTGTCGGATCGAATTTGGCGAAACGTGTAGAATAAGGAGTAATACAGTCCCTAAAGCGCCTCCAAACATTTATGAACCCAAACGAATGCTGCACGTGGGCAAATCCTGTACCATACACATTTTACCAAATATTTCCGCATAAAGTTTGTAAACAATAATTTGAACATATAAAGCATTGTTGACTACAGTAATTATTTTCACATATGGACAGACAACGACGAGGCTCGCCTACGCAACTGAAACAGGCTCAGAATGAAATGACCTTGGTTAAAACATTTATAACCCACCGTAGTCAAAAATCTCCCTGAGCCTGAGACCTACGAAGTAGTATAACCATAAAAATCAATTTCCCGTGAGAGAATGCCGACGTAACTTAGAATGCGAACAAACACACCTTAATGATCTAAACACAATTTTTGGCAACAATATAGTCACGAAAAGTGTCATGACATTTTGAATCATTAAGCATGTCAGCTGGGTCTAAAAGTACATTTTCGAAAGTGGGTTAACAATGACAAATAGATGACAGGAGATTCTTAAGATGTTTTTAAATGTTGTCTGGTTAAAATACAGCTGCTACATACTTATTTTGTTTAAGTGGGCGTAAATGTATTGACTTAGACTAATTTTATGTAGAGGTACATTTTATTGAGACTTGAACTAAATTCAATCAATTTCATAAACTAAATGCTGATCCAGAATGAGTGTGAGCGTTAAAAAGATTTAGAGGATTTGAATACAGTTCCTACTGTAATTCCAGCCGGAGCGGCGAATGAAAATGATAAAACTGGAAAGTACGATACATAGCCAACAGCACCCGTTCTTCGTTACTTAACACGACGAAACGGCCATTATTTGCTACAGTCCATCGATTAACCGAAGAATTCGATGACATCACTAGTTTTACAACTGTTCCAATAATTCAATATTGAGCCTTCAAACAAAACGTCAGTTGTTTCGAAGTAGCCGATTTCCTATTGTAAATATTATCATGTTGTTTATTGAGACCCCCGTCGGATTGTAAACAATGCCAGCAAACAATATCTGTATTGACAGATTTGAGAATGCTCTTGCCTTAGCGTAGGATATTGATGTCGACCAAGTGCCTTTTGAATCTTTTGATATCGATGCATTGACAGATTTGTTACGTAAAGAGTTGTGTGAAATTGAAACTTTTTATTTATGTAATGAGTTAAATCAATAGTTTGTTTGTTGCTCGCCGTGGGAGACTTCATGATTGCAATTTCAGACATTGTCAGTTCCGTGACGTTTCAGTTTTTTTGAATGATCATTGTATGATCATTCTCTTCGGTTATGTCATCGTCATCTGCCGGAAGACGTTCATCATTTTCTTTAGTATTCTTATAACGTTAATCGTGTCGTATCGTCTTTTGTGTATGCAAAGAAACCTTCATAATCTATACCAATTTAATCATTATATTTTTACATCTGTGTTATAAAGTATGACACAGAAGTGAAACTAGTAGATTGTACGAAGGTTCGTTTACCAAACAAAAAGAGAAACAGATGCCAGTGTGCCGAGTGGATTAGTCTACGAAAGCAACGGATTTTATGAAAGCCAGTGAGGCTTACAATTGGGATTTTCATACGAGGACATTTGACTAAATTTTTTGTAGCTAGTGAAACGTTGTAACGAGTCAGTCAACTTTTCGTCGATGTGATGTAGATTCACAAGGCTATAAAACAAGTTTAAATTGTGCCATTATTCCTTAGTTTGCAACCGTGTATAAAATTATAATATTAGACCTGTTTATTACGTACCTATGGGAATTAGCAGTAATTGAAACTTTATTAGTATATCTCCAGTGCAAAATTCACTAGACCATTAATATATGAGTGTACCAAAATAAATAGGATCAAGTGCCAACTGAATATCACACGTAGTCTAAATACCGGAGGGCTTATAAATACGGCTACATTACGTGGTGCAAGCGTGTGAAGTGGAACGAATTCGGTTGGTGCGTCAGAGCATTCGCGACCAGGACTCTCGTCCTCCGCTTCTTAATAGCCAGCTATAATTAGATACGTTTTGTCTTGCAGGAATTCCTAAGTTATTTGTTATGGTTATGGGAGCGTGACGCTGCAACAGATAAACGTGCGGCTAGCGATATCTAATTGGCTATATTTCAGCAATTGCAAGCAGCTCTGACTTTTATAAGAACAAATGTGTTTAACAAAAAACCAAACGATTTAAAAAAATACTTTAAATATTTAGACACTAGTTACCCATATCCTACGTTTCGAAAAAAGTTCACTCACTAACTTCTCCAAATCTGCATAATGTAACACGACTTACCTGAAAAAGAAAACAAAATTAATACTTTGCAATAACAAGAACATCGGGCCTTTGCACTCCAGTTTACGCAAAAGTCAATACCAAAGGTGTTTGAACTGTAGCAACAAAACAACATTCATCTCAAATGGCTTTTTAGTCCAGAACAATAAGTTGATAGAACAATAGCACCTGACCTAACAACGTATGAATAAAAAGTACCACTCGAAGTCTCGATCCTTTTTGCAATTGAAGCAAAAAACTCTACGAAGGGCCAATCGTGGCTTAGTCCGAAGTAGTACGATCTGGGACAGTACGTGGGCAATCCTGGCAAGGTGCTGTTGATGCAACTTCCTCTGCGCCTACCTGACGAAAGAATACTTCGTAAACTGTTGTAACTCTTTTGATCGTTACTCGTGAAGGTATGTGGGAAGAAGTGAGTAGGATTGATAAATTGATTACAAGAATTGGTCAGAAAAGTTTTAATTTACAATTTAACAGTAGGATGACTACTATTGTATATTATGTCAGCTTGTAACCATTGAGTAATCGCCTCTGGTTGTAATTTGAGATGAAAAATGTTAAATGAAACAACTGAAGCTACGTGACTGCAGCGTTATGTTTACAAACAATATTACACACTATCGTTACAGTAGACCTTTCTAGTGTTCATGACTATTCAGTTTATCCTATGGAGCAACTCCATGATTTCTTCTTATTAATCGATGCAATTCTTGCGACTCACTTGATGACAAGGAAGTGAATATGAACTATCATTTACAAAGACACGATCATCGTCTTCATAGGAAAGTCAGTAGCTCTTCGTATCGACGTATGCGATTTTACTTTCAACACATGCAATTACAGAGTAATTGAATCTCAGCTATGTTTTTCTCGTTACAAACGATCAATAGAGCATTTCATTAAAGTACCACGGAGTGGATTAACATTGATACGCGATGAAATTCGAGATGCCTTGTTACGTCAGGACACGCAATCTTGCGTCAAACATGGAGCAGTTCATTTGTTTACTGATTTAGGAGATACGATTTACAAATTCATTAGATGTCGTGAGTTGAAAGAATTCGGTTCTTCCGCAATTACTTTTGCAACAGTTCAAGGAATTGAAAAGGAGGAAACCGAAAGGTATTTAATTTGGTTAGAAATGGCAAGGAATTGTACGGATGATGTAATTTGTTTTATCGTGAATGTAGGTAGAAATGACATGACAGTGGACATGACACATAAATAATTAGATCACGTCCTTAGTAATGAAATCACGCAATATGTCACAATGTTTAAGATTTGAGGGAAAATAATGTAGCACGTTTATATTACCTCCGTTCATTTACATTCTTGTCCTACAAATTGTATTTTCTATTCATAAAGTGGACTACATATCATTGTTTGTTTCAATTAAACATTTTTATCTCCGAATTAACTTTATGACAAAGAAATTATTCTATACATAAATTAACTATTACTTAAGCAGTTTTCTCACAAGTTATTACCGAAGAATAGCATTAACGAAATGTTTTAGTGTTCCGTGTGATTATTCCCAAGGTATTAGATGTAGACTCGAAAGCGTCTCACGTAAAGTGAAGTAATAGTTTTTAGAACATCTAGATTGTAGATAGATTTTAAAAACTGGACACAAGTAAAGTTAATTACTGTTAAATTGTTGATGAGATTCGAAACCCTGATTGGATTTTTCTCTGTAAGTATGATGCTATCATACTCTCACAGACTCAAGCTATTGAGTCTTTATTGCGAAAACTATAAAGAATAAAATTTACCTGACAGACATTTTTATAAGACTGAATTAATTTTACATTTACCTACGTACTCTCAATGCCGTGTAAGCCACAAATCTTGGTACTATAAATATATCAGACGATTTTAGTACACCAATGAATTTAAAATCAATTACGAGGTGTGACGTAAATCAGTAGATTCCAATTTTTTCACTTCAAACAGTTCTTCGAAGAGAATTTATAGGTGGCAAGAATACACGGTCGGCTTGTTTTGATAGCCTATAGTAAATGGAGTCTGGATTATTTTCTAGATAATTTCAGTCCTTGAGTCTAGGCACGTTAGTCGTAAACTTAATTCTAACTATGTTTACGTTCGGGAGAGGTATCTTTGATATCTTACAATGTTATTCCAGCTTCATTTTCGTGAACTAATCTTATTATGTTTACTTTCGAAGAGTTGCTTATTGTTTATTTTTTAATTTCAATCATCTATGCAACATTTATTGGCTACAAAGTGATTAGGTAAGCAACTACTATTAATGATGATGAATTTTATTGTATTATCACGATGGTTGTTCTTGGAATCATTTTTTATTGATTGAAAGATCTGTTGAGAGTACTTGAGAGTTATTAAAGATTTCTAATCACGGACTCTTGTTTTCTAAAGATATAATAGGAATTATATTTATAAATGATAATTGAAACGATGAAATCATGTTGTGAATTGTAATTTTGTATGGACACAGACGGCGCCGAGGTAATCATGTACTATCAGGTGATCTGTCTGTCCCTTTGCTTATATTTTATAGTTCCGACAGTGGAAAATACTTATAGAAGCCCTTGGCGCTAGTTTGGCCCCTATTCCATACAATATCTAAAAATATGAAATAGATAAATTATGAATTTCTAAAGGGTTTCTTTCAAACAGTATCAACGCTACTTCACTAAGCAAATTGGCATAAACAATCCCCTTGTTGATTTATAGAATTAACTAGGATAACTAATCTGGTTCCAGTTTGTAGTCGTCAACAAGAGAAATTAGGATTCCTGTTTGAAGACGGACTAATATGATAAAGTTATTACCATTCAGAAGACAGTCTTAGACTTGGCAAACATCGCTATTATCTGAAGAGATTGTTAGACAACTTATGTAAAGTTATGAAAGTCCATTTTTCGCTGTATGGTGTAACATCTAATTATGTGAAGGGTCTCATTTGGAGGGCTTATTGGCATTAGCCCCAATTCCCCAATCCCCAAATCCCCAACAATCGTCAAATTCCTAATACCCAAAAGGCCGGTGGAGCCGATTGCTTACTATCAGGTCCGACCGCTCGTTTACCGACTTACCCCATAAACAAATATATTGGTCCCTTGTCAGGTTCTGCTATTTACTAGAGAAATGTCTTCAATTGAAAACCACGGTGGTTTTACTCGACTGCCCAAAAAAGGACCGCAATGTTTTATCAGTTATCTTAGAGCAGGATAGTGAGCCTATTGCAGCAAGAGTTTACTCTTCTAATATATGGTAAACCAAATTTCGTAATAACTAAGTAAGATCCACATTGAACTAATCTAACAAAAGCAGAATACATGTTAGACAGTGCGACATTGTTATTACAGTGATATAACTGTCTCCTGAGATAAACGCGAGCATTTCACACGGCTATATGGCACGGCGAAGTATTTATAAAATAATACAATGTAGGACGAATTTATATATTATATTAAGTGAAGATTATATTCGCCTTGTGATGAAGGCAGAGAAGAATATATTTGCTAACACCTACTCTTTCCAGAAGGTGTCGTAAGTGCCGACCAAGGAACTACGCATTCAACAGAAACTGGGCACCATCACTCTCTGGTCACCCTGACCTTTTTAAACGAACTAAATTTCGATATTACAGACAGGCCAGTCATTATGGATGGCATCGGAAATGTTCAAAATAATCGGCTTAATTAGTCTAGCAGTGATGTCTGGGAATTATATTAGGTTATCTGATTAGTTTTTATGAATACTTGTGTCATAGTCTTCAAGGTAACTAAATACTACCTTTAGTGTATCGTCAGTTACAAGCATTTCTTACTGCCTTATATTGGTTTTTAAATTATTTTAAGCTTGATTTCAAACGTACATACATCTTTATTTCAATTTTCAGAAATTCCAAAACGTGTGAATCAATGACGTTATTCTTTAATGAATGAATCGGAGCATTCTGGTTAACAATCTGACAAGAAGATGGCGACCTTTATACAGGATGGTCCTAGTGCCAATGCTCTCAAATGCAGTTGGAGTACTGCCCAACATTGCAATGGAAATTAGCGTGAAGATATGTCCGAATATTCCAAGTCGTCACACGTCTAATGCATCAAATGAAACGTTGATATTGCAAACGAGAGGCAGGTGCGAAGACGCATTAATTTTCGTTAACATCTGCCAGTGAATTAGATGCTATATTTATACAACTTTCCAGGTGTATTTTTTGTGAATTAGAATAAAATGTGGGTTGAAAATAGGGATATATATTTTGGAATAAAAACAGATGCTACTTGATAAAGTATATTGTGATATAGCGCCAACGGTTTCACTGTATATTATATAGAGTTGCAGTTACTAATGTGACGGTGCACATGTGTTATATCGACAGATCTGTTGTGCAGACAGCCTGCAAGTGCAAGGTATACTTACGAGATAATAGCTTATAATTAAGCAGATGGATACAATCTGTGACTCAAGTTATTAACACCGTTGGAGATACTGTTGCGTTGAACTTAACTCGAAGAGGAATTTTCTTACGCTTCGAGCTCTGTTTCATTTCTATTAAGAAGGCATTTTAATTGTACATAAACAACTAAACCAACTATCCTAACAACGTGGACGTGCGTAAATATGCGTAAGAAAGTAGTAAAAGCCATATTTAAATACACACGGCATGATCGATATGTAAATAGTTCGATAACTATTCAATTAGAAGGAATCTTGACTACGTTAAACTAGAAAGTTGTATTCAAGGTCCAAAATATTTAACGCAGTACACTTCGTAAATAAATATTTACATTTCTGAGAATAAAAATAGGTAATCTGTATTGGAAAAGCCGAATAATGTTGTGAAGTAATGAAAACTACATGATGAACTGTTACGACAGCTGATAACGAAACCCATTAATAAAATCCATGATAATGATCAAAATTCGATGCCATGTATTGATACTATCCATTGCCGTTGCCCTATTAAGACTTTAAAATACTATTGGAATAAAACAATCGATGTATAATGAACAATTTGGGACGGTCGGTAGAATTGTTTCGATAGTTCGTGGGGTAATAAAACGTAGTAGAAAGTGCCAGAGAAGTCATCGGCACTTGGTGTTGGGCCAAACTGTGGCAAGGTCATCGGCTGTTTGATAATAGACATTATGAAGTAATAGATCGTTTGTTTACATTTTTTAGAGCTACAATATTGGTCAGTTGAACTCGTTTCATGACTTCATCACTTAACATTTATTTAGGAAACCTTTGACCAATCTTCAAAGACATTTTGAGAAGTTAAAATTCCATAGTGTTATCGAGTTTATATTCAGAACTTAATTGGAATTTATAATCTTAAAACAGCCGGGCGCGAGACAAGAACCCACCCGGATAGAATACGTAACCCACATCTTAATAAATCACAGTGAAACGATAGTATTTTGAGTGCTTACAAAGACAAGAATATTATTCTGGGTGGTCTGGGAGCAGAACCTAATTTAATCTCAAAGAAAGACGAAATATGTTAAAATAAATAAATAATACAAGTAGTCCTTTGCATCATTGCTTGTATGCTAGGTATTGCCTGACATTCCCAGTGAACATGTTAATTTTATTACTTTACACAAATCTTGGCCCTAAAATCATGGACATGATAAAATTTAGTAGGTAATGTCGGTATATCTTCTTAGGTTTTAATTATTATCTTCTAAGACAATATATTTCTAGATATTATAAATATTACATCCTGGCTGAATGAAGATCGTTCTTTATCGTAATTCTTGACCGTTTCACAATCAAAATTAACTTCGTTTCCTGTTATACGAACGATTGATCGAATTATTAAATTGTCGATAAAAACTTCATAATTACATGAATCCGGCTTTGTATTTCTAGTACCGTGATTTGTTCGAGTTTTTCTTTAAATCAAGTGTTTCCGTCGTTTTTATTATTTTAACGTTTTTAAGAATAATTGTGAGGTGATTCATTTGAAAATTTCTAAAGTGCAATGGTATAACTACAGTACTTGATAATATCTCATTATTAATTTGACGATAAGTGGTCACGGGTGTGATTGCCAAGCACGTGTGTGGAACTCGAGTAAAATTTTATTGGGTTTTCTAATTCCAAATGTTGATACATAAATAGTGTCCGGATTGTATCTGTTGTTTTCCACATTACTCTGGGAAAACAGAATGTTTATTTTATATCAAAAATCCCATCTTTACTTTTTATTAGCGAATGTGGCGTACTTATTTGTCACACCCGCGAAAAGTGTTGCAGACACGTTGTTATGGTACAATTAGAGATTAGAATCACAACTGTACAGTACATCAAGAGTATCTTATACCAGAATCAGAAAAATACCGACCAGAAACAGACCCGAGCGTACGGCGCGTCGCGTTCCGCGCGCGCCTCAAAGAGCCATCAGACCACCACAGATGGGGCCCAATAGGGCCGATGCCGATTCGGAGTCGCGGAGAACCTAACGGGTAACCGGGGCTCCGGCTCGACGTGCAGGAGAAGGAACGGGGTGGTTTTTAGTCAGTAAGAGTCTGACACTCCCTTCCGCCTCACCCAGGCGGGAGCAGTCATTCGATGATTTTCCCCCCTTAAAACAAAAAAATAAAAAAAAATACCAGAATCGAATCTAATATGACTACATTCACTTGTTTACGTGCCATTTCAATTGCATGTGTGTGCCCGCAATGTATTCGCATACCAATATCGATGTAGATAAGTTAAAGTGTGCGTTACAGATTCCTTCGCGTTCTCGATTAGCTCCACACCGACTTAAATGTGGTAATTTCAGCTTGGATTTTATCTATAAACCCTTCTGTATTAACATTCCAGCATCATGTCAGGACTTAACGAGCAATGCATATGACATTTTTTTGAGTATGAGTAGGTTTTGGTAGTGAGTGATGTTTATAGGACAGAGGCGATTATCGTTTATCGCTTTTCATATCGATTGAAGTAGTTTACATACAGTTGCCATATTCGAAGAGACAATGTGTCGAGTGACACTTCGTCTTTCTTATTTTTCGAGTACAACTTAATATAATTGTGTTACGTTATCTTTCCAATACGATTGACGTGGAGTGATTGAGTCTTTGCTTGCGATAATTATAATTAGTACCTGCAATATGTCGCGTTATCATCGTGATATTTTTCGAGAAATTCTTGGTCAGACACAAAATGGATTACAGTCATGTAAGACTAACGAATAATCCCTACAAAACCGAAAAGTTTACTTTTACATTTTACATAAATGGGGTACTGAATTACTAATACACAAAGAAACTGACATATTGCGGTTTGCCATTCGCAATGAAAGAAACGAAATATTTCAGAAAGCACAATAAAGAGAAGTATAAACAATGAACACAAAGAAATTATAAAGTCATGTTGTGTTTTACTAATTTAACTGGTATAAATTCAACTACGTAATATATGAAAGTTATTGTGTAGGTACTGTAATGAGGAAGTCAACTGAGCATAAATAATGCTCATCTTGCTGATAGAATATTGTATAATGGCAACAACACAATACATATTTAATATGTCCGACTTTATTATTTTACCTTCAATGTATCTTTATTGTGCTCTTCAACCTAAAATATTAGTTTCATATTTAACTCAGTGCTGGCAAATATAATGATTCAAAGATCTCATTTCATTAAAATAATGGATGTTCTTTAGGAATTTAACGGAAAATTCGATTACGTTATTGCTATTTCATGGGCACGTACAATATTAAGAATTAACGTAAACAATTACACCTTGCAGATTACAGTCGGTACGGCGATAGTGAAATGCGTATTTAAATCATGATCTTTTCAATTGGTCGACATAATACTTTCACGTTTATGTAATCACGCGCCTCTTGGCTCGCCCATCCGTCATACTGCTTGCTTGTTATCTCGATCTTAAACTATGAAAGTGAAATATCTACTCTTCTTTATAAGTCGTAGATAAGAGGCCCCTGGCGTTTTCACGTTTTTCTCTTTCATATCTTAATGTGCATAACGCTTCGTGCTACGGTAATTATTATCAGGAACACGAAATAATAATTGCGTGCATGGAATAACAAAGCATTATTGCAGTACACCGCACTTGACATTGTGGTGGACAAGAAATAAAGGGTTGTTTCCTCAATCAATATGATTAAGCATGCGGGCAGTGAAAGATCACAGTTTGCAAGACCTCGGAAGTAAAGTAGTGGACGTGTTTGGATAACAAATGTGTTATAAGGACATGAGACAATAACAATATGGAACCATCGCGAAATTCGGTGCGTTACTAGAGGACGAACCTTCAAACAGATGTATCGATACTGTATGTAGTAAACAGGAAAACAATAACGCGGAGGCATCGACTCAATGGCAGATTTCGCCATCGTACAGAGCTTAGGGAGCGATCTTACGAATCCGCAGCGTACACCGAACAATGTGATGTCTTATAGAAACATATCCAATAAAACGATATAGAATCTTTTTCAATCGGATTACAGGGTATTGTGAAACCATAGAAGCGCTTTGCGACTGGGTCAAAGGCGTCGGATTTATTTGTTGAACTTGTCGCGAACAAAACGTGACTTGTGGACGATGTATTTTGAAATCTATTAGCCGTTACATGAAATCAAATGCGCCTTTGGGATAACACATTGAAACTAAACAAATATTCATTAAACATTTGAGAGAGATGCTTAGCATAGAACCAATACCGCATTTGTTAGTACGGTGGCTAGTAGGTCAATCAGTCTTTATTACACCTTCAACTGTATTGTAATAATAACATAAAGTCAAAAATCTACTGAATAAATTTGATAGATAGGAGTAGGTTGATCTGCTGGCCAGTGTACATAATAACATGAGATATAAAGACCTTAAATAAAGGATCTTCAAGAAAAGTAGAAATATTCCCAAAATACTTACTGCGTGCCTTTTCCACTTGCCTTACCTACATTTATAGGTTAACATTGTTTATTGGCATTGCAAAATGTCCATTGCCAATTGTCAGTCGTGAAAATATAAGTATTTAACATTTATGCCTTTGGTTAACGTGCATAATAAATCGGTAATATATCTTTATATGGCGGTTATGGGTACAATCGATTTAATTCATTAGCCGTTATGTCTATTAATGTCTAAACACGACTTTAACACCATTGATTTATGGCTAGTTTTGAGGAGCGTTATATTTAGCGTTCTTGTTACCAGCGTGTAGGCGCGTAATGTAAGACATTTTGAGGGTTGAAAGGAATGTCAAAGGTCACGATCTTTACACGTACTTCAATATTTTTGTTTACCTAAAGTCGGGTGAAGTTTGTTATAGAAAGAATATTGGAACCTTTCAACAGTTTACTGGAGATACCTAATTACAAGGTAAATGTAGCTACAGAATGATCATTGTGATTGTATTTGCGTGCGCATCTCTCACAACAATTGAACAGATTTTTATGGGACTTTCACTGAACATTTCGAGGTTATCGTGATTGAAGTGAATGAAATAATTGTTTGAGCAATATTGAGAGCGGTCGAAATAGCCGACGTAGAAACTGACGGAACATAGAGAAGGAAATATGTGTGGTGATACAACCATACAGTTCGACACAACAGTTTGCGCTATAGCTACAAATTATAATAATATTGTTGTTTACACAAAAACAAATATTAATATGTCCTTAGGGTCACTTAAAACGACGTAAAGGCTCGTCAGTTAACGTGCAGTGTCGTAAATAAGTCGTCATTGTCTTATAAATACGTCGGAGTCGTTTATGTACGACGTCCGAACGGAGCCTGGTGACGTTTATAATGTTTACTAATGATAGATTCAGTTCTTATGATTAATTAATGTCACTATTGTATATTCGTGGTTCGGTGAGCACGAAGTATCTGTCCCGGTTGTCATGCGAATATCAATCGTCTTCACAGACAGTCCGAAGCCCAAAGACAATGACGGAATAATCAAGGTCAAACGGTTCATTGTTAGCTTGTTTAATTGATCGTGGATTAACTTGGAATCAGACTAAATGCTGTACAAAATGCATTATTCATTCATTGAAAATAATGTTTCATTGGTTAAAAGTATAAGGAAAGGCGTTGTTTATGCGTAAGTCGGAAAATGTTTTAACGTCACTGGCTACTTATTTACGTTAGTCACGTTATTGTGGCTAAATACAAGAAAATACATACTTTATTACCTAGTCTCTACTTATATGTTAATATCAGCAATTGTGGTTTCATCTGCTTTGTTTAGCTCCATGTTTTCTAATCTATTGGTTGATTCCGCTTTGCTTAGTTATGTGCCAAACACAATCCTGCGACCACTTCTAACAATAGCATGCTTATGTTGTCGTCATGAGCCTGGCCTTTTCTTCATCCATACATAGGTACGGCTTCCGATAGTACATTAACCTTGAAAATTAATTCTATGCCTACCGTATCTAATTTTTGTTTCACACTAGAATTGTCTATTTTTGTGTATATTTTTGGGCAGTAGTTGAGCATTGATTGTATCCAGGTACGTGCGGAGACTTCGCACCAGATTAGGCCTTTTCAAAGCCACGGTTGGTAGGATTTCAATGTCAAACGTTACTTCCCGACAATACTGTGGCATGACTCATGCGATCTATCGTTCGTTTATTCGATAATCTGATAGAACGAGATCTCTTATTTTGACTGATAAGTTTTGAGCTCCTCTGTCTTATTTATCTAACTGATAATGAAGAAATGGTGCAATGTTTTTTTTTGTTATCTGGTTCTAAAATAGCTTCTTACGTTTACTTGGAGCTAAACAACTAGAACGTAGCAAAATACTTAGTCCTGAAACATGAAGGTTATTTTTGCTATACTTTGTATTGTGAATATAAGAGAGTAATTAGTATAAAGACTAAAGCAATCAGGCTAAATAAGTGGTTGAGTTATTTTTTAAACACCTGAAGACGATAACTTGTTACGAATGTATGGTACGGATCATAAATATGTATGAACATTATACACAGCGAGGCATATCAATACAGTTAGAATATTTAGTATCTGTTTTAAAAAGCCTGTCCATCATATTAGACATGTTTTCGGGCTGTCTCAGGATGACGTGGTATTTCTTGTTTTATATATATATTTCTTATTTTTGTTGAACACTTTTCGCAAAATATATCAGTTTATTATGAATATTATTGTTCTGTCGTAATCTATAGCTGTTTGGTCTACCCTTGTATCATGTCAGTTCAGTGCGCTAATATTTTGATGGATTGACTTGAAACGCTAGGTTATTACGATAAAATATGAAGCATTTACGTATAAGGTTTCTGCTAAAAACGTTACCTCAGTAGCCGTGTAGGTATAGCTATATTTTTTAAACGAGAAATTGTTTTTTATACGCCTCCCTGAGCTAATTAGATTAGTGCTTAGTTCACTTAATAAGTAGGTAATGCCTGTAAAACCTGACACATGTTTAAAGAGAGAAGGAGAAAAGTATGAGAATAATAAGTTAAACGCCATGGGGGTCACCGGTGACCGACGTTAGCGGAGGATTTACCTACAACAGTTTTTTATTGGCAGTCAAATGCTTAAAATTCATATCGGAATCTCGAATATTCTGAAACGAGTACCTAAAGCGGTAAAATCATAAAACGTCGACGACTTCCGATCTCGGAAACGCAAATAAAAGTTACCGACAGAATTAGATTGGCTTTCCTTGTGGTATTCAAGTCCCGGCTCCATAACTCATGTTTCGAGTGAAAAGGGATTTTTGGTAGATGACATGGGTAGGCGAGACGCGAAACGAGGATTTTTTATGTATACCTGACGTTTTGGTTGCGATCATGTCCTAATTCAGATGGAATAAAATATTGCGATATAACAGCTGACGTTCTATAAAAAACTGCTGACGTTTGCTAATATGAGATACATTACATTGTCCAAGGAAATCTGTGTACCAAGTTTTATCCAACCTTAAATAATTCGTGTAATAAAATCAGCCGTGCGAATCTTCCGAGCTTAATGGACTGTGGTCACCATCGTAATTGATACACTACACTACCTCTATAAAAATTCAAATCTGTCTTTCATTACGAACATTTGTGTGGTCTGAGGCCGAAAAAAATTTATTTACGATCTCTTTTCGTTTTTGTAACTTTTGTTTCTTATTTTGTAACCTGTAGGTTGATTTTGGTTTGAAAATAACGTTGGTTGCAAACATGGTAATATGTAGAGGTAGATATTATACTTATTGAAAGTGACTTCTTTCATCTTGTTTTGCTCTTTTTTCGACCTCTTTATCAGTTTTAAGAGATTATTTTTATAAGAGTACAATATTATCACGTATTGCATCAGCAAATACTTGTATAATTTTCTGTTGACGACCCCCATCTTCAAAATGTAATAAAAAGTTAAACAAAAATAAGTTTGCTATCAGCACATATAATACCTCTATACATATAAAAACTCGGAGAGGTATAAAATAAACGAATATGATCAATCGTGTATGCAGGTCAAACATTCCACAAGTTGCAGCACTGCGCTATCTCACTATTACATTTGCAATAACTATCGCCCAAACATAATCTCCAATTTTTATTTTTTTTTAAACGTTGCCCCACACTAAGATTATCTCCTGTGTCGTGCGTTTACAAACATACAAGTTCACATACACATGACACCCAGACCCGAAACAACAATTTGTGGATCACACAAAGTGTTGTTCCGTGCGGGAATCGAACCCGCGACACGTTGCACGGCAGCCGGTTGCCCAGCCACCGCACCAACCGTGCAGTCAAATTTGGGAATTACTTTATTTGGGAATTACTTTATTTCCTTTTAGTAAAGTTTCTTCTTAAATTATATATTAAAATGCACGTATCTTTAGCTAAGTATTAGTATTGCATTACCTAAATTAATTTATGACGTTTACATAATTACTTGCATCTTGTTATGAGTCAGTTAAGTATATTTTACAAAGATAAAAGATAGTAAACAAGTGCATAAGCTTTCTCGTTATCTAGGAGGGTGTAGTAGCGACGCTTGAGTTGCGATATAATTTGAGGAGTTCGAGGACAATTTTAACAGGAGATACAATTACTCGCCCTCCCCAATCTCCTCAACAACCTTCAAATGTCAAATCCCCAAAAGGCCGGTAACGCACTTGTAACGTCTCTGGTGTTCCAGGTGTCCATTGCTTCATTCAGGGCGATGCCGATTGCTTCATGGTAAACAATCCGTCAAAAGCAAGATGGTGATCAGTCAGGTCGTTTACCGGCTTATCCAATAAAAATCCAGCAATAAGAACAATCCACATACAATTACCAACAATAATAAAAAACCAAAAATATCAGTAAATTTTAATACTAACATCAGTATGACCCAAACGTCTTCGACACGCTCAATTACGCAATTGAAGTTCCTCTAACCATTGCGAATAAATAGGCCTTATTTATGGATATGTATTTCAAGCCCACTTACAGCCAAACTTCTGCCATAAATTTTGGCAGACAATATAGCTGAACCTCATTGTCTTCAACTGAAGGTGGGCGTTAATGTTCCAGGATCGTTTCATAGGATACTTTTGATCCTAATTCCATTACTTTTAACAATGGCTAACATCAGATCCAATTTGGAGCAAAATTCTCATGTAAATGAAATAAGTGTGCTATTGTAACACCTACTAAAAGCTTTTTCATGAATTTCGGTTTGAGTTTGTAGAAATAAGTCTACATTTGTGATCAATATTTGCGTAGAATGAATCTTAGTACATATTTAATGAAGGACTTAAAAGACTCAAATCAGAAAGTCTAATACCTTTGTGTGCGGATACCGAACAGGCAAAATTAAAACATTCATAGCAATCGCATCGACAATGCATATCCACCAAAAACATTGTTACATTTATTTTCGCAACGTTCGGGAAATTGACTTCTCGTCAATGTTTTAATTACCGACGACTTTAGTGAGCAATCTGTAATCAAAGCTGATTACATGTGTTTTTGTTAGTAACGAAGGCATGATTCCTTGTAGTCTAGAAACAAGAGATATCTATAAACTCACAGTAATCTAGGCTAGGATTGAGACATGTGTGTTGAGATTCTAAGCTCAAAAGACGTCATTGAAATTCTGTTTGCCTAGGGGTACCTGAATAAAGTAGCACGTCTTCAGGGATTTACGCTCCACATTAAGTTTGAACCCGTTAAGCCTGAATATTTCAAACGTATTCAGAGTCAGAGGCATTATCCTACCTAACTTAAAATACGCTTCAAAATTCGAGATTTGAGATCAAAGTCGGTATAACCTTTACAAAGTTACAATTATTATCTCGAACAATTCGAGTAAATTCACATTGTTTACTTTCAATCTATTAAATATGTATTAAGTTTGTTCATTCATGAGCAAATGGATTGTATTTGAAGTTTCTTCATCATATTATTTTAACCTTTACCGAAGACACACTAAAGCGATCGACTAGAAAATATCTACTACAAAGATTCATCTAAAACCACAATTCGCCCTCACAAAAGGAATACGATATTTTCTCATAAAACAAAAGAACTCCATTTTGGTAATGTAACTGTCCCTTGTTGGGCGCCAATAACAAAATCATACGCATTGACGCATATTTCAACACGTTACGAGGGTCGCTCAACTAAAGCCCTCGGCTGTATCGAAATGTGACATGCCCTAAGTTTATTGAGTCTAATGGTCAGTTAGAGCCATTAAACGGTCATGTGAGTCAATTCACTCCACAATTCGTCCTAATACCATCTTAATTAATTGGCCTGATATGAACAAACGAGTTTCGATTCATCTCTATTATGCGCGTGTGTAGTCTTTAAGTAATATTGTGATTTATAAGCGGTGAAATTATGTAATTATTAAGAAAATAGTGTTATTAAACATGATCAAAGATGTTTCACGTTGCTACGAGCATAAACAGCCTACACGCGTGAAACCGACACCCGTTGTAAAAAGTCGGCCTCGATCGTGCAGTTGAGGTGTGGGCACAGTGTCAGCTATTTTATTCTCTCTACATACTCATGTAGAGAGAATAAAATATACATATTTAATTTAATGTAGTAAACGACGCATGTGTGACAATGGTAGTGGTTACACAAACCTAATTTAAAACTAAAAGTCCCTAACAAAAGAAAACGATAAATTAGTAACATGGAAAACATGTTTAATCCTCTTAGTTACAAAAATATTTTAATGAATCAGGAAATAGCATAACCGATAACATAATAGAGTTATAATTAGGATAATAAAATGTGTACCTATAACACGTGTATGAAATTACTATTTTATACATATACGCAACATAACGCACAAAATATACGAAAAATCATATAATGAAATCGTTTAACAATACTTCCTGAAAGTGTTACTTAAAATTAGTCTATAACAAATAACAACATCGTTGCCCAAATTATGTTATACAATATTGTTAGTATCAGTCACGTAAAAAGCAAAATCGTGAAGCTGGCGTTTTGTAAGTCGTTGCGACACTTAGCAGGCAATATTTGGGTGTTGTCACTTTAGGTGACAGAAATTAGGAAACATTAGAAGATCAGGTCTTTCTGCTCCCGCCTGGGTGAGGCGGGAGGTAGTGTCAGACTCTTACTGATTAAAAACCACCCCGTTCCTTCTCCTGCACGTCGAGCCGGAGCCCCGGTAACCCGTTAGGTTTTCTGTGACAAAAGATCAGGTCTAAGGAACTGGATATAACTGGTATTATGAGTCTTAATGAAGCCTGGTATATTTATGATGCACATGTAATTCAAAGTCATAGATAGTGCTCACATTTTTATTCTTCTTTCTCGTCTTTTATAGAGTTGTAAGGAATGATGAAATAATTTATCACCAGCTGGTCCAATCATATGTAAATTTTTATTATTCACATTTTTACGAACGTGTTTCCTTATCAAATACAAAGTTATCATACCAAGGATGATAATAACTGTTGATAGACATATTAAATTTTGAAAGAATTTACGATTTGTTTAGTTTGGCATAAACGAGTATCAGTATATTAGACATGGCTCATATCTTTTAGCCTGCCCATATAAAGATAATAACGTAATAATTGTTTGATCGCTGATATACTAATTTTGCTCTGTTTCACAAATAAAACGTTTTAGCTAACCATTTAGTATTTTAATTAAATATTCAAATTAGCGTGAATTTTAAATAGATGAAGTTGAATACTTCCTAAAATCTTGCGAAATTAGTACTCGACTAAACTCGATAATCTTTGTTACATCAAACAAGATACCCGTACGCTAATTAAACAGTTACGTAATATCTATGGAAACTAGAGTGCACCGAATTAGTTAGGAGCTTATATTTTATGAAATTTAATACATCGTCGCTTTAAGTGAAGCCTTACAAGTTGAGTATAACACTCGTATTATAAGTACACGCGTGGCGCTGGCGCCATGTGGGCGAGCGTGCCATCTGTCGCGTTGAGAAACTACTGCTTACCTGGCCACGAAACTAGGCGAGCTAGCCATCACTGTACATTGCGTGTCTACCAACAAATACTGGCCATTATCATTGAAGGTCTGACACCAGAATTGGTAATAACGAGTTACATGAAGATTGATTCAAATTAATGAAGATGCAGCTGAGTGGTAAGAAGCTAATAAGAAAAAGTTTACAATTTGCAATTGTCTGGAATTAATGCCAGTAAAATCTAGTTTTGTTTCGAGATCAAACCATTGTTTCTGATCGAAAATATGATGCAGTAATCATAGATTCACGTACCAATCGTAGCAAAAGGCATTCCAAAAAGTAGGACGGACGCATGTACTTTGAATATGCATCAAATAAACCTGGTTCGGTACGGTGGACACCTTTATTAATATTCACACGATGCACCACAATTGAATCAATTGACACAAAGTATCTCAATCCCAATATTGGATAACGTTATTGGACACTACCGAATTCTGCAGCAGCAAGTGAAAGTGAATCCTTTTAAACAAGAACAAATACGTTTGGAATCTCTTCGGAATGAAAACAGAGAACTCCTGAGTTTTGTAGGTCAACTGACTAGAATAAACAGGAATCTAAATGCATGTTTATGTCGTGTGCTAGAAATAAAGACAGACCGACTATGTTTAAAATAGTTGGGGCTTTACTTGGTGACTTGGGCTTCCATTGTTATCTTATTATTTTGAGAGCAGGTGATGAGTAAACAAGTCTCCATCTTGTCAACACTTATAACAAGGTCTTGCTTGTGATTGTATTTATTTGGACTAGTTCAATAAAATTGTTCAGATTTTTGAGCGACTATGAATATTTATTTGTCATCGTGAACTTCAAATTAGAATTAGATTCTTATAAGATTTCTGTGAAGGAAAAATGAAGCGACAATATGTAGTTTTTGCAATAGTGACTAACTACATGTTTATCGCGTTGAAATAAAATATTGTGTAGTATCAGCTGTTTGCCATCTGTTGCAAGATTTAAGAGTGCTGAAGAAAACGGGTTGCAAAGGTCGTCTACTACAAGTTGCAACTATCGCCTGCAGAATATATGCAACTTGTCACTTTTACGAGAATAACACGATTTGAGTCAAGTGCTCTCGATATGATTGGTGAAATTATCGATTGCTTGGAAAAAGTTGTTTATAAACTATTAGCTCTACATTGCAAGAAAAATAAATGTAAGCAACAAATAGACAAATTCTTCAATATTCCGGATTATCAATATAAATATGTTTATATAAGTGTTATAAGTGTTTAAATAAGTGGCACACTTTCTGTAAAATGAGACATTTAAAAATGTCCCTGACACAATGAATTACGGATGAACAAGTACAATCGTTTACCAAATTCTAGAAGTATATCCTAAACACGACAGACACTCCATTACGTTGACCTTGGAGCCCCATCGGTACGGCACGGCTGAACGGAAGGGCAAGGCAGTGAGGTGACATTGAGAATGCGGCCACTGCTACAAAACCTAGAAAGCGGTTTAACTTCCAACATTCGGTACCAGTGGATTTCGTTTAATTGACTCGTTAGTGTTGCCAATTTGCGGTTGTCTAATTACAATTTATTCTACTTACAGATATGTTATTAAGTAATCAAGAAGAAATTGGATAAATCACTGTGATTTATTTGTTTATATCTCAGGTTATTTATGGGTCTCGGTTTTCATTGAGTTTTCTATCTTACAGCAACTTTAACACAACATTTATTTAAAAACGAAATACTACGATTTTTGGGCCAAACCAATTCAGGTATTCCTAAAATTCATATCACAGCATTTAGTAGTGGAAAACAGTGCAACAAAGAGTTAGGTGATGAGACGTGACTTGTTATCAGTTATCAGTGTACAGATGGATGCACAGCAGCCCACTGCGCATTGATAACAGTATCAATAGACGTCTGCAACGCCCACGGTTAGGAAACTCAATGGCCTACTTTAGGCCAAACACGATGGACTTTTGGTCATTTCGGATTTACTGTGGAGGTTTTTTCATTTAACTTATAGGACATTTTGGGAGTACCGAACTAGATTTTTTGTCGATAGATTAAGTAGAAAAGAATACTGTAAAAAAGTTATTTTTATTAGTGTAAGTATATCTTATAGAACAATAAAAAAATCGAAGGGGACCACAACCTCACAAGTATCCTTATAAGAAATATTCAAGACTAAAGAATTACTGGTACCTAGTATGTATCCATAATCATAAGGACACTCAGTAGAATGAAATAGACACTGCTGATTATATGTGACACCGGTATGTATCCAGTTACAACTTGACCAATATAACCTGGCTTTTCGCGAGGGCGCTGCTGTTTGAAGTATAGTACTTCTAATTTATTATGTTCCTGGTTTAACCACGTCTCAAGTTATACTGGACGCTCTACAAAGGTTCTATCGGTACGATACGGGTGTTCGCCACGCAATGGGTGGCCCATTCTCACTAAAGTTGTAAATTCATGAAATTCTACTTTTTAATTCTTCGTATTTTATTACTTACTGTTTTCTGTATAGTGTGCAAGGACCAAGGATTCATGGGTGGGAGCGGTACAGACAAAGACAAAGCACTTTGTAACCATCATCGGAAATAAACCACAGACTAGATTTTAAGTACATTGAACGAAACAGACCAAATATTTTGTCTCATTTTGCTAATCATATTAATAATGTTGTCGATGATAATGTTAATCATGTTGTAAGATGTCATCGCCTACAAGGTGATTATCTGGGTGAACAAAATTAACCTAATCAAACTAATAACTAAGCTACACAACACACCTTACAACAACACCTACATAACTCGTCGAGTACATACCGGTTTTGTAGACACAATTATAGAACAATAGGTTGTGGTCACCGGTGACCGCTTGGTGTTTGACAGTTTACTGTCAACCTATTGTTCTATAATTGTGTCTGTATTGACGGTACTCGACGAGTTAAGCAAATATTGGAAAGATCTTCATTCACAAATACCAAAGTACTCATTATGATAATCATCTTTACACTGGTATCTACAGGATGATTATCTATTTTAGTAAACAACATTTGCTTAATCAACCTAATAACTAAATAGCCGTAATATAGTAATTTAAGAAAAAACCGTCGCCGAAGCCCTTCGTCTGGTTAACCCTAACGATCATTACATATGGCACGCGACGTCGGCGCGCCCTACACCTGTCCACGTATGAGCAGTCTTCACTACAAGCGGTGGGAGTGTGCCGTGACCTCAAAACTTTTTAATTTATTCCGTTTGATAGGGCCCGCTTTGAGTTTAGGTAGAGGTTAGCTTGTAGTTTTTAGAGATAAGGATTTAACTATTGCATTGCATTTCTACTGACGTTTTAAGGATTCGTTTTAGGTAATATTTCGACTATGTTCCATCAAAATATTACAAGCAAACTAGCTGAATGGAACATTTTTAAGGAACATAGTTTGAATACCTTTTTATCTAGATAATTTATTTGTAATAATTTGAAACGAAATCTCATTTTCATAAAGACTAAAACCTTTCTCATTATTTCCACTGACATAAAAATGTTTACACATATCAGAAGTTCTTTTAATGTTGATGAAATAGTATAGTTGGAAATGGATCCTACAATCCAAAACAAAAATACAACCGTCACATTGACCTGTTTTCTTAACTTTGCTTTTTTCGAGTTATATATCGTTGGGTAGTCTACAGCGGACTTTGAGAATAATAAAGTATAAAGTAGATTAAAGACTACGCAATGGTTGTGATGCGAAAAAGAAGTCGTCTTTATCACAGCTCTTTTTAGAGAGCCTAAAAACTATTGCAATAATGAAATTAAGCAATAATAAAAAATAAACACCGATTACGTAATGACTAATTAATCAAAACACGAATCTGTGTTAGTGTGCAATTCGGGGAAATAAAAAATACATAATTGCATGAAGTAGGCGAGTGGGACGCGTATTATTAAGACATCTCTAGTTCTTCCGAGATGTTTGAAATTTGTGCAGAAGAGAAGTGAGAAGTGACGAATGCCATCTGTCACGACGAGTGCGGTGACCCACTGGTAATTGATACGAATGCTAATAGAGACCGAAGTGAGGCATCAGATCAAATGTTTTGTGAAAATATTCAGAGTGTTTTGCATAATTGGACATTTGAATAACTGGTGGACCCAATTCTAGAAGGGTTACAGACTGGAAATTGGTCTCATTAAAAAAAATGACACCCTATACAACCATTTTGAAGTACAAATTACTTGAAGACTTGCTTACCAACGCTGGTACTAATTACAACACACTCCATTGCTATAAAAAGGCAAGGGTTCACTAACCTAAGGTGTTTACACACAAAATTATATAGCCCTATTAAGAGGATCCCGTAACCCTATGAATCTGCCTTAATCCAACATTCGTACAAAAATACCACTGCAGTGTAAATAAACAGGAGCTTTGACACATACCAGAGTAAAGACACACTAACGTTTAATCCGCAGATTAGAGCATTTACTATGAATAGTTATACTACTGAAATGTATCGTATGACATAATAATCATAATAAAGTATTTTGTAAGCCGGTTCTCGCGCGTTGACATGAAACTAGGAAGCAACGACCTCGCATATTGCACTGTCTTGCAAAATAAGTGGACGCAAAGTTGTTTTTTTAATCTAGTATCCAATTGTGGGTCAGTGGGTCTATGTTGTGATTGACATGAATAATGCGATATGACTCATAGTGACAAAGTTTATTAGGTATCGATTAATAGTTTAGATATGTGCATTACGTGTTATATTAGTTAACAATTTCATTTAAAACAGTGGATCGCACTGGATAATATTTATAAAGATTATGCTTCATGGATTTTAATTATCAATTTACTTAAGAAAATAAACGGTGGCGTACAAAACGCTTTCTATTTAAATTAAACATCCTCATTGCAATCAGGATGTTAATCAATGAAAGTCAACAATAAACTTTCACAGAAATAATACTTTTATTCTTTTATCAAGACCGGTCATTAAGAAAACATTATGAATATCATTAACATCGGCAAAGTGAATGTAAAATAATACACTTTTTTCAAAAGTAGATCTTTAGTTGGATAGATTCCAAAGATTACAAAATGAATATGCGTCTGACTGTGGGAAGCAATCATGACGAGGAGTGTAATTCAGATTTAATTTGACATCTGTATGTGTCAACGTTATGAGTCAGCTAACTGATTCATACGTTGGGTCACACTAGGATTCCCTGCGCGATAGTATAAACAAACTGCATGTACATTTTTGACCTCACTTATACCTGTGGGTCATGCTAATATTTGCCCTGATAGCCGAAATCGAGACCACATTTAAACTGGATTGAGTTTACTCAGCATACATTTTTCAAACTAGGTCTAAGATCTGTGATTTATGCATTTCTTAAGTGCTCTTTCGATGCCATTATTGTTTAATAATCGACTTAACAACAGGTTATTATTGATACCTAATTATCGGTAAAAACAGCCGACAAAAAGCCACATCCATGTATTTTAGTTCCCAGCAGCCGGACGGGAGCGACGTTCTATTTTAGCTGGATGTTAACCCACATTCGCGCCAACACTACAAATTAACCAACTGATTAGCGGTTGAAAATTTAAACAAGAATGTTACATGTTTGCAATGCGTTTGGGGACAATTGGGGACACTGTTTGTTTTGCGGATTGCAAAGCATTTGTAAGAGTACCGAATTACTATAAGTCTAGTAAACCACTACATAGTTGCCTATTTATACGATTTCAAATGTTCATAATTATATAAAAGACTGTGTAGCATGTGTAATAATAATAAGCTATTAAATTTATTCCAAAGAACGAAAACTCCATCGAATAATCATAAAGTTGTATTCTTGAAGATTATTAATTTGCAATAACCGATAGATATTGGCGACGAGAATGACGACTAAGTTTTCAAATTACAAATAAACATTTATGGTCAGCAATAAATTCTCACATCGCCGTGCTTCATGCTAAATGGACAATTTCCCTCATCTGACAACAACGGTTCGATGACATCGCGTATATCTGCACCCACTTTCATTTAGGTAATTGTGCTAGCTAGAGTATAATCACCTGTCGTATTCGCGAAGGATATTAACATTCATCATGATATACCTACTTTATCATTCACGACATTAGTCTAACAATAATACTAATAAATATTTATATCATCGGTGGGTCGTTAAATTGACAAATATGTGTGTTATTTACGGAGACATTTCCGTCACGAGCCATCATGTCTTTTCGCGCCATAAATAAGGTGTATCATAAACAACTGAATTTGCGAGTGGAAATCTCACAGTTGGTATGAATTTACTTTCATAAAATAAGGTAACTAGGTATTGCAGATCCGATCACAATTAGTTATTATATGAAAGTATAAGCAGGTAACAAATGTAACGTATAATTGAGTGGATATATTTTGTCTGTTGTCAGATCTAGTCCTTTATTTCATTCACTTCTAAAGACGATAATAAATCAATATAATAATCCATCAAAATTGTCCAGAAAAGCCTAACTCTAGACATTGTTAAATCGAGCATAATGATATTAAAATGCAGCAAAAAGCAACATAATCGTAGGAAACGTTGCATGCATAGCATCGCCATTAATATTATGATAAAGACAGTTACACTACATCCAGTTCCCGTCTTGCGGAGTTTCCGAACGTTGCGCAAGCGAGTCCCATCTGCGCACGCGACTACAACACCGGAAATTCTTATTTTAAACTTTTTTCGTATAAAAATCTTTGGCCGTTAAATTGAAAGTGTTCTTCTGCGGCCATGCCGTGATAAAAAGAGTTTTCATTGTGATTTTTATGAATAACCGAGAGAAGTAATTCGATTGATCTAATTTTTTCTTTGATGGACTATTGTGTTTTTATCGTTAAGAAAGTGTTGACTTTGAAATGTTTTTTTTTTTTTAAGGGGGGAAAATCATCGAATGACTACTCCCGCCTGGGTGAGGCGGGAGGGAGTGTCAGACTCTTACTGACTAAAAACCACCTCGTTCCTTCTCCTGCACGTCGAGCCGGAGCCCCGGTTACCCGTTAGGTTCTCCGCGACTCCGAATCGGCATCGGCCCTATTGGGCCCCATCTGTGGTGGTCTGATGGCTCTTTGAGGCACGCGCGGAACGCGACGCGCCGTACGCTCGGGTCTGTTTCTGGTCGGACGGGGAGCCACCCATGCTCGCCGTCCGCAGGCCCGCGCTTACGGTGGCCGGAGATCGTCCCGCGATCCCCGACGCCCGGTGTGTCCTTCGCGATGGCTGGGTTGCGAAGAGGCAGCGCTTCGCTGCCTCACGCGTCGCGCCTCCTCCTTAGCTAGCATGACTGCTTCGCAAAAGGAGGAGACGGCATTCCAATCCCCCTCGCTCCGCATCATGGCCTGCACTAGGCCCGGACGCGAGAGGTCGCCATCGCCGATCACTTCCCTGAGGACACGGCGGTGCTCAGCCCACGCAGGGCATTCCGCTACAGTGTGTTCCACCGTGTCCTCAGGGCGGTCCTCGCAGTGATGACACCCGGGCGTTTCCTCCCGCCCCATCAGACACAGGTACCTCCCGAAACTGCCATGTCCGGTGAGGACCTGCGTCAGGCGGTAGGTGAGGACGCCGTAGCGTCTCTCAAGCCACTCCTCAAAGAGGGGACTTACCGCTGCGATGGCAGCGAGCCCAGCCCTCGGTTGCGATAGTCGTTGCTGCCATTCCGCCATGAGATCGCGCCGGAGCTTATCCCGCCACTCACTTATCTGGCGCGGCAGCGGGGTTTCGCCCCGGCGACGTGCCTCCGCGCGCATGCTGTACACGCGCGCGAGCACCTTCGCCTCCAGATCCCACGGCGGTAATCCGGCAAGGAGGTTCGCCGACTCCCCAGAGATCGTGCGGTATCCGCGGATCATTCGGATCGCCATGACCCTCTGTGCCATGAGCAGCGTCCGAGCGGGACGCCGCAACAGGTTTGGCGCCCAAACAGGGGCGCCGTAGAGGGCCATGGACCGCACGACCCCGGCGTATAACCTCCGGCAGGAGGCGTTTGGGCCCCCGAGGTTGGGGAGGATGCGTTTAAACGCAGCCCCCCAGACTTTGAAATGTTAGATATAAGTGTTGATAGTGCAATCGGACGAAGTTTTCCTTCAAGCAATAAAAACTTGTATTGTTTTCAGACATCAACTGAATAGGGTAATCCTTGATTGTTTATATTTACCTTGTTCAGTTATAGGTTAGGCCTTTGTTCATTAGTTGTCTATATCTGATAATAATGTTGAATTACAGTACCTAACCGGGTTTATTGAAACTTTTTCTATTGGAATGATTTGTTTAAAATACCAAGACATAGAACTATTATAAAATTCTATAAGGCGACTGAAGATCGTTAGTTGAATAGGAAATGAGGACAATACTATAATCGTGGATACATAGACGTCGCCGTCATGTGTTATGAAAACAGAGATATCTAATAGATGGAAATAGAAAACAATTTCGTACGAGTGTTTCCTCAGTGCTCTTATCACGTCCTTTACAAGTTTTACTTACACAAGTGGGTCGGTAAAGTCGGCCGAGTCGAACGCATTACGTTTTTACACTTGCGGCCCACTGCAAGTATTCAGTGTTCTTACGACATCCAATAGTTATATTATATTTGTTCATTTAGAACTGGTCTTCACAGTTTCGTTAGTATTTGGAACATTAATAACTTTTTAATTTACTATTAAATTTTATTTATAGCTTCATGTTTGAGAATGGTATGTTCTGGTACTGTTGTAGTAAAACATATGATTAGAGGCGAGCAAAAATACGTTGGAATTAGACAACAATCTTACGTTACCAGTTGGTTTAACGATAGTTTTAATAGCTGAACACAACAAATTATCGTTTTTATAACGATTGAAATAGATTTTGCTACTATTCCTGTGTAGGTACACTCCAAACAAGCCTTATTCCAGATTTAGTAGCTCTTAAACTAGTTAAAAAAGAACATTATCTAATTGAACACCGTACATTTTCTCATTACACCGGCGATTATAGACTAATATCCAATAATTTTTCACTGAAATCAGAAATGTAACATTCCCGTTCGACCAGTATATTGATTTTTTACTTCTCTTGCTTCCATCGCCAATACACGCGTTACGTGTAAAATGACGAGGAAGTCAACAATAATTGTTAGTTATTGATCGATTACTAATTAACTGTTTAGCCGTGTTACCTTGTGCCGTACAAAATTTGCATTTATGGGTTCCGACTTTTTCCCACCTGAAGTAGGTTATATTTAATTATTTTCCTTAGTGGCTCAGTAAGTCAACTTGTTTGTTTTTTTTTAATTAGTGATGGTACTTATACCGTTTACAGGGAAAGTGCTTCAATAAATTAGACGCACGGTTTTCATTTGGCTTAAGTAATATAGTAAACTAGATTAAAAGTTCTTTATTACAAGGGGAAGTAAAACAATATGATTGAATAAGTCATCTAAATATATAAATCGCGTGATATGTAGCAGTTACTTAGGATTATTAAAACCTTTAAGTTACAGGTTTACCTCTATTTACGTTATGAGCAACTTGTTCGACGGAGGAATCTAAGTTGCATCTAGTATGACGACTTATGCACCTGCCTACTTGTACTAATCTATTTTTTAAGATCTAGATTCTAGTTTTTACATTTGTTACGCGTTTTTGTTTGAGGCGATCTAGGTAAGGTATGTAAAGTTTAAATATTTTACTCTAAGTTTAATTGTTAACTGTGTATGTAGGTAAATGGTTTACAAAACGCACACGTAAACATATTCGAACAAGTCCTAATAAAGGAAAGGTAAACGATATATTAAAGCTACTTTGGCACAGTACCTTAAAATCGATCAACGGTTTATTGGACGCGTCATATAATCAATTAAGCTAATAGGTTTAAACATAAAATATATGAGGGCTGAATCAGTTTTTAATTACATTATAAATTAACTGCAATACTTATCCACTTTGTCACAAAGGTTTACAACTCATCCGAGATCATTGACGCCTTGTTAAACTCGAGTATGATAAATAATTGATCAATTTATCTATTTCTAGTTTTATCTATTTTGAGAGCTTGTCCGTCGGTTGCTAGTCAAAGACTTAGTTTATATCTTAGTGTAGATAAGACAAAGATAACCTCTGACCACAAGGATGAATAATATGTTATTGCGAATGATTCGATTACAATCTACGCCGGACCTCAGTCGGAGAGTAAAAATATTTAAGAAATGTCTCATTGGCTTAAGCATTTTCATCCGCTTGCGTCCATTGCCCGAGGCATTTTTATTGCTTTTTCTAAATAACTGTACATCCCAGGCGAAGTCTGAGCATGGAGTAGATCATAAAGTATACATTATTCTCAAAAGAATTTCTAAGCCAATTTTGTCGAACGTTCGCCACGCCAATCTAAATGATCTCGTAACAAAACAGTTGCATAGCGTGTCGCCAAGTTATTACATACTGTATGGGGATTCTATAGTAGAAAGCGCCCGAGTAATTGGTGATTTCAATTAACATACAGTGTTATAGCGGTGGCAGTAAATTTTATACAGACTTGCACTTTCTACGTGTTTTAAGCACGATACTTCCGAGTTGCTTTCCTTGGTCAATTTAAATTCTTACGTCTCGACCTTGCATTGCGGGTTACGACAGATGACGTTTCATTGTGGTCCTTTTTTCGTGGCTCGCATTGTAATGTGTGATTCATACGTGAGCGATTAACTTGTGGTGATTCATTAATTCGATGTTATCTGTGAATATCTTAACTTGACTAGCCTTAGTGGCGTTGTTTTTATTTAGTAATAGACATGTGTTAAACGCTATTTATCAGACGACGATATTATCAGTTTGAGTCATCTTAGACAGATTAACATGATTGAAACTTTGCACGTATAGATTTGTCTATCTTATCCTCTGAACACACCTGCGAGATACAGAACATATTTATTCTGCAGATCGAGCATTCGGTTATTTATAGCTTTTAGGGTTATAAAACCATTAAATAAGGACAGAGAACATGGGCCATACTTATCCCTCGGGTCACAGATACACTCACTGACCGCAGTCCTCTATTAAAGCAATAATAAGTAGAAGATAATATCATACCCATTTTCATACAACGATTTAAATCGTAGACAAATTCGTGATCGAGTAAACGTATCAATTAGAAGTTAATATATTCAAAGTTAAGCGTACCGTGGACGAAACCGATGTACATATTGGGAAAACGATATTGGTAATTATAATTAGTGATTTACATGATAAAGTGTTGATCATTAGTCTGTAGTGACATTTACATTCGATTAGAGACCGATAAATTGATGATTTTCGATTTAAATGATAATTTTCTTGCATATACCTCTATATAATATTCCTCAGATAAATTAGGAGGAAAAACACTGAAAGCGTTATAAATATAATGCAAAGGGGATATAATAGTCCCTAGGTTTCCTTAAAACTTTTCGGACCCTATAAACCTCCATATTTAAATTTATAAAATGCTAAGACAAAGAAAGTAGTTAGCAAACATCCTGTTTAAAAAATATGAGTACGAAAACATTCAATTTATTTTTTACCTGTCTAACTTAATTAGAAAAGAACATTTGACAAGTAAGAGTGAACTTCACATATTATTTTCTTTAATTGCATTAGGGAAATAAACAACGCACTTTCGTTTTTTAACCAATTAACAAATTAACTTTTTGCGCACTATCAATCTTGTAGGTGAAGGGCCGTTACCTAACCCTGCCCACATACCCGAAATTCTTACATTAACTATTTGTAAACTCTAATCTATTATATTATGAAAGAATGAATTGATATTAATTAAAAACTCTATTGCTATTTCAATTAAAATTGTTTTTCTTTGGCAAAACAAAACGTGAGTAAAAACTGTTTGGATGTGGCAATTCGAGTTAACGTATTGGGTGTTTTGTTATGTTTACCAAGCACGATACTAGGCACCATACTATAATATGATTGTATACACCAAAATGCTTAAAAATTAACAGAATCATAACAACATAAAATACGCCTTTTATCCCCGAAGAGGAAGGCAGAGGTGGACATTACGGCACTTAATGACACTGTACAATGTAACACTCACTTTTCACTATGAGTTCCATGTAATAGGCGGTGAGTCTATTGCCATATACCGGTCTCAATTCCAGGCTCCGTGCTACTACCAAGTCTTTTTTTTTAATCCAGTGATACTTTGCCAGTCTCGGCCAATGAGGCATTCAAAAGAATCATTCCGGCACTTAAGACTAATGACGCATGCTAGATATCCTAACACAATTAGATATCACAAAAAAAAAGAAACAAATTCGCTATCAGATAACCTTGAGCAAATTACGCAAATCGTATGATATACGAAAACGTCTAAAACTTGATTAAAATAAGTATAAAACAGCTAATTAACACCTGCGCAGAAAATAAATCTATGATTTTTAATTTGTAAGGTCTCTATAACGGCGGCCATTTTTCTAATTCGCTTTGGACCTCACGTGTGCGAATCTTGTTTTATAATTAGACGCGCGTGACTTATCAGATTAGTGGTAAGCTGATAAATAGGCGAAATTAGATTAGGAATCCCCTGTTAGCTTTTTGTTAATTTACTTCAAATAGGTTAGATAATAAGTTGTTTAGTGGTAATTCTCAATTAAAGAGTCTTGAAGCTAATGGAATTATTGTTTGACATTAGCAAATAATGATTACGTGATTATCGCCCGAATATTCAAAGAATTTGACTGCCTTATTGGCGTTCGATTCCCGGGAATTTTTAAAAAACCAGTAATAATTATTTTAAAAATTCTCAGTGGTAACACGGAGTCTGGAATTGTGCCCTGTATGTGGCAATAGGCTCACCCCCACATGGGACTCATAATATAAAATAGTGAAAAGTGGGTGTTGCATGGTACAGTGGCATTAAGTGCCATAATGTGCATCTCTGCCTACCCCTTCGGGGATAAAAGGCGTGATGTTATGTATGTGTATTGAAAGGCTACTCAATTTTAAGTTAAACTGAAATATCATGCCATCTTACACAAAAAAAACTGTAGTGACAGAACTACACTAAGGGCCGATTTTTTAATCATCAGCAGCTGTAGCCAAATGGCACTTAGCGCTTGTCTACACGTAGAATAGAAAACCAAATTATATGGAATTGACGTAAATTTTGACAGTTGTCAGTGTCATCCCCATACATTTTGATTTCTACTCTCTCTGTAGACAAGCGCTAAAGTGGTTTTTGGCTAGAGGCCCAGGTTATTCTTAACACGTTAAACGCCATGGCAGTCACCGGTGACCGACATTAGCGGAGGATTTGCCTTCAATAGTTTTTTATTGGCAGCCAATGCCTTAACTGTAGAATAAAATTGACATTTGACAAGTTTTAGTATGGAAGAATTGTCAAATATTGAAAGTTACTCTCCAGTAAAAATTTATCTGAGCATTGAAAAATTGGACCTTAAGCGCCACTTAAATATGAGTGACATTTGAGTATTTCAGCGTATCGATCTAAAATAAAGTAGAGTAAAGTCTAAATTCGCTTGTTAATAGAAACGAAAGATGTTATATTATGTTAAAGTAACTATTTTTGGCTGTCTCCAAAACTTCAGTAAAAGACATTTTTGGAACATAAATTATGTACATAAAGAGATTACTCAGTGGTCTCTTAAATATTAAAGGAAGCCTAATGAAACAAAAGCTAAATGTACCTAATAAGACAAGCTAATTAATAAACCACGATGAATATTCTTAGGCCGTAACTTTATTTGGGAATGATCTTACCAATTTTCTGCGTAAGGCATTCTGTTCACTTAATTATGTTAATTGTAGGAATAACTTAGTAGCAAAATTCAGTGCTTTCAAACGTATGTAGATTGTTTATCAAAACTATTTATCTTCAGATATTGAAGATTAAATTGATTTAATCATATCACGTATTTGATTAACTACAACATTTTGATAATACCAATTTAAATAAAAAGAATTATAAGTGTCGTGGTGGCCTGGAGGTTTAAGACGCTCGCTTCTCATGCATGAGGGTGCGGGTTCGAAACCTACCAACGGCAAGTAACAATGTGACTTTTTCCGAGTTATATGTACTTTCTAAGATTATTTAGACACCACTGACAAACGGTGAAGGAAAAACATCGTGAGGAAACCTGGACTTATAATTTCTAATTATAAGTTTGAAATCGCCAACCCGCATTGAGCAAGCGTGGTGATTAACGCTCTAACCTTCTCCGTGTGAGAAGAGGCTTTGCTCAGCAGTGGGCATTTATAGGCTGTTGATGATGATGATGAAATAAAAAGAATTAGATACAATTACGTTGCTTTCAAAACCTATTAAAAATCATAACAGGCGTCATCGGTAAAGTTTTGAAACATTAAAATTATACAACATTTATTCACTTCGCGTAGCCATCCACAAAAAATAAACTGAGAAAACCGAAGAGCAAGAAATGTTAAAGAAAGCATGAGTGCAAGTTCGACAAGACATGTCTTCAAGGAAAAATGATTTATATCACTTGTCCCCAACTTTTTCCCTTTGCTATTCTCTGTACTATCCAATCGCAGCGATTAATCGCAACGACCGCGACATAAAGATTGAACTGCATGTTTTGACAACTGTACAAAATGTTTGTTATGTTCTCTTCAGCCTTGGCCTAATGTAAATGGGACAGTCGTAATCTGTAAATCGGCAATTAATCCAGTGAATAATTTTGTTGGAATGCGATCATTCTATTTGTAGAGATAATATAAATTCGGAATCGAAAGACTAAAACTGTTTGATTGTATACCTAATAATGGAGATATGAGATAAAAAAGTTTCCATATGAAATGTTAGATGCATAGTCACGCACAAGTAGAGAAAATAAAGTATTAACTAAATGTGACATGAAAGTTGAATAAAACGACCTCTGTATTACATAAACGCGTAACCTCCTAGCTATCACTGTTAACCACATACACAACGCATTACATTACTGCTAGCAAATATCAACTAAACTACTGTACCTACTTATTATAAGACGTGCGGTGAACTTTTAGGCCATTACACGGCTGATGTAGATAAGTAGGCAAATAAAATTAAGTTCACTGAATGGCCATAGAAGCATTCGTTTTTTGCTACCATCACCTTTAAAGATCATAAAAAAACTGTAGAAGAATCTGCAGCGAATGTTTACGGAAGCAACTGTCAAAA
The DNA here is from genome assembly GCA_038387885.1 of Spodoptera picta. NCBI lineage: Eukaryota > Metazoa > Arthropoda > Insecta > Lepidoptera > Noctuidae > Spodoptera > Spodoptera picta. The sequence goes on from JAZHFQ010000185.1 coordinate 305,350, forward strand.
CGTGATGTCCTTTGAATTTTATTTGTGCTGAGGTGAGAAGGTCAGAACATAAAATGCTCTGTCATTACCAGAAGCAATTCTAACGTATTACTGTGGCATCACATGACTGGCCGTTAATAAGCAGGGACATAATGGACCGTGGTAGGAAATAATTACTTAGCCATAAATATGAGATGATGAAACCCCTGAAGATATATATGGCAGCGTTGGATATACATTTGGAGATCACGTCAGTACAGACCGTCGTCAGTTTAGGCACCTATTACGGCGATGACAAACACCTGTCACTGTTATTTCTCTAACTCACCGAGCGTGGAAAGAAACGGAACAAATGTAATTTAAAACCACTTCCGACATATTTCTCACACGACGATTGAGACAGATAACACCGAAACTAACGACTAAATCGTCGACAAATATTTCTTCAGACATATTCATTACATCTACATTATAAAAACGTCTAAAGCGGGTCATTCATCAGTTTACTAAGACTCGGAAACAAAGTTTAATAATACCAGGTCGTGTGTGAAAAGTTAAACCTCGTTACGATTGTGGTTACAAAATTTAAACACCTCATTCATGCAGCGTTTGTTGTTAACATTTACGTAATTACGTTTAAGAATTAACATGCATTGTGTTTATTGTATAAGAGATGTTGAAAATGTGTAGCAAATTATACAATCGTCCCTTACTTTTTGGGTGCAAGCTCCTTAGCAACATCGACATGAAATTAATGTTTCGTTTTTGACTGACCACGTTTCGTTGATGAAGACTGGAGACACCTTTAACTCATGATGAAAGAAGAAAATGAAAGCATTTTGTGAAAAGGTAAGCATGAAGACATTGCAAAAACAAGTCTGCGAAGTATTTCAGCAAAACATCTTGGCATCGCTATTGTCAAAATCGCTGAAACGTGAGAATACAAAAACACATTTTCTAAAGAATAATATTTTCTTGAACGATTTATATCGTCGAGTCTCCAGAAAATACCCATTCATCACGATTAGGCGTGCAGCAGGAGAAATGAATTCGTTACAGTCATCCATCAGAGTATGTGAAATAGGGCAAACAACACCTTCATTAAAATGTGCGAAACTTTATCAATCAACCTGCTATGCTGTAGCCATACGAAAGATTTAAGTGCATGCATTTCAGGTCAGATTATCTGAATATGGCTTAGACATAATATTAGGAATAATGCAAACTAAATATAGGAGTTAGTATACATTATGACTATTTTATGTCTTATCATACCATTTACGTTAACCGGTGAACATAGACCTCGATTGAATGCCCAAAAGCAGCTGTGCCAGATAAGTAATAAGCTCATTTGACATATGGATATGGGATCGTCATTTTATAATATTACATTATAGCTGCAAATAAATCAATTAAATGAATTCATGATGGGACTGACTTCATCCAAGACCCGAATGAAACGTGTTCATTTGAGACTGCCATCCATTAAACGCACTAAACGATTTAAATTAATTCCGGCGCCTACCACTTTACATCGTCAATATAAAAATACCGATATGCAAATACCGAGTCTGTTAAAAGTTAACGGAACATCTCCCACGTTTATACCCAAAACCACAAATCAGACGTACCTATTACTGGGCGAACAACTTGTACCATAACTCACGGTGTCCGGAAAACTCCCCGATTTCAACACCCATGATATTCCACTTCGGATACGTTGGATATTTGAATGCGTTGGCACAGTGAATCATTTATAGGCATCTATTGAAAGGCTGGTGACTAAATATCGGGTATTGTTTTAACGTAGTGAACTTTTGAACGGTGTACGTGAAATTGTGGAGCGTTACGAATGATGACTGTTAAGTCATTGGAAACAGACAAAGATGAATGAATCAAATAGCATTTTCTAATTTTCCTTATCCCAACTGTCCGTCAGACAATATAAAAACAAATGCTAGAAACTATACTACCAGCTAAAAATGTTTTTTTAAGCTGTGATAACCAGTTGTTTGCGACTGGTCCTAGTTTCTCTCAGTGCACTTGTCTTCCCAACTGACAGTTGTCAACTTGCACTCGATAACCAAGGGACACATTCATCAAACTCAGCAAAACTATTATAGAATCTGTCTTCTTTCGTAGATGTTACTTCATTGTATATAATACCTGGGTAATTTTGATGGAATAATACTGTAACCTCAATCTTTTGCCATATTTAGGACGCCCAAAGAATTTTCTCATCATTTTGCTCTCATATTTCCTTGGATTCAAAAGAACAGACCAGGAAACCTCTACTCCACCTATTAACTTGAATCCTACATTCAGCTCATAGTCGCCAACGCTGTAGATTCCGGTAATCCCACTCGCTAACGAGTATCGAGTGTCGAGTAACGATTGCGTACGAGTCGACTCTCGATTTCGTCGTAAGAGGAATGTCGCCGGGGGAGTCGGCCGACCCGTGTTACCTGACCGAGCTGTTACACGTTGCGATGCAAGTAGTGAGAGATTGCGATGGGACGCTGCGTTTTTGTGCTGCATAACATATTACGTCGATGGACTTGCGCAAAGGGTATTCAAGAACAAAAGGAATTTTGAATCAGACCAGTACCTACTGAATCTTCTCAATCTTTCATCATTTATTCATTGTGAAACCACTTTCATTGGTTATAAAAACATTCAGTAAAAGAGAGAGGCTAAGAAAGTGTAAAACTTTAACATAATAATAGGTATTGTTTGGGCCTACGTTATTATAAAGGTATGCATCAATCAATTAACAATAGCCCGCTTTTATCAATGATTCCATTCATAAATTTTAGAATACTAGTTACGACAATGACAAGCTCCTTTTATTACTGTCACGAACAATCCACAAATTGTTGGTTTCCGTAGATTGCTGAAAGCAATAATAAATAATACTGCACCGTGAATAAATTGCATCCAACGTTATCTTATCAATTTGCAATTATTCTGGCGCAAGGCCAACTGAAGGAAAGTTTACATGTTCCTCACATACATATGTAAAGTAAGAAGCAAAGTAATGCAAAATGAGTTCAATGCATATGCATTCATTCGCATACAAGTAGGATTTCTTCTCTGTACTTTTATATCAGAATATTTTGTCGGCTTTCACAAAGATGTCACCTTAGCATGATCTATTGATCCATCCATCATACAATACGCATGTTGATATCGATCGGTAAGCATTTTAAGCGGTTAACAGTCGAGTTGATCCGAGGCAAATTAACAAAACAAACATAAGCACGCAATATAATCGCAAATAATTCTACTTGACAGACGTCTGATAAAATAGCTGTTTGAAAATTATTTAAAGATATTTTTCTCAGATAATATCTCCTACTCCGTCGGTTTCTGAGACAAATTACATTGACCTGGCAATGGGTTAACCTTGTTGAACGAAGAATAAATAAAAAAGCAATAATTGCCCTCTGTAATATATCGACATTACATAACGGTTGTTTAATAGGTTTCTCGTAAGAACACTGTTTCTCGAGATAAATAATATCGATATGTTTCGGTTTACGATTGCGTTTCACTTAACAACTCATTATGAAATTTCGGTATCCAATATTGAGAAGTATATTTGTTTATTATGTTGTTACACTTGTTACGTGGCTGTGTAAAGTAGACCGTAATGCCAAAATAAAATGTTAATTGTCTGGAGTGACATAGTAAATATCAATTACAGTTAATTTACAGCTGCAGTGCGGCCGCGCTTATTACGGTCATGTAGAAAGGTATGCCAAAACAGCAAACAAAGTCTGAATGTTAAACAAATCTTACAAACCTATTTTCTCAGTCAATTTGAGTGATATTCCGAAAGCTATCAAAGACGATTACGTCGGCAGAGCAAATAAATACAATATCAATTAACAAGCAAACTGATAGCGCTGAAATAAACTAGTCTCAATTGCTTAGTCTACACAAACCGAGCTACGGATACCGAAAAGCGGGCCTCTATTCACAGTACTTAAACTAATAGAGGAGTGATGCTCAAAGTGGGATACTCCCCTTCGCTGCAAAGAGGTAATCAACAGGGAGCGACCGCAAACCTCAGCGGGGACAAAATCTACATCATGGGGACAGCCAACTGGAATAACGATTAACAACCGATTTTCCCATCGTTGTCTGCGGCCATTTAATTCTACAAACGTGTTTGCTTTTCACTCGAGTTAAGTCGCTAATTCCATTTAATTTTAAATTAATGATTTAAACATTACGACGACGTCTGCTGATAGATCTTGCCAGTCATGAAGTCGTATAATTTGCTGATTTCGCGCGTTTACGCGTACTTGTGTGCGTGTGGTGTAAACTATCTCTTTACGTCACATTCTAAACTGGCATCAAGATAACACTAGCATAAGCAAGGAATATTCGCATGCGTGACTTAGAAACACTTCCGTCGAATCGTTGTTTTAAGTGAAAATATATTTATCTAATCGAAACTGTTTCCTGTTACTAGGCTAATGAGCACCATAAGTGAAATATAGGCAAATTATTTTGCAAAATCTAAAGGAAATGATGATTGGAAGCGGTAAGATAGATAACGTAAATTGGTCCTTTAAGTAATTTAGTCCTTTGATTCCAGGGTAAGAAAATTCGTAGCAAAACATTTTGGGAAACGCAGTCTTCGGAGGCGTTCCAGAACGATGATAAATCGTTTGTTACCCTCGATTGATACGTTGTATTAATTTACAAAGCGTGGGCTTGCGTCCAACTTGCTCGAAAGCCGAGAGCGAGACCTGTTTGGACGCAGTCCGCTTAACCTGTCGACTTGAAGACGACTATTGTTCCATATGACATTACATTGTCTACTTGCTGGGCTTTATTTTGTTGTTAGAATCATGTAACGGTATAATTATGAGGTAATATAAGAAAATAATGTTATAATAGAGACAAGAAAATTGATAACAGTAGATATTACCTTATCTTTCGAGATAGAGTCAAAAAGTACAGATGTCGCTTCGAGATTGGTTGATTACCTAATTACTAAAGAAAGAATACAGTCGAGAAAAATACCATTTTAGTATTCTACAGCCTCTAACACGGAAATAACTTGCACGCAATAATTCTTCCTATGCAGCTAATCCCCACTAAATCCCGAAACGACTCTCACAAGAAAATTCATTTCATAAATATTCATGTTTCGTTGACTGTAATGCTCATACCCATGTGCTAAGTGTGCAGCAATAAATTATCAACAACGAGGTGTAAGGAATCTGCTGGCTCTGCCGGGTCAACGACCCTTGCATCTGGATTAGGGACAATGGGACCCCAAGGAGCGTAGAGAAACGCCGTGACATTGATTTTAGAATATTTCTCGGTATAATTTGTGTATTTTGTACCTCACTTACATTTGACAAAAGATAAACAAAAAGAAGAAATGTCACGAAAAATTATCCAAATTAGCCTACATTTTCGCGAAAAAAACAACCATCGACGTTGTTGTTTGCCTTATATCTTGGTATAATCACTTGACATTATTTTAGGTCGTGCAAAAGATTATAAAGTTCATTGACATTGATGTCACAGTTGTCGAAAGCGAATGCTTACACATACATATCTACATACGTGTTTCTATGTAACTTTGTGCAGTGTTGTGCGATTAGGCACGCACTATGTAGCCATGTAGGCATTTCAGGGTTACTGATAACTCGTTGCTATGACTCCGGGGTCATTGAAGCCAAGCGATAGCTATAAATACAACATTTCTTTTAATAGGTACTTCTAGAGGACGCATAAGTTCAACTTGGAAGATAAGATTTTTGTTTTTGCAATTCAGTAAGACATTTCTTCTTTTATTTGGTGCTAAGTGACTAATGACATTCAGGCGTTACAGTGTTTCAATAAAAATATGCCAATGTCAAAAGGTAAAAGAAAAGTTAAACAAATCTGTGAGTTCAAACACGACTGGACGAAACAATTGATTTAAACATGTGCGTTCAAAAGAAAATGTTTCAAATGCAGTTCAAACCCAACATTCCTGAATGAATGAAGAAAAATCACGTAACTAATATAGAGCGGGTTCACAAAAGCAGCTTGCTTCTACAGAAACCCTAATAAGTGGATCGGTTTAAGAAAACTCGCGGTTCGACCCGTGTAGCGGTCAACAACCCGGGCTAAGCGCCGGCGCAACCATTGTTGTCTATGGACCATGCTAGTATAAAGCTCATGTTTTGTTTCAAGGCCAGATCGCAAAATGACTAACCTAGTACTTCAGGTAACCACTTACGCAACATGCTTTAGTCCTAGATATAACCAGACTTCTTAATATTTAGACAAGGTAATTAACCTCCTTGTTATTTTTCTCTAACTTCATTATTACTGCCAAAATAACTTACCTGCTTAATTAAAATAGTCTGTAAGAAATAAAATTAAATGCGTAGTACTGGATGCGAGAAATAACAAGCAGATTTAATTATATTAAATCAGGTGCTTTCAGAGGTCAGACCGGTTGGTCCCCTGGCCGGACAAAGAGCACTTGTACTGAAGAATATGCATGAATAGAAAGTAGATATAGTAATATGACATTTGATTTTGTCCGGTACGAGACCCAAGACGGTTTTATTGTGGGCATAAAGCTTTATAAGAAAGGGAATATTAAATGAGGTTCCTCGGCTTTGAAAGCAGTGATTTGCATTTGTTATTTTTCTATTACAATTTCCACCCCATACAGCAAAACGCTTTTATGATCGGTGTTACTTTGTAGATGTTCGACATCTTGAGTATTTAGGTGTGCCTGGTGCATGTATGAGTGCGTATTTCTAGACGTTTCGAAACCAATGTATGTACTACGCTCGCATTGTCACGTACACACACATTAACCCAATCAAAATTGGTGCAGATACTAAAATATGATTGATAATCCACAAACAAACCTCTGTAAAAGTACTGAAACAATGGCTGAAGATAAACAACTATCAGAAAAAAGAAACAAACAAACAGAACATAATTGTAGTAGCTGAGAAACACAACAATGCGTTTTACATTCACAGCAAACACGAAATGAAGATAGTATTGTACTAATTTCAACAATCAGGTATTCCTCTTTTATAACCAGACAGAAGCTACCGATAAAACCTAGAAGAACTCCAGAATGAGATGGAATTATGAATAATTCTGCTTTTGATTTACTCTGTGTATGTTCAAGGCATAAAAACACTTTTTACGCCGTAAAAAACGGATACGCTTTAAAAACTGCAGAAGTATTAAAGTCATTATGAGTGTTCTTAACCCTCAGTTTTTACGCCTCGCGGAAGACTGTATGTTTCATAAGTCCATATATTATTTTATTAAATACGGATATAATCATGATTTCAATAAAAAAGCAGATATCGGTATACAAACAGATAGTTGAAAACACTATTTGTTGATCTCCAAATTTAGAAGAAAACTTCACTCTTTACGCAATATACAAATTCTTTTAGTATTTTAAGTACACGCAACATAACAATTAATGTCGTCATCTCAGTTACAGTTTTCTTCTAGTTACTACTGGTCAAAACAGCATTTAAAGACGAATTTAACCTAATGCACAGTTGATGTTATCACCGTATTATATCATGATTCCAATCTCAAGTTCAAACCGATTATGGATCGGTTATCTAGCTATTTCCTACTTCATTTGTATATCCATAGAAGATTGTCCACTACTATCAATAAGTCCAACATAGCGATTAGATTACATACTTAATGACGAAATTAAATGCTACACTCGATTTAGTATACAATAAGTTTTAATTTGGTTTTTCCAGATCTGCTGTCAGATAGAAAGTTGCAATGAGCTGGCGAGTGACGAGCATGCCTAAAGAAATGAAGATAATTAAGCTTGTAGAGTAATTCTGCATCAGATCTCCTTGTTGGTGATATAGGATAGTGCCACGTGTCGAGTAGAGAACAGATTTATTTTGATTACTTGTCAGCCGATGTATGTCCTGTCTTACAATAAGACTTTATACCTAGAAGAAGAGTAAGCAGGACATACGAATAGTATCAAACCTTTTTAATAAGGCACATTACACATCAGTTAACATAACTGTAATTAGAACAACAACGGGAAGTGATACGCAGGCAAGACATGCCAAATACATAATTGTAGGTGAAAACGCAATAGCATGGAAATTGATAATTTGACTTTCGTCAATCGAACAGCGGAAGCAGCATATGAAAGTATTTAACTAGTAATATAATTTATTGATGGCAATGTCAAGGAGTAAGGTAAAAAACTGCCATTCTAAATTAATTTTATGATTTCCTTTATATGCATAATTTGGCAACGGTGGAAGTCATTATGTTGTAATGATTATTTAGTGTTAACGGTCGTCTTATTTATGACTGCCATTTTGTTACATGGTCTTGTAGAATATTGGATTATTTCTATGTTAGTCTGTATGCTGCTAACCTACAAACCACTTCAATAAGCATGTTACCTAAGTCAACTCAAAGTGCGTAGAGACAATTTAGCCGATACGATTCATTACCGATTAATGCGATAAAAATACTATTTGCCGATGAGAAATTACATTGCAAAACTTGGAACAACTTATGCAATTATTTCAAGATAGCAACATAACAAATAGTGAGGAACTATCTGTACAGTGTCACGTAATCTTTGAACGTCTATATATTATGATTTAAAGTCTGTATTCAATATAACTATCACACTGACTCCCTTGTTCTGGTATCTGATATGAGCTCGGGTAGATATGGAAATGACTTCGTTTATCAACTGTGGGAAACAGTACAATTTAATGGACATTCAAGCTTGTTATAATCATGCGTGCTGTAGTGTTGATTAGATAATACATTCTTTGTATCAGACTCGATTAAATACTGTTTTTAATAATTCCTTCATCACAATTAATTGAATATTTGATAACAACGGCGTATTTTATAACTTTTGCAAATTTTTTCGATAGCTCCAATACGTGCTCTTGCAGTCGTCGATTGAAATTAAATTCGGCACTCGAACAACATAAAAATCATTGAAAAACACAATTCACCGACTAAATTGGCCATTGTTATCAAACGAGATGCCATAAAGTTTAATCTTTAAGCCGTTCAAACACTTTCTACCGACGAACCTTGAGCAAAAACTATTTCCATTGTTACATACGTGCACGTTGTTCATTCACTTGATTTTTTAACATCACCCGAAGTACCACCGTGCTCAGTCTCGTTTGCCTCATCAATCTCGTTTGCTCGTGTCGATCTAACACGGGTTTTAGTTTCTTACAGTGAAAATGTTGTGAGTTTACTTACATGGTACGGTGTTAGAAAGCGTGGGCGATTCGATAGACAATTAATAGCAACATCGGCTGTACGTTAGAGATCTGTTTCTTATACTTGCTATTGTTCTACTGCCAGGTTTAATTACCGGCGAAAGTCTAACGAGAGTGTCGCGTGAAAGTTTCGTACACACGTTGGATCCCACGTGTATTGTGAATAATTTTTTATGTAACTTTTGTAGGATGTCGTAATTTTTGTTTATGTGGAATTGTTGTGTGCAACTGTTAATGTTATGCAACTATTATTTAATGAACTTTAAGACGAAACAAAAAAGGCGAAACTGTTGTTGTTGATCAAGACGTGCACATCCGAGATGGTCGTGTGAAAATATTTATTTTATTTAGGCTTTCTTTATTTATTAATATATTTATTCTCTTTCTCAGGTTGTTAACGCATTATGAAGTTTGTATTGTTCTTAAAATTACGTACAAATATCGTGGCTTTTGTTACCGCATTAATATCTATGGCGTCTCGCAAGCGGTGAGCCAACAGATTAGAGGATTATAGAGATAGCTTGATAAAATTCTTGTACCAAAACGCAACAGCATTGGTCTTGATGGCACAATGAATGCCTAGTAATTGAGGTCAACCGATATGGATAATTACAATCAAAACAACACAGCTATTGCACAAACTAAAAACTTTGTGCTAAAATTGAATACTCAATTTGGATCTCAGTTTGGAAGATGACCTCTAGATAAATAGAACCTAAAAGTTTTATTTGCCTCTACGACTCCATCACTTAGATTTAAATACAGTGCAAAGCTAGGAATGCAATCGGAATCAACACAAGCCTAATTCTCTTCCGTTTGGCATCACCTTATCGGGGCAGTTCGGAATTCCGATCGACCTATAGACGGTCAAATAGCTGCCAAATTTCAAGAGGCAATCACAACTCATATTGATTGTTCTGATATGGCAGTATCAGACATGAGGTCTTCCAGGAATGTTGGCAATGACATCAGCTTAATAAACTGAAGACAATTGTTTGTCATTACATCATTTACTTACTATAGTGTAAATTGTTAATTGTGTCGAATGCCGATAGAGAAATGAATGCCTTTAGGAGCCTCTCGTTCTTCGCGTCACCTTGCTCATCTTAGATCATCATCATGTCTCAGCTTATCATCCGATAGGAGTATAACATGCAACGCACACGTAAGCCAGCATGAGAGGGTCAACGACCTTCGTTATAGTAAACAAATTATTCTATTATCTCGTAGTTACATATATCAAGAAAATGGTTCAACTATAATTGAGAAAATATTTTGGTTACGAATAAGTAAAATCAAAATTGTAGGTAGAATACCTTTGACAGAACGAACTCAAGACAATTGGGTGACTAACTAACCCAAGACTCGTAAAAATTAGTTCAACACCAACTTTTGACGTAACTATTACATTGTTCATTGAATAACACGAGTTGCGTAATACATCATTGTTTATTTACTTTACTTATGCAGATTGATTCAATTACCTTTGTTTCTATCTCTATAAGGAGTTTCAGAGAATAATCCAAGTGCGTGGAAAGCATGGCTAAGTATTGAGACACGAGGTGCCTACTGTAATAATATTCGACTAAACTGACGGTTGAACAGACATTATTACGTATTTGCATTTAAATTAAAAGTTTAATATCTTTGCAAAATATCCTCCGAACTGATTGATGTATGAAGGCCGCTTACTTAATGGTTAAATATGACAGTTGCGAAACTACAGTCGTTCATAATAACTTAAACGTTATAAAATATTAAATATATGAATATGATAAAAACGTTATAAAATATTAAATATATGAATATGATGGCGCTCAAAGTGTCAGTACTGAATACCCAAAAATGTAGTTTTTTAGTTTATTTGTTACTGACGTTTGTTAGCTACAAAGTATTTAAGCTATGCATAGAAAATTCTAGTAACAACAATTAGACTCGTTTACTACTATCATAGAACCAACCAAGTTCAGTCATAATCATATTATATTTACAGAAAAACAACAAGAGCTAAAAAATTCAATGCCATTGTTACATGAATATTATTTTTAAAACAACATTTAAATTGAATATAACAATTGATTTCACAAAAACAAGAACTTTGAAACGTATTTAAAAACAAAAGAAGTAATTACTAACGTAAGAGAAGCAAAAAGTTACAGAAATACACTTCTGAAATTTACGAAAAAGTATAGTTAGAAGAATACGACATTAATTCAAGACACGAATGAGATAACAAAAAGAGTTAATTTAGCTTGTCATTTTAAACAGCAATTAGTATTTAATGACGATCGCCATTGTTGTAAGATTCTCACGGATAAGAAGACGAGATGAGACGAACATGTTTTATAGCGATTCTGCCGAGGTTTTACGACGTAATAAGGTTATGTCAAAGGCCTTAGTACGAGTTTGTCTTACGTTTAAAGTAATCGTAACGAGTACGCGTTCGGCGCTGTGATTGGTTGCTTCATTGGCGCCGGCCAATCAGAGTGCCGAACGCGTACTCGTTTCGAATACTTTAAACGTAAATTAAACTCGTACTAAGGCCTCTGTTCTCATTTCAACTTTACAAAGGCGAAGATGAACGTCTAGAAGATACTTGAACATGATAATTAAAAGCTATTTGGAGTAAGTGGTCGAAAGAGAACGAAATAATAGTTATTTATAAAAGTGAGAGGTGAATATACGTTCGCACTCAAGAATTTACATACTCATCTATTGTCTACTTCACACCTGACTTAGTGACGAAAAAACATTTAATATAACAGAATGTTTTATATGAACAAACCTTTAACGACGAAGACAGAGGTTTGGAAACAGCAAATTGAAAAGCAATCAAAATACGAAGAAATTGCTCCCGGTGTTCACAGAAAACCATTTAAAGACCCTTTCGCAGATCGACAATTTCCCTACGGCGATTTAGAATGAAAACATAACCTGGTTAGTACACAATTAAAAGCAAAATACACACGTGACGTCGAGAGTCGTAGTGAAATTGATTGAATTAAACCGACGAAGGGCCCCGGGCTCGTTTGACAGGATCTGTGTGCTGCACACATCAATTTAGGTAATTGAATGCTGCCAGTAGGGAGCACTGATTTCGGCAAAGAAAAAAAAAGAATGTTTTGTTTGGAAGCAAACAGATTTCATTACTGGACAACTTTACCCAGTACGACTTTTGGCTTGTGAATTAACGTTGTACGAATGTTGTACAAACAAACTGCACAATAACAAGTACTTCCAGTAAAGGAAGGTAGGCACAATATGATACCTTGTGTTAGCAATAGAGGAAGGATCCTCTCATCAACAAAGATAAGTTAATATCGAACTTTGAAGTTGCCACCTGACCTGACCAAGTTAGCTTTAATATCTCCCAGCCCCTTTTCACGTCACAACTTCAGGGCGTATTTAACAATTTACGAAAGTTATACTCCGGCAGGAACTGTGTATAACGAGGTATCCGAGAAGATTTTAATTAATCATAGAAGTTAGGTAAATCCGGCAAATGTAGGGTACCAGTAAAAATTCCAAGCTTACCAAAGAAATTCTTTGAAACGTAAATAGGCATACAAAACCCGGTGTTCATTATAAAAATGCAAACTAGGTACCATCTTAGTTGCTTTCAGAGAGTAAAAAAGAAGGTTTAGTTTTGTTAGAAAGCGATGCTAATTTTAGACCATAGATAAAGTATTTCTTAGGACTTTACGGTAACAATCCACAAAGTTAGAAGTGTGATGAACGGAGATTTATTAGCGGCAATTTGCAACTTACTATTAGGAGGCAGCCACAGTTACTGATTGTGGACTGCACCATACTAATGGTGCAGTCCACAATCAGGTGTGTCTGAATCTTATCGCATGCCAACCGGACCGGAGAGCAATAAAATAAAACAGACAGGCTTCGTAAATGTACACACGTAATAGGACATGTAACCTACTCGTAATTGCGTGCCTTAAATAATAACTACATACTATTGGTGGAATCTTGGTGCTGATCTGAGGGAGTAGAGTAAAGAGGCATGAAGTAAAGAGCAAAATAGAATTTGTATGAATTCAAAAATACTCAGGAAATATTATGGACATAAAGTACTGTGAAAATCTACGTAGGCGGGCAACAAAGCTAACCGCTGTGGGTTCACAAGATCGAGTGGAGGGGCTTAGAGTGGATTATCCTTTGAGAATACAAACTGTTACGCTAGTGTAACACTACTCCACAATACTCGCAGAAAAGAAAACTGTATCAGAATGAGTTACTGTTATCAATAGCAACGAAGCGAAACAATTTATTTGCCTTTGTAACGTAATAGGTAACGCTAAAAACGTAACGATTACAATCACTTCGAATTCTCTACAAACTTGGTACGCAGCTCTAAACATTACATATGTTTTTACTAGATAACCGCTCCGAGGCCTTATCTATTCACGACCGTTACAATTTCCGCATATCATATGAGGGAAACTAGGAAAATTAAGTACTGCATTTAACATCCCGATGTAACATTACTTTCACTACGAGAGATTTCCATCAATGCTGACAACTTTCCAATATAAATGTGCGGACTATAGCCATTCTTCAGTCGAAACTGAACAAGCCATGTCATGCACAATCATGGAGTTGAGGAAAGTTTTTATGACTTGTTTGTTTGATGGTCGACTTGAATAATGGATACAACACCTTATGGAGTCGGCGGTGGGCATAACCGAGATGTGTCAGATGTTACAGTGACTATGTAACTGGCGGTCTCGGGCATGGGCAATTTTTTACCAATGACAAGCTGCATAAGAAGATTGCTAAAATACATGTTGATACATTCAACGCAACACATGCTGCAAACATTCAATCATTAGTTAGTAGGTAATTGTTTTGAATGAAAACAGTGATTGAAAACAGCAATGAAACATTTGATAACTAACTTGATAGAACCGATGAAGTTATTTGAAAAGAATCAGCGTCTATAGTTTTACAATGAATATGTAAAACATGAAGAGCGTATAAAATAAACTATACTGACAACATAATGAAATGATATACTAAGCAGTGACTACCCAATAACAATTGGTATCACTTTTCATTTCAAGAAAATGAGAAAATGTTCCGATCCCATCACAAAATACTCAGGTTACATAATGAGCAGCGCATCACACGTGGTTAATTAGGAAATTGTTCTCGCATGAAATTTTAATGACCCTTAACTAATTACAACAAGCTTTGTCTTAAAGAATAAAAAAAATCTTTATAACCACACCTGGTTGTGCGAAAGATATTACAAAAATTATAATTTCGTACTGGAACTCATAATACCTAAAGCTGTAAAGATAAAGTCTAAAATTTATGGGCTTATAAAACTGCGCCGATGACAGTATAATCTAGGAAAATGATCTCCTATTAAAACATGTTAATAAGGTATTAAATAAGAAAATATGTGTAAACGAAAACAAATATAAACAGATGATTATGTCATCGCAAAGACTATTAAAACATACAAAGTAACTAAATGATATTAAGGCTTCGGATACACAGGCAAGTGGAATCAATGTGTTGAATGAGGGAGAGCTAATCCCAATTTTAACCACGAATAAGTCTAGGTTAGCCTAGCTTCACCTAGTTTCACTGACGGACTGACTTATTTTGTATTTGTTGACGTTTCAAAAGTATCAAACTATGGTTTAATTGAAATAAATGCTTTGACTTTGTTAACATTTTAAACAAAGTGCAGTGAAAGACAGAAAATTGAACCAGAGACAATTTGCGTTCAGAAGCCAAAAACAATAAAACTTTTCGCAGTGATGGCAGAAGAAGCTTAGACATTGACATAGACTCGTTTGCAAAAATAACAACGTAAACAAAAAAACATTACAGCAATTAGATAATAACAGATGCTTTCAATCTCTTGGTTGACATAATAAATAAGATAATGTTTTATGTTCCACAATAAGCCAAGTGGACGATCGCCAAAGTTATAAATATGGATTTTGAATACCTGAATGATTCAGACAAGAACGTCGCAATGGTCTAGACTAATCCCCAGTTGGTTTATTCTAGACGTCGAGATTAACAATTAACTATTTATGGGTTGAATGATAAACTGCTAGATTTGTGCTGATTCATGACGGTAACCGGTGTTAGGTCTTCCGAATGCTACAGCTTAATTCGAGACCGTTTTTCATGGGGATGCCGTTTAGAAGTAAATGATCGGTCATTATTATACGCCGGATAAAAGAGAAAAGAAACATTGGCCTGAAGACAGGAGGAAGCTGATAGTTATTCGTCAAACTGAAGGTCATCAATTATGTAACAGTATAATAATATGAAAGCGCCGCATATATTAATAGGGCGACGGCCAGTAAAAAATTTACTATTATTGTTTCTGAAAACACACACATGACTTCGTGGAACACTCGTCACTTGATTAGTTCAGTCATAAAAAGTCTTTGTTTACGTAGGTATTGTAAGAAACCTAAAGATAGTCGTTAAAAGAAAAACTAATTTGGAGAATTACTTTTTCAGTTCCACATTAGAAATGAATTGACACCTTACTTTGGTTCAAATTTTTTGTAAGCAATTTCGATTATGAAATTATTATTTAACTCTAAACTACGGAGTTCAGAATCCCCACTGACACATCCACAATTTATCAGAATGACGCGGCACATAGGTATACAGAGGAAACGGTATACACCACACCTTAATGATAAAAATCAATATGTGAAACTAACCAGCTGATGTTACAAGGCAAACGAGTCTTAATGGGTCATTATCCTAGACCAAGTCAGCGTAACAGTGACAGTTCAGTCATCAAAACATACGATAATACGGACAACCTTCGCCGCAAGGTTGACATCCGATATCAACCGGCGCAACAGCATTAACTAACTTATAGAAACCGGTCAATTCGACGCGGTAGGGTGAAAGGGTGTTGCGAATTTGGTGGTTACAGCCAAAAATTATTACCGATATGTGTGTATTTGGTAAAAGCTTCTCGTTACGGCAACACCGACTTCCTTATTTCTCAACTAAAAATCCTCATTTAGTTAATACATAATCTTGGGTGCCTTTGCAACGAATGTTTACAACATCATAATTATAATTCCAAAACGTTGTTAAACTAAATCTGCAGTATTTTAGTTCCGCCAAGGACTACTTGATCATCCATTGGATATAATGCCTTAATCACTAAGAAAATAGAGAATAATTTAGCAAATAATTCACTTGTCAAAGTCGATTTAAGATTCAAGTTTCGGCGTGACAGTGGCATATCTAATTTTAAATTCAGACGCTGTTAATAGCAATTAGTTGTTTTGTCAAGTTTTGCATTACTAATTGACAGTGCTAATTTGAGACAGTTTTTGTGTGAATTTTGGAGAAAAATACATTCGTTCATAATAAAATGTTGGTGAAAAATATGAACGGAAATGTAAAATTTAACAAGACATAAAATCCGGTTGCATTTCCATCATGCAAATTGGTATTGAAGCTAGAAATAATAGCGGAAATCGTACATTTGTAGTTAGCAGCTTCTCATTTCTTATTAAACCTTCCTCAGATTCCACTAACGATAACAGGGCTATTAATATTTCAATAATTATGATGGTTGGAGTAACTGCTGAGGGTCTGGAATTATCAAGACCGGAGAACTTTTCGGCGGCCACAAGATTAGGGAAGATCGATGGGAACATTTAAGTAGATCGTTTGGCGAAGGCTTATGACGTCATACACTTACAGAATACATGATAATATTTTAACAAGGAACTATTATATGACTGACAAGTCTCAGAGGTTTTGAATGCGGTTTCCGAAAATTTCAGTAACTAATACTACAGCCGGAGGCGGATATTACGCCTAGCACTAGGTTAGCCCCTCTTACATGGATTTAAAAAGCAACTTGGGTGTTTTATTTCACCCTATATTACCGGAGAAAAAGGGGTGTGAATGCTCTATTACAAAAATTATACACAATCTATCCAAAAAGACCATAACCAAGTTTACTTTCTCAAACTTGAAATACTAGTTACTACCGCTTATCAATTATCCAAGATCCAATCTTCAGTGTATATTAAAGGGGGTCGTGTGTAATAAACACATAACCGAAGCATCCTATAAAATGTCATTGCAATTAGTAACGTTCTCATAACACTTTGATTGCATGTGCATTCAGAACCTGTTTCGTTGCTCGCTTGAAGGTGATACCCTGGACGGAATTTCATGTATGCTGTGCCTGTGTGGGCTATCAGTTGATATGTGTCAGATCCCCTAGTAGCAATTCCATTCAGTGCTTCAACGAAAAGGAAGTAATCTAAGGTAAAGGTAAAAAAATATGTCTACTTGACATTCCAATAGAGCTGATTCTCACGTGCCATTATTTGGTGCATTTTAGCGGGATCAATACAAAAGATTAGAGCTACGTGGGAAGGTAGCCGTTTCAGAAATTAAGCAGAAAAACTTTTTGCTTTCAATTCTCTGTTGCTTGCATAAAATACAAAAAAAAAAACAAATTGAATGACGCACATTTTAAACAGCAGCAAAAATTGAGGCTGAGATTTAAGCACGTATTTTTTTATGAAAAAGGTGGTAGTTATTCATGCTTTATTCAATGTTTCTGAACTCAAAAGCAGTTCACATTTACAGCACGATAAGTGTTAGAACAAACTAAATTAGAGATTCGCGTGCATCTTCTAAGTACAAGTGTTCCTCGAATTAGCACACACTGTGTGAATGTTACTACCAAAACACAAACACGTAAGCAATTATGTAGTTCACATTACATAATACAAAACGTATTGTACGGTCACTTTCATGAATTCTTATTGAGTAAGCGATTTAAGACCATGATTCGTATATTTGGATAAACTAGTATTTACTATGCGGATCTAAGGATCGTTTTATTAGGAGAAATCAGTAAAAGCAGAGAAATGTCGTAATCTCCATTAAAATGGAGATTTTGGTCCCCGGTTACTAGATAATCTGTAGTATCATTATTAACCCTTCTGACTTTAAAAGGATTAGAGTTTACAAAGGCTGGATTTTGGTTCAAGGGGATTAGGAATCAAAAACTAGGTTTTTGTAATACTGTTAAGCTGTTAACTAGTTTAAGACTCGGATAGGCATTAAAAAGATCCAAAATAACTACTCTTAAAACGTCATCTATCTTCGATAGCGCTTCACCACACGTGGTGAACTATAATTAACTGATTTATAAACCGCATGAGTCGTGAACCTTGCGTTTTACATCAAGGTTATATCCTGACTTTGAATGAATCATTGCTTCCTCGCATGGGAGGGCACGGCTTCTTACTGTTGGAAATAGAAGCAGACAAGAGGCGATTATTTTAAAATTATATTATATTATGACAATGTGACAGAACACTGATTACTATCTCGTTAACGGGCTCTTGTTGTTATTTTGTGATAAATATTTTAAGACAACTATGGCAGTTAGTAGCGGTATATGTATGCTGTATTATTTTAATGTTTTTCTTCATAAAGGCTATCGGCTTTATAGCTAAGGGCATTCGGACAAGGCAGACGTTACCCTTGCTTCAAGCAATAAACCAGGTCTGCAACCGTCACAGTGCGTTAAAAATAAAGAATCCGATTTGTTTATCAGCAATAAACTGATGCTAAATGAAATCAGCAGACTCTTAATTTGAAATTACGCTCGACTGGTGATATCGAATTCGTTTTATTCTGACCAGTAGCTGTTCAGTGTTCAGACGAGTAAGTTTAAAAAAACCTCAAAACGAGTTCCGAATTTTAGCATAACATGTCCCAAGGTGTCCTCGCTCGATTTTTGTTGCGAAACCATTCATTTCAATATGTTTATCAACACATTAAAACAAAATGCCAACTAGAATAACAATAATATCGGCAATCGTGTTTTGAAATATTCGGATTTGAATGCAATATTGAATGGTGATTATCTTTATGAAATGCAATTAATTTAGCATTTTATACTAGTTCGACTTGGTTAATCGAGTTACAAAAATATTCGGATGCAAGTCAAGTCGCAGACAATATGCGTGATGTTTACCACAGATCTAGAATTGGCACTCGATACATTTAGAGTTTGTAATGAAATCGATTAATGCCACTTTAGTCGTTAGTTACCGAATCGAAAAAGAAGTCGTTTAACCATCAATCGAATGGTTTATTACGAGTTACGAGTCATCAGATATCTGTTACCGAACAACTTGCAAAAATTGCGTGATGAAACTCCATACATTTTGTTCCACCGACGCGAAGGCTTGCTTGTCAACAATTTAGGACGAACAATTTATTTTACAGTAAACAGGAATTTAACGTTTATTTTCCGAGAATAAACTAAGTTTAGTCGAAATGAATACTTGGCACATTGAGCGTAGAAAATTGAGGACATGCATCGCTATCAAAATGTAATAAAATTCGACAATGTTCCATCAGATGGGATCTCCGAAAGTCGTTAAGTTTTTACATGAAAAATTTCTTAATAAACAAAAACTAAGTTCGCAGCTAGATTACGCGAACCGCACGTTTTTATGATTGATGACCTCAAGTTCGATGTACTGGAAAATTCTTTTGTAAATTATACGCACATACGTAATATATGTACGTAGGTACATAGACTGACTTTAGCAAAATTGCAATAGCTACTAAGTTTATGTGTTAAACAAATACATTTTATGACACGTCATTGTTAGAAACTGTCGCAAACACAAACTTTACCCGCTTTCCACATTTATGTTTTTGCACACGAATTATTCCTCAACTTTGTGTAATAGTCTCGGCCATTGGAGAGCATGTTTGAAAACATTGTATGTAGGTATGTATTATAAAAGTAAACAAGCAATTCATCATCAAAACGGTCCAAAGGCAACCTTGGCAGTACAATAGGCCTTAAGACTAGTCCATTTCCTGACGACATTTCCTTTTCCGTACGATTCTAGATTCGTCTTAGTTAAAGGCAGGAAATATAAAGTTAAGATTACGATAACCTACGAGCTATAAAAACGTACTAAGGTATATGTATTTACTATTTAATATAACTTCTATAATCTATAACTACCTGTAGGCTCAATTTAACTACCATTCGAACTGGAGTAATGTACTTGGAATGGGTATTAAATGAACCGTTATGGGTTAATCTTATTAATGTGTTTCCTTTTAAATCATATAGGTAATAATGTTATTGTTTTATTTTGTCATTGAAAAGAGCAGGCAAAGGTTGATAGTCACTTAACGTGCCAGTCGTTAGACTCATATTTTGATGAGATGGGTATCGAGTAATTATTACAAAGCGGTTCATATAGGTTATTATGTTTATTTTTTTAAAGGGGTTAATCATCGAATGATTGCTCCCGCCTGGATGAGGCGGGAGGGAGTGTCAGACTCTTACTGACTAAAAACCACCCCGTTCCTTCTCCTGCACGTCGAGCCGGAGCCCCGGTAACCCGTTAGGTTAACCGCGACTTCATATAGGTTTATAAATAGTTACTTAGTTATACAAATGAGGTAGCAACAGTGCCGGTCAAACTATGGGCTATAAGACGCAGTCTAGCAAAAATAGGTTCGACGACAGACGACAGCACTTTCTCGTACGACCTCAAAAACTTTTAACGTCAATATAAATTAGCGTTAAACATTATTATCTAGGTAGGTACTCTCTAATTGGGTTAAACAAACGTAGCTTAACTGCTCAATTAATTATTTCAATAACTATTAAGAAAGTTGTTCATAATAAAAGTACGTACTCATTTTACACGGAATTAATTATTTGATAAGAACATTCGAACTTGGCTTACTCTACATTTGAAATTCCGAATGACGAAATAGTGTCGTTTGATTAGAGTGTGCCTCGCAGATGTCACGTCTCGACCTATGTTTGTCTAACTCATTTAGTGAAAAGTTAGCTTAAATTAGCAGGTTTAGAGTCTTAGGTTTCGTCAATCGAAGAGTGACTAGTAACGATAAACACATACATGTACATCGCACACAACTTGTCTCCAATGTGATAGGCAAATGAATACTTAATTTTCAAATCGAAAAACCGACGTTTACTTAGGTAAAACTAATCTATCTAGTTTTTGAATATTATTTTAGTATTAGAAGTCTAGCTAGTTTGTGAGATTCATTCTCGAATCCCACAAAATTGGTTGCAGATAGAAAATCGAACATTCAATTACTTATTCATTCATTCAATTTAGTATAAATAAACAATTTAGTACTATATCGTTTACTTGTTTTGAAAGTGATAGGTCACCTATGTGGGTACTAAATGAATAAATATTACATTATAAGGGACAATGACATGTTCACACTGAAAAACCTACACACTTCAAAAGTACAAAACCAAGAATGTGTTAAACAAACATTACTCACGCCTTACATGATATCATTACAGTACTTATTACAATGAAAAATATTTATGTCCTAAGTCTCTAGAAATTCCATGCATCAGACGATTCAATAAATTAACAAATGATGTCAGTGTCAGAAATATGTACTTTGCCTAAGGGTGCCAGTTGTGTAAATATAATGTACTGGGTACGACTGAGACTTATGTTCAAAATACACATATTCCATTTAAAACAAAGCCTCAGTTATACCACAATATTGTCCGATATTCATTAACCAATCCTTTTACAATTTACACAGTAATGCATATTCATTGGATTCAAGTCCATTGTCAAGATTTGGAAAAACCTAAGAAAACAGAGACCCAATTGTTCTTGAGTACAGTCAATATTTACTGTGAGTCAAAAACTTCAGCTTCTGATTTCCGATTGAAGGAAAGAAATGATCCTTTGAAGAAAGAGGAATTTAAAATCAGTATATAAGCTTCCAAGTACCTGAGTCCTTGAATAATTCCATTCAAAAGCATGATCAATTCAATTCTAACAAGGATAATCCGCCAAACAGTCGCAATACAATTGCCGATTAAAATTAGTTTTATGGTACATCAGTTTCAAGGCCATTACCAAGGCCAAGGCCGGCTTTCAATCCCATGTTGTAAACACATAAACATTGACCAGTTTGTGAATAGATATTCAAGTCACAAACTTTAACATTTATTGAATAACAATGAGCTAATTTGTGTGGATTTGATAGGAGCTATCATATTTGTGAATGACTGTCATGAACTTTTAAATGGATGTTTGGCAGCACTTTGCATGCTTCACACTTTGCATGAAATTTCAATCAAGAATCAGAATGTCCTTCGACAAGAATACATCTATATTTATAGTAGAGAGGTTTTAATATATTAATTTAATGTGTGAAGCAATTTCTTAACGTCTAAACTTAGGAATGCCGTGTAAGTTTGAATATTTAATGAAATTATTTGTGTAACCAATATTATAATTTCTACATTCTAATGAATTTCAACAAGATTTCTAGCAATTTCTTTAAGCTGTATAGAATACTAATGTACAGATTTATTATGTATGTATAGAATAAATAACACATTGAAAGTTTTTCTCATGCTAATAAATTAAACGGAATTAATATTGTTCAGAATGACAGCATTAATGTATTAACATGACAGAAATATTATTGCTATGCACCATTATAAGTGTGGAGTACATGCTTGGGGCAGATATTTAGATGGCCAATAAATTACTATAAAGGGCCATTAATAATATGGCGCTGTGCCAACAATGTCGGTGAAATGGTAAGGTGACAAAAGGTGCCAAATAGAATGGCATTAATTGAAGATATTTGCGGCATAATTATGTATGGTATGTACCTTACTTTGTTTACATTGTCTTATGGAGGTAACAGAAAAGATATTTAAGTAATATCCTTTTTGATTACTTTGTAAACTGTTATTAGGATAATTTCTCATTACTAATCCGTTTACCAGAAAATTATTAATGTAATGAATAACTTGTTTACATTCATGTTGTGGTCTATAATTCTAATTACATCATTTGTTGACACATGTTAGGATTCATTTATTAGAATTTACCTATTTATGGACTTCAGTAAAGGGGTTTTTTTGAATTCTGTTTAGAAATAAGTAGGTACCTAAAAAGGTTGTTTTTGTTTTGCTTATTTTGGTAAATATTGCAATTGGAATTCTGTGAATTTGACATGGATTGTTTATTTCAATTTGAGTTTAAATGGAGTAAATAATAATATTGTAACCTTATATGAATTGTATAATACAATTTTCCACACACTTAATTATTCAGTAAAATAAAGAGCATTTCTTAAAGATTGTTGAAAGTGTCTAGTCTTCTAATTTATTCATAGCAACAGCTGGTTGGGTTTTAGTTATTTTTTTGTGTAATACACAAGAAACTTGTTAAGATATTTTTTGTTGCAATAGCAGTTGTTGAAGCAGATTATAGATTGTAGAATCAGGTTATCTAGTGGTTTTGTTTTGATTAAGTAGGTATTTGTTTCAGGTCTTCAATTTAACTTGGTACAGATATCTAGAGATAATGCGATGTTGATAATATTTTTCACACTGAGAATCAATTAGAAAACTGGTATATTTTGCATAGCGTAAATATTAGACTTGTAAACAAATAAAGAATGCTTATTGTCATGGTAAGTATCTAAACTAAGGACTTACTTTAAAAACTTCAGAGAAGAATCCGGTGCCAATCTTCTCGAGTATGAAGTCGTCGAAGGGATAGAGCGCGGCCACAGCAGTCCGCAGGGCCGTGCATGACGAGCCTGTCACCCTGCGGTCACCGAGTCTCTCACAATCCTCACTGACACCTGACTCCTTATCACAATCATCATCACAACACACCGCACGCTTAGTCCGGCTCCCGGTCTCACCGTCCCGGTACCTGCGCCCCAACTTCGAGTGAGGGCCCCGCACATAACGCCCCGACTTCGCAGTCTCATCCAAGTTCGTGAAGCTCTCTGCTATCTTCAGCACCTTGCTCGGCTTTCGCCGCTCGTACCTGCTCCTGCCACCCTCCTGCGTACATTCGTGTTGCATTATAGCTGATCGTGCTATAATCGAGTACGCTTATCCTGCTTCGAACATAGTGTTCCCGATCAAGTGTCTTCCACTACACAAGAACTATGCCTTACGCGTAACATCTTTATAAACGCCGATACACTAACTGACGGTACTCGAAAATATGTGAAATAACATTATATTCACACAAAAACTATGTCGATTTTGGTACTGTCACTTTCACATATTTCCTAAATATCCTCTTGATATTGGCACTGTACAGAGCTTGTTTCGGTTTTATAATGACGATCGAGTTTGTTGTTACGATTTGTGTGTTATGCGATAGATGTTTCTACACATAAACAGTCCGATTGACTGACGACGCGCGTACAAGCAAAGTAAAGAAAGCTGAAAGCAAGCAAGCCAAGCAACACCAACATATGACATGACTTATCAGAATGTTGACAGCGTTGAATGGAGTGTTATGTTTATTCTGTTGGTAACACTGCGTTATGGCTGCGTTCATTTGAACGTTCGTTTTTGTTATAACGGTTATATTACAAAACGGTTATTCCGTGGCGTTGATGTCTACGTTATATTATTTTATGGTATGTTGTTGAGAGTATTTTGTAGATTCTAATTAAAACAATATTTTATGACCAATTTCGTAACTTATATCCTCAACTTTTACAAAATTTTACAAAAACTTTTAGTGGATTACGTTCGTTGAATTTAGTAGCAATATATTTTAAACGTGTTCATTTTATTAATGAATAGGTACGTATAAATTATTGTTTTTATTGATATTTTTTGTTCGCGACTCAATAATACAGAACTATAAAAAGCAATCATTTAGCTTGCTTTTATTAATTTAGAATTGAAGAGTAATCTCGTACACTATTTATTTAAGTTTGGCCTCATGAAACTCTTTTAATCACCGATAGATGGCGTTCAAAAGTATTAAAATATCTGAGTGAATGACAAAGTATTTAAAAACACTTTTAAGTATAAGTATTAGAAAACATTATTAAAAACTTGTTCTTATCGGAAAAAAGAGGTGGGAATTATTTGGTAATTGCTTTTGTATAAAGGATTTATATAAAAATAAAACAATTCAAAATCAATTTCGCTGTTTATTTTAATCCATGCTGACGACTATATACTTAATTAATTTCAATGTACCTATATCACACAATGGAAACTTATCGATGATAACCTCGAAGAAAACCATTTTAAAGTTTTTTTCTTTAATTGTTTACGTTTATAATGATTTCCTTACAAGTTAGCTTCCACAAAGAAATAATCTCTCTGTCACATTATAAAACAACAACGCTAGCTCCATTATCCACAACTGTCTACTAACTATTAAAAATTTAACGCTCAATAGCTATAAATACAAATATATTATTGCTGTTGCGATTTTATTATCTAATAACTTAATTCAATTTTACATTGATCTCAAAATGAGTATTCGTTTTTACTTAACTAAATTTAGTCTTATCTAATCTTACCTATAGTAGTATTGCTTGATTTGAGAAAACATTGCTTTCTCGTGAAAATGTCGTAACAAATACATTAGTACAAAGTTAGTGAAGCAACCATTATATGGTGCATTGTAACAATCATTTAGACCCCATCCATTTAGAAAATAATTTGCTAATCTAGCCAAGTTTGAGCATTGAGTTTTTGGAAGGTTAACCAACACTTCTGACTAGATTTGTCAAAGTTTGTAACACTTATACTTTATTATTAAACATGTAAACGTTGTTGGTAGTAAGTTAAGATTTAATCATTTATGTCTAAAGTAAATGATTGGAGAAGGTAATCTACAAACAATTGAAGAGAGGGTATATACATAGTTACTCAAAATTGTTGGTCAGAAGTGTCGATATTGTGCACTCAGTTTGCCAAAAATATAGTGGCCCGTTAATGGTAAGTAATTAAATCTAATAAGGGTGAAGAATTTAATTATGTATAACTTTTAAAAATAACTTATTTAGGTTGAATAAAATAAACCGTTTAACTAAGGTTTATCTAAATAACATATTTCACTAACGCCAACGCCAACTAAATGGGGCCTTGATAAATAATTGTGCTTATTAATTATTATGTATCTAAAAACTTATATGATTACATTTTAATTTACACAAATCAAAATATACAAAAGGTAAGGTAAGAAAAAATGGGATTAAATAATAAAACAAAGTTAATTAATTAACTAGATCGTAAAATTATTCTAGCTACTCAGTAACATTTTACAATGATTTTGTACATAATTCGAAGCTTCATAATTGTAGTGAACGTACTAATTTGTATTAAGATTAAATAATGCAATAAGTATAAGTTATAGACTATATTTTGTGTATGTATAAATAATATCGGTTTCGCCTACCTAAACCTTTTATGTCAAAGGCGCCAAAAGTTTTTAAATGGGAGACAGGTCGTGTGAGCAAATTATACAAATATTTTATAAATAATATTACGTTAGATACATATTTTTCCAACAAACAAATGGCAAAATATTTTAAATGCATCATGAATTAAAGTTAACACAAATTTAAATATGTTAAAGAAATAAAAATTAAAAAATATTAGGTAAAATGAAATAATGAAGCCGAGGAAATTTCTGCATAATATATAAAACTGTCGCAACAAGAATTATTTCACAACCATTCTCATCAAATCTACCAACCATTTTGTCTAAATTGTGTAATCCTTGGACCAAAATATAAAATAAGATGAGTAATAATAATTCTAATTAATTTTTAATAATGTAAACTGTAAAAAGCCATGAATATATTAGGTAAGATTGATGACACACAAGTACCTATAAAGTATTTAAACGGAAAAACTTAAGTTCTTGTCGACGTACAAGTAGACATAATTATCTATAAAGCAGTTGAACTAGTAAGTATTCACCTTTGAAGTTAGTTATAAAAATCGTGCTGGAATGATTTTTATAAATTGGTCCAAGGATAACAATTTACTAATAGAATATAGTACTTCTATACACAAGACATCCAAACAGATGTGCCTCCAAGAATCACATTTATCTATTGAAATAATAAAACTGTCTATTGGAGTCTAAATTGCTTCGTTCAATTTTAAACTGTCAAACACCAAGCGGTCACCGGTGACCGCAACCTATTGTTCTATAATTGTGTCTACAAAACCGGTATTCGACGAGTTAATTTACATATAATATCATACAGAGAGGTTTGAGGACAATTAAATATTATGGTTCTGATAATGATGGCCATTTGACCAATCACTGTAGCTGTCAAAATTGAATAACCAATGGTTTGATAATAGTTGATTCGATGAACAGACCTCATATTATACTGGCGCTATTTGGTGAGCAAAAAAACGGTAGCCCATTGACCACCTTCAGAGTTACTTCTTTCTTATTACAATCGACCCTCCTACAATATTATTAGTTCAGTTATCAAAAATAATTTAACTTGGAGGCAACAATCATAAAAAAGAAGAAATCAAGAAATATACGTGTATTTTGTGCAATCAAGACGACATCTAACATGTCAATTTATTATCTAAAATTGTACATTTAAATATAATGAAATAACAACTTTAAAATAACGGTTATTCGTTATTTTAGCTATTTTTTGTTATGGCAATATCATGTTTTAGGCGATTGAATCTATCTATGATTGATAAACGTTAGTAATATCGATTTTAAATGTTTTACAATATTAATTTTTTAACGAAAATTACTGGAAAAAAGGTTTGTTATATGTTTACAAAGTGTTGTAACTAAAGGTACTAAATAGTTTCTAAGCCTGCCTATTTTCGTAGCTATAATTACAAGGGTGAGGGGTCCAAAATTACTTATTTTGTGTCGTTTACTAGGAATCATCTCGGTATTACGTAGTGTATGATTGGGAGACATATTACAAAAGTTAGGGATATCCTCAGAGCTGGTTGATGGCTCGTTTGATCTTGACATTCACCTGCAATGGAAAAATAACAGTTAGGTATACCAAAATTATTTACGTGCCTAAGTACATACCTAAGTATTCGAGATTGTCCCTTCAAGTGTTTATCAAAAGCTGAATAATTTAAGTCAAAGTCAAAGTCAAAGCAGGTATTTCAATTAAACCATAATTTGGTACTATATAAACGTCAACAAATACAAAATAAATTATAGTCTGTCAGTCAGTCCGTCAGTGAAGCTGGGTGAAGCTAGGTGTTTAATTAATAATTACCAAACAATGTTTGGATTTGCATTAAGGAAGCGCTTATTTATCACGGTGTACCTTCCTAACTCTTTCGGATTGTTAAGGTCTACCTACTTATCAGAGAGATTTGTTATCTACCCAAGTAGAGTTTGGGGCTACTCCAGCGAACAATGTCGTGCGGTGTTCCTCAGGGATCAGTATTGGGACCACTCTTGTGAAAAATCTGCTACGACTGGGTAGGTACTTCGTAGCATAATTTATTTCGTAAAGAAAGGATTTTGTGATTTTATCTGTTTTCAAAGTAGTTACCAGTAGCGGTGGCGTCAAAGAGTAGATGCGGCGCGGTGTCGGTGCGGTCGCAGTTGGTGGCGGAGCGGCGCAGCGCGAGGGCGGCGCGCGGCTGGTCGCGCGCCACGAAGCAGTAGCGGCGCGCCGCCGTGCTGTCGCGCGTCACCGGCGTCGTCACCACGAACGACGCGCCGTTCTCGTACCAGCCGCCGTGACACGTGTACGCTGATAATAATATTGTTGTGTCACTACAATTATGCTTTTACCATGTAGACGTATTACTTATTCATAAAATGTTGTTGTGTAGGTACTTACGAAATTAAAAAGGAAAACCCAAATGTAACGTGACTAAACTAATGGACGATAGTGGTCTAGTGACTCATAGGTAATGGTCATTCAGGACCCTTTAAGGTAACAGAGAGTTAGGTAGGTAATTGGTGGTGGTTGGATTGTTGGATTTTTCAGAAACCAATTTACCAATGATAAGAAGCGAAAATCCAATATTCTATTTTAAACAATTGTTCCAACTCACCAGTGACGACTTCTCTATTCTCACACGTGGAATAGAACTCCATATTCTTGACGGAGTTGCAGCCAACTTCTAGCCTGTTGTAGCTGTTGACCACGCAGGCTACTTCTCCCTCCGACTCCCTTCTACTCCTCAACATGGGAGCACTGGACATGTTGCTTACGCTAAAATTGAACAACCTACTTCCATTAACCCTACGATTATGTTCCAGCATTGCTTTCTCTCTCTTACTACTATTATCTTCACTCGATCTCGTATCTCTCTTGCGACGATTTTGTATTTCATATTTTCCGGAATAGGGACATTCTTTTGATTCGGGATTGCTTGCTGGAAAATAGACAATTTGATTTTAAGACACAAATAATAATGAATAATGTCATGCCATCAATGGATACGAATCGATGGTTGTGGAGCTATCATATTTGATAGCTAGAAAGTTGGGTATTCCCAACTTTCTGGTGACTTTACGGAACACTAGCGCTCATAAATGACTGAGAATCCCCACCATCGTATTTTTATCAGATCTAACTTGTTACACCAGAGAATGGAAAGTATTGATCTTTTACCAATCTAGCAAACTGGAATTCAATAATGGGAGACGATGGAACTTACACTTTTCAGATACGATATTATTCGGAAAAACTATGCTAATATGTATAATAATCTCAGTTCTAATTTGTTCAGGGCAATGACTAACCTACTAAAGTGACATAAGGCGCAGTGACAGCATTGAAGTGATGCGGCGAGCAGGCGTCGTCCGGGCGCGACGTCGGCGCGCCGCGCTGCAGCTCCGCGATGTACGTGTCGCGCCGGTACAGCACCACGCACACGTAGCGGGATACACTGGGGTTGGAAAAAGAAGCCGGTTCATATAAAAGGTTATGGGAAAACTTTCTAAAATTTATTGTGAGGTTGGAAAATCATGCATAGAGGCGGGTCAGCCTCTTCCTGATTATAATCCACCCTGTTTTAACTCTTGCCCTATACCGGAGCCACGGTATATGGCTCCTGTCTCACTTGTGACCACAACAGTTAAAAATACAGTTTAGACAGTAAGAGTCTGACACTTTCTCCCACCTGGATGAGGCGGGAGAACACATACAATGATTTTCTCCATTAAAAATTCAAAGAAAAAACAGTTAAAAAGACGGCTACAGTACATTGGTGCATAGAGATTCATCTTGAATATCTAGACAACAGATTAATTTAAGCAGAATAATTTATTTCATGTCGCTTTGATAATTCGGTCAAATCAGCAAAAGTATCAAATAAAAAATTCCTAGAAGGCTCCGCGACATCGCCGTGACCCTCTGTGGCTCGAAACTAATAGAGCTTTTCTCAGTATATTCACGTAAGGAACCCGCGATTTTTAGTTAATAAATAATACCCCCAAAAAGAAGATTATTACTGACGCCCTTATAGCTGTTTCATATAAGTAAGAGAAGGATTACAGGGAGAGGGAAGACGCAATCAAAATGTTCAACTCACCAATGATGCTGCCAATGTGCAACTAGTGCGACAGAGTTCCCGCTCGGCGAGCTCGCCTTCACATTGACGCAGTACACCTTGATGTCTGCGCCAGTCTGGTTGGTTATCCTCAACGTGGCGTTCCGCTGGTAGAACGTGTAGTTGCTGGTGAAGTCCAGCGTGTGCCACGTGTGGGAGAACGTCATCCACGTCGGGAATTGGCAGTTGAAGCGGACTGACACTGGAATTATGGAAAAGGATAATTCATATTCCACATTAAAATAAGAACAAGAACTTATGCTCTAGAAAAATTCGCGATACTAATCAAATAAGTGATTCGGTTGACGGCGATATTTTTACTTTGATGAAAACAACAAAGTAAGCGAGTACTGATTTGAATTGTCAGTACGACGTCCATTAGATCACCTTTAATAAATATAACTGCTGCTGTCGTTGATTTGATTATTTCTACCACGAAACTAAATAATTGTAAAGTCGCTCTAAAAACACTTGCAAAGTCAGGATTGTCTTCTGAGTATTCTCTAGAAGTATCTATAGCTCCTTTACAAAAAATATGGACTCTGCACAACTTACCACGTTTAAGAGCCATAGTTCTGGAACCTTCGGTAGCACTGAACAGTCCGTTGCATGTTGCGTCTCCCGATTGTGCGACCCTGTACTCGATGCCGCCCGGCGGGATCACCTGCTCCTTCACTGTACCGGTTGCTGTAACACGTGGGTTGAGAAGTAAGTCTAAAATTAAAGAGGAAAACAAATTCAGACCCACGGACAAAGGAAAGAAGATTGTTTTTTGGTTGTTTTCTTTCATTTGTGAGTCTGTTGATAAGTTGCGAACGAAAAAAAATCAATTATCACTGCCCTGGTTTGCTTATAGTACTTATCTGATGATTGTTTGAACATCTTTCTAAAGTAATTATATAAGCATTTAACTGTAGACGAAAACTTATTTAAAAGACAAAGGATCTCTCTTTCGCATAGCTACATTAGTCAATCGCCTTAGATAAAACAGTTAACATGTTAGCTTACCATTCGTCTTCTCATAAACGAAGCATCGGTACCGGTCCTCGTTGCTGGTCGCGTGGTTATGGTGCAGCTTGCCTACTAAGAAGCGGAGACTACCTTCCTTCCATGTCGCCAGGCATTCTAGCTCTTCCACTGAAATAAAGAGAAGTGGACAGTGATTAAAATGTTTTAACTTACAAAATAGAGAAAGAAATAAAGAAAGAAAACGTGTATGTCACACAAATATAGAGAGATGAATAAAGATCTAAGATTTTTGAAATGCTATGCTCGTTAGAAGAGAATCAGATTAATAAGATAGTTTAATAATAAGTCTTATATAAGATGGTCTCATTAAAATTATAACAAAAACGATAGCTCTTAACAACCAGCCAAATGGATAACTTATTAAAGACATTTTCTATACAAATATGGTAAGTGCAGTCAATCGTAGAACTTGGCATGAGCAACAGAACTCAAATGACAAACTTGCAAGCCCAGTTATAGTACCTACTCATAGTTTGTTAACTTCTTGTTCGAAATCAACAACCGAGAATAGACGCACAGTTCACCGTTGACGTAGACAATCGAGACAGACGACTGCACAAATAAAGTTTTATATAGATACCGCCGACGGCATAAAGGGGAAGTACTATGGGAATTGCTCGGAAATGTTCCCTTTTGAGTGGAAATGCCTTTTGTTATGTACTTTCTTCTTATTCCCATTTTTTACTACGCTTTTGAAGTTATTTTCCTCGTTTTTTGTTGTAATATTTTATTTTTTATTTAGTTTAATAGTTCATTCGGGTGATGATAATTGAAATTGAAATCTGTGCTATTTTCTTAAAGCTGCCTATTGTTTGTGAATGCATTTTGTTACTCGTATGCCATTGGGAGTACATATTGACGCTTAATAAATAAAATAGCAGTACAGAATACATGATTCAATTTATTTATCATCAATCAACTCGGTATGTTAATAAACGATTGCGAAAAACCCACCTGTATTTACGTAAGCATTGAACTTTAAATAATTATCAACCGCCACTTATAATAATCAATAAACAATTGAATTAAAATAAAATGGCGTCCATGAGTCACCAAT
The DNA here is from genome assembly GCA_038387885.1 of Spodoptera picta. NCBI lineage: Eukaryota > Metazoa > Arthropoda > Insecta > Lepidoptera > Noctuidae > Spodoptera > Spodoptera picta. The sequence goes on from JAZHFQ010000185.1 coordinate 338,120, forward strand.
ATGTCCTTTAACACAAGGGTTATTTCGAACCAGCCGCGAGTCGCGACTATATCTAACAATGGTTGACACCTCGGCTGGAACTCTGCCCAACCATTTGTAACCAATGTCTAACAAGACGAGCTTTCGAAAATACACAAATTGTTTCGGCTTTACCAATAGCTGTTTAAGATAATAGAGGTATTCTAGTTTTTTAACAGTATTAGTCAGTTTAACGGTTTTGTTTACGATATTCCGTTCTTTAATGTTTATGTTAAATCAGAAATGGGTCAGATAATTAGGGTTTACGTTCCATTGTTATTTTTTGTTATTTTTGGATACTGGCTGTCTTGCCTTGGCTTTCGTTTTATGTCGAACAATAAAGCTTCTTATTATGTTGATGTGTCTTCACCAACCTCACCAACTATGTACTTAGCGATTACCTAGTATTCTCAAAAGTCTATTTGTTTTTAATTATTCTTAGCTCTTGATTCCGTATCTACTTGATATTGTTCTTCTTTTTTATTATTACTATCTGTTCCATTTACTAGATCTGTTACTGAATACGTGTCATTATCACTTTTATTACCACCGTCAGCATTTTGTTTGATGATGTTATTGATTGATGTTTCATTACCATCACTCATAAGTTACTGACCTGTACTTTCGGAGCCGTACACATCTGGACATGCTTGATAATTGAGGAGTAGTCTCGAGTCTTCTGTGCAGCTCTCGATAGATGAAACTGGACTCTTGCAGTCACCATGACCTCTGAAATTCAAAGATTATCGAGTTAAAATTAGATCTCTATGCAAGACTAGCGATCTATTCCCACATCATGGTTGTACCTTTAGACTCAATTTACTTTAAAACTTGAGACGACCTTTAGTCATCAACTAATAGTTAAAATATTCCACAAATTGTAAACTATATCCCACACCACTACATCTTCAATGTCAAAATAACTGCATTCATGAACATCCCCCTTTTTTAAACGAGAACTCATCGCGAACAATCCATCACCTTTCAAATTACAGAGCACTTTGAGTGACGCTCGATTGGTAATACATTACCAACGGTTTTTAATTACACGTCATTAAGAGCCGTCATTCGTCCTGCTACCGAGTGACGTCATGACGCGTGTCATGTCTTAATTGACGGTCAACTGTCGGTGACGTCATCAACGGAATATAGACGTGTATTGTATGAGCTCTGAAGATTTATGTGAGTTTTCGATTGTTTTATTTGTTTTGTGATGTGAATAGTAATGTTTGTAATAGTTGAGAAGCTTAGAAATATTGCTTACATATTTTAGTTATTGTATTGACATATAGGGTTGGGGATAGGTACGATCTATAACATGGTGTAGCTGAACTAACATTCAAAAAGTGTCGTTCTGAAGAGCAATTTGATAAATTATCTTTTTGACTTGATACGGTTTGAAATCGACAATTGGGTAGTTTCTTGGTTCAAAAATAAATTATTTTGATTATTCAGTCAGTAAATATTGAAAAATAGTTACACTATCATTTATTGATTGGCCGATATACTTAATTTTCGATTTATTCTAGCATTTTTTTCTATATATAAGTGTGCTATTTGACGCGAAAAATGATGACGTCATGAGATGGTATTTCGTACCAAGTTCATAGAACAGTGTTGTTTTTGACGTTTCCATAAAAGTAAATCAACTACCGTATTGCGTGTTATATCAAAGCATATTATATAGACACTTAATGAACTAACGATCACTTATAAGATAAAAAAGCAATCACTTAATATAATTATCATACGTTTACTTACCTATTATAGGTAAAAGAAAACGGTCCCTTCAAAGGGCAGTCGACGGGATCCGCGTTTTCTCTGAACATTGAGTAAAGTAACGCATCTCCAGTAATCAAAGAACACAGGTGCGGTAAGGCGTCTCTTCGATGGCAAAATGCTGAAAAGAAGAAAAATACCCATATCAGCATTACCACATGATTAGATCTCTGACCTACCTGGCAGAGACTACCGTGGAGAGTATAACATATAGCTAGCTCCATACAAGAAGGCAGTTAATTACAACTATAATATAAACAACTATAGCAATACCTACTGCCTTCCTTCCACGGTTAGGTAAGAAGGAGGCCTGTATTAAAAAGTTTTTTAAAGCAATAGGTGCGGCTCATATAAACCCAGCAGAGTTATAAGTGCGTTGCCGGCCTTTTTGGGTTGATGCTACTAGATTTTTGTGGTGATATTTGTAGTTAGCAGACCTATACCTATCTATAACTTTGCAAATAGTACCATAATTCAATTCTAACAAAATAAATCACCTTAAAGACAAAGTCACTAATATTAATAATGGATATAACCGGCTATCTGTTACCATTAGTCATTACTCATTACCGAAAGTACAGTCCGCGCTAAATAAACCCGAATGGTAATGTAATTCATTACGAGAACCCCGCTAGAAAATTAGGCGTCCTGTTTATGTGTCCAGGAAATTCCCTTGATAGCCCGTATAGTGCGGGGACCACATTAACTCATCCTTATTTGATGAATATGAGTGTACCAAATAGCCTTTCAACTTACGAGGCCTTCTTATAGTACTTGATGTCGATTTTCTAAGTGTAGTAGATATTTTTGGTCTCGAATCTTACGTTATGTAATGGTGTCTTTTCTTTTGTAGATAGTAGTCTGGTGTTAAGGATTCTGTTCTTTATACTTACTTTCTTTATATTGAAGAACGTTTTTATGTTTTTCATGCATCACTACGCAGCGGTAACAGCCTTTTCTGTAAAGAAAATTAATGAAAAACTTCAGTAAATTAGTTTAGATCCAAACAAAATAAAAAACAACACAATATCACGCCTTTTATCCCCGAAGGGGTAGGCAGAGGTAGACACAGAAGTAACACCCACTTTTCACTATTTATGTTATGAGTCCCATGGAATAGGGGGTGAGCCTATTGCCATATACCGGGCATATTTCCGAGACTCCGTGCTACTACTGAGATTTTTTTAAAAACCCAGTAATACTTTGCCCGACCCGGGAATCGAACCCGAGACCCCTTGCCCGGCAGTCGCACCTGCGACCACTCGGCCAACGAGGCAGTCTTCATTAATTCATTCAGTCATTTTCTTTTATACACTTTTGTAATAAAACATTAATCCCATATTCTTGGTAAACTCTAGAATGCGACAGTATTTTTGACCACGCCGTCGCATCGGTATCAAGTTCGAAGTGAATTTATGTAAGTTAATAAGGTCGATATTACATTGCAGGTGAAGCTGACTGGCTACCTTCCCGTTGTAAAATATACGAACAGGTACACCATACATTGAAGATTTGTTGGCACGAAACACGAACCTATGCACTGCAGTAGCGGAAACAATGTACGAATTTGATTTTTCTTTTGGCGACCTATTCTAGCATTGATGGACAGTGGAATTATATTAAAGCAAGACTTTGGAAATTAATTATTTGGTATCTTGTGAAGGAATTATGTCAGAATGAAAATATTGTAATAGTATACAGTATCTATTCACGTAGTAGAAAGAAATCTTGATGCAAAATGTACTGTAAGAACCTGCGCGCTGTCCTAAGTTCTTTGTGAAACTGGTTACATTGTACAGTGGCATTAAATCAGTCACAATACCATTGAACAGATTAATTTTCTTTAATAATTTGATTAATCTTGCTTAATGATAATAAAATAGTTCTTTTATATCCATATCTCTAAGGCTAGACGTTTAAATATTGCGTTTACAACGAGCACCCTATTATCAGTTACGTATCCCATAGATTTAGAAGTAAAATATCCACTAGGCATGGGCAGTTACTAGGAGGAATGTAGGAAATATAGGGCGTCAGCAGGTAATGCGGTGAATTGAAGATTTGTTGGCACAAGGCACGAACCAGTGCACCAATGCAGAGGGGCGGTATAGCAGATAGGAAAAGCGAAATCGAGGCTACTGAACGATTTTGGACTCTAAGGTTACTTGAGAATAGTGTTACAATTAATTATCACAACCAAAAAAGCTGATGTTTTAATACATAGAAGATTGACTGCAGTTGTTGCCGTTTAACCAGTGCAGAACAGACTGACCGGGAGGTTTTGGCGTCGGCCTTCGAATAGGTCCTTAGGATTCCCATAATCACTTATTTCATAGGTAGAATACTAAACGTTTTTTTTCATGGCATAAGCCGGTAAACGAGCAGACGGATCACCTGATGGTAAGCAATCGGCGTCGCCCATTGACACCTGGAACACCAGAGGCGTTACAAGTGCGTCATCGGCTTTTTGGGGATTAGGAGTTTGAGGATCGTTGGGGATTCAGGGATCGGGGAGATTGGGAAAGGGGAAGGTAATTGGGCCTCCAGTAACCTCACTCACACGACGAAACACAACGCAAGCGTTGCTTCACGAGGCCGTAGTATCAGTCCGGTCGAGCCGGCCCATTCGTGCCGAAGCATGCCTCTCCCACACGTACACATTCAAGAACCACACCAAGCAATAAACCAGTAATTCCATCCCAGTACCTATATTTACAAACCACTAAGAAACAGACATTTCTGACTTAAGGCGGTAACTAAGCGCTCCCGTCTCTTCCTGATATTAGGACGACGCAGATATTTGCTATCCCCTTGTCGCGAAAGCTAAGCGCTATCGATAAGACATACAGATTGAGAGATTAAATGTATACGACGCAAACGAAACGGAACGAAGAGATAGGAAAGAGAAATGATTCGAGATTTACTGTGAAACATGCGTTTAAAAAGTTTTATTAAAAATTGCTTGTGTTGTGTGTTACCCTCCCGATAACTTGAAGGTAAACCCCTGAATGTTTGCATGTATTGTTTGAAGTGTTTCGATTACTTTTAACTACAGTGAGACTAATGCAAATTACCGATGATTGAATCTCCGAATATGTGGTGCTAAAAATGCTATGCTACTTTTTCGTATGAATCCAATGTGCTAGGAAAGTGGGCTATGTTATGGCATACGCTGAGTTTCCCGTGTAAAGAATGAAAATCAAGTGCTCATGCTTCGCTATAGTAGGTATCAATAGCATGTTCAAATTTTCAAAATATTGACCCAAGAATTACTTTGAACTTTTCTGCACGAATACTGAAAGGCTTAAATACCTATATATAGTCTTTTCACTACAAATTCTTCGTAAAATGACAGAGACGACACGATATTTAAGCACAACTTTAAATAGAGTAGCCTTTCAGTATTCGGACGTCAATGATCTTTATACCTGTGTTTTTATAATAACTATCGTGAGACATACTAAATTAAGTAAAATCGCGGGTTTCTCACGTAAATATACTGAGAAAAGCTCTACTGGTTTCGAACCACAGAGGGGTTCTTCCTCATGAGCTGCGCGACGCCGCCGCGACCGCGCACGCTGACGTGTACGTGAGTATCCCGCGATTTTACTTGATCTTATACCTACTAATAATAAATCTGAACTCTTAACTTACTCATCAACAATAAGAAACTTGTCTCCTTCCGAAGATAGGCACCGTCCTTTGTTAGACAGTCTGTCTCCTTCGATGAGGATTGGCTGGATCACGCCCGATTGGAACCAGCGGCCGTGCCACCGGGACGGGAATGCACAACCTGGGAACAAATGAAGAATATTATAATTATATATTATTTGGTAAAATAACATCTTGTCTTTTAAGACGGGTATTATTTTCTTGTCCCGACGGGTATGATGAGATTAATTTGATTGTGCGGTAATAGCAGGCTATGTAAGTATGTTGAATAACTGGCTGGTCTATATCGTGTCACAAATTTGATTCCCGCAAAATGTATGAAATGTGTAAACCCCACTGTTATATATATGACTCAACTCATATAACACAATAGAAAAAGGCTTAAACCAAGTTCTGAGAATAATTTAGGACTCCGTTCTTTTTAAAAAAATCTTTGAAAATATTTTGAAATGAAGTCATTCGAAGAACCATTTTTTCTAATGAAATAAAAACACGAATAAACTTCCACTAAATACTTTTACAATTGAGGTCAGTATCTAAAAGATCATTTGATTATCTAACACAAAAGCCATAACGCGATGACATCTATAGGTATATGGCACACATGCTAACCGTAGCCTACCGACAAGGCCCGAAGTACCGAAGCATTTTACCTAAGTAATTAAAAACTGTAATATTCATCACAATATGAAAACGGCTTTGTATGTATGTATTGGCTGTCGGAATGTTTGTATGCTTGTAGCGTTTTTGTGACTAAAGTACTGCACTGATACCGATAAATTTTGGCATAGGTATAGGTTGAACTTTAAAGAAGATTTATTAAATTATTAAATACTCTTTTATTATCACCTCTACTTTTTTCGGTTAAGAGCCGAATAAGGAACTGCACATTTGACAGACTGGGTAATTGCGTTCTTTCACAAACCTGAACCTTTTAAATAGGGTCTCCATCGGGCCAAGCATGGAGGTTATAGCAAACTATAGAGGGACAAGACACATGTAGAGGATGTCCCGAAACCAGCAGTAGGTTTACACTGGCTGTTAATATCTTAACAGATAATATACCTATTTAGTTGATTCTCAAAATCCAAAACAAACTAAAGGTAAAAAAATACTAATGTTTAGAGGTATATTCCTATGCCTGCAGCAGGTCTGCAGGACTAAATCCCTTAAGTGATATGCAGTACCTATATACCTCATGCTCGTGATGTGTTGTCCTCTGTAATATTATCTGCTGTATGTATGGTGTACTGCCTCATTGGCCGAGTGGTCGCAAGTGCGACTGCCGAGCAAGGGGTCTCGGGTTCGATTCCCGGGTCGGGCAAAAGTATTACTGAGTTTTTCAAAAAAATCCCAGTAGTAGCACGGAGTCTGGAATTGTGCCCGGTATATGGCAATAGGCTCACCCCCTATTACATGGGACTCATAACATAAATAGTGAAAAGTGGGTGTTACATTGTACAGTGGCATAATGTACACCTCTGCCTACCCCTTCGGGGATATAAGGCGTGATGTTATGTTATGTTATGTATGGTGTACATGAAATGATAAATAAATAAATAAACTAAAGTCAAGGGAAATACAGTGTGCTTTATTAAAATAAATAAATAAACTAAAGTCAAGGGAAATACAGTGTGCTTTATTAAAATAAATAAATAAACTAAAGTCAAGGGAAATACAGCGTGCTTTATTAAAAGGCCTTCTGTACGACAGTTGACGATTGCTAATGAGTTTGCGTTTATTAAGGTCGTTGTCATTAATAACGATTGATTACTTTCACCCCCCTTCCCCCCGTAGTTTGATGGCACGATTATGTAGAAAGAGATAGAAGAGTGACTGTTTGACAGGGCACTTTATATCTAGTTGTTAGGTAACGGTAAGATTGCTGTGTAAAAGTGCTTTTTGTAAGGGGTTAATGATGAGTTGGATATTCGTTTCGCTGATGGTGTATGTAGAAGTTTACTAATAGCAATAATATACATAACAACATGTTTTTATAATAACTATCGTGAGACATACTAAATTAACTAAAAATCGCGGGTTACTCATGTGAATATACTGAGAAAAGCTCTTCTAGTTTCGATCCACAGAGGGGTTCTTCCTCATGAACAGTCGCGCTAGTACTAGGACTAATAGAGCTTTTCTCAGTATATTCACGTGAGTAACCCGCGATTTATTATTTTTTAATAACATGACGTGTTTTATGTCCAAACTTCGTGTTACTAAGATCATTCTTGAATAAACGAAAGCTTCCGTAGAACTGTTTTTGATTTGAGAAACGAATACAACACCCCTTACTTGGTAGTCGCGCTTGTAGCTATTTGACTAAGGAAGTAGTTGGCCACTCAAGTTTTAGTTCTAGAGAAGAAAATATTGGACGATTTGTTAAAATTACCTATACTGAAACAAACACAAAAAGCTAGCTATTTAAAATCGATACAGATACAAGAACTTATGACCATTTTACTTGAAGTTAGTTCAATAGCTTTGCAATATTTTATAATGTGATTTAAATCTGCTGCTTCAGAAATTGTGATAGAAATTAGCTTGGTAACTTAGGTATTATGTATTCCTTGTTCATACTTTTATAAAGCAAACAGCTTACCGTTGGTTACTGTTTTACTATTGTTTTATTATAAGAAATAAAGAAATAAAAATCTTTAACCTGCTTTTCAAGTCTTGTAATTTCGTGGCAAATTTTTAAATCGTTAATCTAAAACTAAATGTCTAGTATTTAATTTTCATTTGTTGTCTGACTGATAGTAAACATTTTCACGGGATGAACCTCAAAGAAGTTGAGGAAACATCTGATAGTAAAAATGATCAATGCCGCAGTCATTCACAACACTAGACTATTTACTAGTGCGTTATCAGTCTTTTGAAGTTTGGCCTGCCGTAACCACACTCACATGGCAAGGAACGACGCAAACGGGTTTATTTGAGGCACTAGTATCACTTTAACAAGAACCACCCTCCTAGCATCCACCTCCTTACTAACTACAATATCAATAAACAGAAATGCACCAACCATTTTCCAATTTCCTTAAGCCGATCACAATATAAACTCATATGGAAGGAGCACAATGTAACATCAATATTGTAAGTGCATCCTAACAATTGCTCCCTCATTGAATCCGGAGACGTTCACACGAGCCATTGTATTCTAATCTGTAGATTATTGTGTTCATTACTGGTGTAATGTCGTCACAATGGGCCTTAACAAGTTGCTCGTTTGTCGTACGCGGCTTATGGTAATCGTGTGGCTTTAAATATGCCAGTGGTGCCTAAAGTTTTCTGGACTGAACTGTGAACCCTATCTGTCTTGGATCTTGATGTAAATTGATTAGATTAGATTGGGTTTAGGTCCTTTTTCATCGTGTAATGATTTAATGTAGTCGCTTTTCAGTCAATGTATGTCTGCGTCTATGTATTTTTGGACATTATATTTTTTTCCGAATTTAACATTCAGTATTAAAATTTATCTACATGTCGTAGTTTAGTATCAGTCATTGACTGCAAACATGAAAACTCTATATCTTGTTTTAATTTTACCTTCAACTTTAATATAGGTACTTTTTTATTGTAATATTTCTTAAAATTGCTCGATGATTGGTAAAAAAATTTGTAATTTCAATTAGATAAACTCGGGGTTTATACTTTGAGAACCGTTGATGTAAAGTATGCAGGATGGGACGTCGATGGTCTTTTGATTTCTTTTAAAAGCTGCTTAATAGGCTATAGTAACACGTTTTATTGTGTGATTGCTAAGCTTGTAGAGGTGGGTAATTTAATGTGTACTGTGTAGTATAATCAATCATATATCATTTTTACTTATACAATGCTGCTATTTTAAGAAAAGGCCTCTGACAAGCAGTACTATTAGTGGTTCACACACCATAATGAATCGCTGAACAAAGCTTTTCATGAGCGACAAGACCAACAAAATTATCAATATATCGTAGCAAAAGTGACGAAAAAATAACATGTTAGATATATATTTAATTACACCAGATTAATTGAGAAATAGCTAATTCAAAAGATAATACAACATTAAAACACCCTTTCACATTTGCATACGACGCACGCTATCTAAATCAACGAGCCCGATGTCACGCTTACTTAATTACAGAATTATGCTAATAAATCAAAAGCAGAATGCCCCTTAACCGAAATTAAGTAATTAACTTTACTCGACAAAATTCGAAATACCTCGCGAATGTTTGCGCGGGCTGACGTCGAGAGGGCTTTTCAAAATGGTTGGGTTGCATTTAAGGAGCATACGATCGCGTTTGTAAACACCATTCGAGCGATATTGCTGTACTTTACAATATAACAGTTAGCGAGAATTATGGTGTAGTTAAATGTTGTGATTTTGTGGGAGTGGTGCAATATGTTTCAGGGATGAAAGTGGGTTGGAGAAAAATTGTATTTTTGCTATCAGTTTTATGATGTAGGCATATGGTTGTTATTCCATTAACATAAAAAGACCATGCCTATTTATTATTGGAGTAGTCCAATAATAAAGCCGAATAATAAAGAGAAAATATAAGAGCCAATAAGAGGGGCGTTCCATAATTTTCGCACTTGGTAAGGGGGGTCAGAAGGTTGCAATTTAAAAAGTTAGTTCAGTCTATGTCAAACGTGTGTGTAATGTGTAAAGGTAGGTTGCATTGATCATGATCTGTCTGTGACAAGAACGTATGTCAGATGAAGTTTTGACAGTGACAGTGATGTCTATTGTCAAGCAAAACAGTTTCTAGAAGTGTTGATATGAATCTGAAACGGTAAACATTGTAATAATAATTGATATGTTATACCTAATATTTTAGTTAGACTAGAATTCTTTGTCGGTTACGTAAGTGAGAGGTCTCGGGGGCTATTATATTATATTTATAATAATACTTCCTTAATAAGTCACTTGATTTAACTGTGTACCTAAGCTTAGTTAATTAGCGCTTGCTTATATTATGATTTTCAAAGTCAAAGTCAAAGCATTTATTTCAATTAAACCATAGTTTGGTACTTTTGAAACGTCAACAAATACAAAATAAATAATAGTCTGTCAGTCAGTCCGTCAGTGAAACTAGGTGCTCATTCCAAAACGTAGATTCGAATGGAGAAGAACGAGCAAGAAACTCCATTCGTTACTCTTTTTAAAAAAAAAGTATATTCTACAATGTCTCTGATACATATTTCAATACTGTACGCATATGTAAGAACAATGCACAGACACGCTTGACTATTATACTAATAACTTACTAAAATAAAAAAAAATAAAAATCTTAAGTCTAATTACAGACAGTCTAAAACAGTCTAACATGGTGTCCACATACGCATACTGACAATCCATTGTTTCAATAAAGAAAGAAATGCCCGATGCCATAACGAAACTAGATTGTCTACATTAGAGTTAAAGTATTAAATTATGTATTATATTACCTACTATTGGAATTTAACTACTGACTACTTCTACTACTCGTTTTATTTAATAGTTTAGTTGTAGTTAATTTTAAGTTGTAAATATTTATGTAGTTATTAATTTAATTTATATATTTATTTAACTAATATCGCCTTTAATTATGCTCTAGTGCTCCAACAAAAAAAAATATTTTGATTTTATTGTTCCCTATTTCTTATCATAATGTAAACCATCAAATTCTAAGGAATAAATTCACGCACTAATCTTAAAACTCAATTTTAACGATTGACGCCGTTCCCGACTACTGACTACATTTGAGTATTGTCCAGTGGAGCCGAACCAACATGCTGCCAAGCATTCTTATCTTCAAGATAATCTGTCAGTGTGTAGTAAGCTTGATTACATAATTCGCGCTTAATATATGTTTTAAATTTACTTTCACTGAGATCTAGTATGCTATTTGGTATTTTATTATAGCGTTTAATACCTAACCCCATGAAGGATTTCTGTACTTTGGACAGTCTGAATTGCGGTATAGCTAACTTATTTTTGCCTCTAGTATTAAAATTGTGTCTATAGCTTCTTTTTTCAAACAATTGCCTATTTTTCCTTACATACATATTATATTTTCATATATATATTGACAGGGGACCGTTAAAATATTTATCGTTTTAAACAATTCTCTCAGCGATTCGCAACGGCGTAGGTAAGTTATATATTGCTCGGATAGCCAGCTTTTGTAGAATAAATATTGATTCTATTTCTGCAGCTCGACCCCACAACAAAATGCCGTACGACATATTGCTGTGGAAATAACTAAAATAGACAAGCCTAGCTGTATCTACGTCCGTGAGCTGTCTAATCTGTCTAACTGCAAAAGCAGCTGAGCTCAATCTCCCCGAAAGCGCCTTTATATGCGGACCCCATTGTAGCCTATTGTCTAACGTAATGCCGTAAAAATACTGTCTCGTCGACAAATTCTAACTTTTGACCGTTCAAAACAATATCACAATCGTTACTACGCACGTTTGGTAAACTGAATTTAATACATTTTGTTTTTTTTTCATTAAGTGCTAGATTATTAATGGTAAACCAATTATGTACTTGAAGAATGGAGCTGTTTACGTCGTCAAGATTATTTGTACGTCGATCTATTTTAAAAATTAATGATGTATCATCTGCAAAAAGCACCATTCCTGGTTCATTTTTAAATATAAATGGCAAATCATTTATATAGACTAAAAAGAGAAAGGGACCCAATATTGAACCTTGAGGAACGCCCATATTCATCCCAGAGCCCTGTGAGTTAATACCGTTAACATGAACCTTTAACTGTCTTTCTTCTAAATAAGATTTCATAAGACGGAGCGCAGAGTTTCTTATTCCGTAGTGATCTAATTTCAGCAAAAGTGTTTCGTGGTCAACGCAATCAAATGCTTTTGAGAGGTCACAAAAGACACCAATAGCATCCTGTGCTTCCTCCCAAGCACCAAATATTTCCTTAATCAAAGTGACACCGGCGTCAGTTGTGCAACGACCTTTAGTGAAACCGTATTGTAGTTGGTGAAAGATGGAATGTTTATTAAAATGATGAAGCATCCGAGACAGCATCAACTTTTCAAAGACTTTGCTGAGAACCGGCAAAATAGACACTGGCCTATAGTTGTTAGGTTCTTTAGTGTCACCGCTTTTAAATAGTGGGATAACCTTACTATATTTCATTAGGTCAGGGAAAACACCGTCATCTATACATTTATTGAAAATTACAGCCAGATATGGCGCTACAGTTTGGATAAGTGACTTGCAAACTATTACCGATAAGCCCCTGTACCAGACGCCTCGACGACAGCAGCGACACGCCTTGAGCGCGGCAGGCTCGTGAACTACTAGTCGTTTATGATTGGTCCGTCATATTTTGAGTAAAATTAATGTTTACCCCAAATGTATAAATAAAACGAGTAGACGTTCTAATAAATCATTCTGTTCCAAACCTCACTCGTGTTTTTACTTACCATCCTTGGTAAAGTGGTGACCCCGACGTGATCGGGATCGTGAATGAGCGGAACGACGGTATCTATGCGTCGCTCGCATTGTGCGCTGTACTTTTAACTCGGCTATCTCCTTCGTTAGTTGCATTACGGCGTCTCGTAGATCCAGTTCTCCGTGCATTTTCTGTTCGCGTGCACATAGCGGTGATGATTTTGAATGACCCTGACACGTAACGGAACACACGGTTTGTATTTCTGTGGCTTGTTCGTGCATTTTATCGTGATACCACGCCGCCAGAGAGACATTCCAGCTAATGCTGGAGCAAGGGATATGTCAACCAAGTAAATCCCCATGGGCAAGTCCACTCCACCTAGTCCAAAAGAAAAATGGTGAGCTCAGACCATGCGGTGATTATAGAAAATTGAACGCCGTGACGAAGCCCGATCGATACCCAATTCCCCGTCTACGTGATTTCACCTATAGACTGCAAGGAATGAAGATATTCAGCAAAATAGACCTTCGAAAAGCATACAATTAATTACGAATTCGTCAAAGTGATATAGAAAAGACCGCAGTGATAACGCCATTCGGATTATTCGAATTTCCTCGAATGTGCTTTGGATTACGCAACGCGGGGCAGACATTCCAACGCCACACGACATTTGATAACGAAGCGATTTTTTTGGCCGAACATGAACGCTGATATAAACAACTGGACACGAAGTTTCATCACTTGTCAACAAACAAAAACGCAACGACATACCGTGTCACCTCTCGAAGCTTTTCCCACTACTCACCGTTTGTCTCACATCCACATCGACATCGTTGGACCACTGCCTATATCAGATGGAAAACGGTATTGTGTGACAATGATCGACAGAACGACGAGATGGCCTGAGGCCTACCCTGTCGCTGACATAACAGCTGAAACAGTGGCCCGCGCTGTGTACGAAGGTTGGATAGCCCGCTACGGATGTCCAGAACAATTGACCAGCGACCAAGGCCGTCAATTTGAGTCCGAACTATTCAGAAACCTAATGAAGCGACTTGGAATCGAGCGCACCCGTACTACTGCTTATCACCCTCAAGCAAACGGTATGATAGAACGATTCCACCGCTCACTCAAAACTGCGCTAACAGCTCGACTTCAAAATTCAAGCTGGACGAGCGAGCTACCGACAGTCATGCTGGGACTACGTGCAACCATAAAAAACGACACAGATATCTCCGCAGCAGAAGCACTGTATGGCCAGTCACTCAGATTACCCGGCGAAATGTTAGGTGTGAAGATAACAAAACAAACACAATCTCATTACGGAGACGTCATAACAAGTGCGATAAAAAAACTAACCGCTGCACACATTAACACCGATCGACGAACAACGTACATACCTCGCCTACTACGGACGTGTTCCCATGTGTTTATGCGTACCGATGCAGTTCGCAAACCACTCACGCACACATACAACGGCCCGCACCGAGTAATACAGCGGAATGATAAGACGTACACCATACAAGTCGATGGAAAAACAAAGAATGTCTCCATAGACCGACTAAAACCCGCATTCCTGTTAGACTCCGAACTTGAAGCCGATGCAAATCGTGACGCCGCCTACACCACGAGGACTGGAAGACGTTCGAAACCGCCAGTACGCTTCGCTGGGGGGGAGCCATGTACCAGACGCCTCGACGACAGCAGCGACACGCCTTGAGCGCGGCAGGCTCGTGAACTACTAGTCGTTTATGATTGGTCCGTCATATTTTGAGTAAAATTAATGTTTACCCCAAATGTATAAATAAAACGAGTAGACGTTCTAATAAATCATTCTGTTCCAAACCTCACTCGTGTTTTTACTTACCATCCTTGGTAAACCCCAAAGATCCTCCGTTGATTTGGTCTTGATTTCTTTAAAAACTTTTATAATTTCTAGAGGATTCGTATATCGAAAACTAAAGTCGTATTGACATGATTCTATGTTGTTCTTAAGCAAAGTTACAGAGAGGTTTGCTGATGACTTTAAATGTTCAGTTGTTTTAATAGGAATATTAGTAAAAAAAATTTCAAACTCCTGGGCTACATCTACGTTTGATGAAATCTGTCCCCTTTCGGTATTTAAATTAAATTCTGATTTTCTTAATCTTTTCCTACCAGTCTCGTTGTGTATAATTTTCCAAGTAGTTTTTATCTTATCATCAGACGATTTTATTTTATTACTAATATTACGTTTCGCGACTCTGCATACTATTCTAAAGGTTTTTGAATAAGATGTTACATACTGGTGAAATTGGGGGTCATTTTTGTACAGTTTCATTCCATAAAGTTCAAAAAGTCTGTCCCTACTCTTACGAATACCTACAGTTGCCCAATCGCTAAATACAAATTTGGTATGAATATCTTTATTTTGACTGACTGCCTCGTTGGCCGAGTGGTCGCGAGTGCGACTGCCGGGCAAGGGGTCTCGGGTTCGATTCCCGGGTCGGGCAAAGTATTACTGGGTTTTAAAAAAATTCTCAGTAGTAGCACGGAGCCTGGAAATGTGCCCGGTATATGGCAATAGGCTCACCCCCTATTACATGGGACTCATAACATAAATAGTGAAAAGTGGGTGTTACTTCTGTGTGCACCTCTGCCTACCCCTTCGGGGATAAAAGGCGTGATGTTATGTATGTATGTATCTTTATTTTTTATTGGCATAATATTGTTAAATTCTTTGTTTAACATCTCAAAGAAATCATTGTGGAATTTATTCAGATTACTAGTATCAAATACTTTCATACATAATTTAGTAGCTAAAGAATTGCTCAATTTCTCCAGATTTTTAAAGGTGATTTGTCTATATCTTATTTGAGTTTTTAGGATAGGTAAATAAGAGCTATACGCAACCATTAGTCCACAGTGGTCGGATGGCAAGCTATTTATAATATGTTTTTCTTTGTAGTCACAATTACAGAAAACATTATCAATACAAGTGGCGGTAGAGGATGTTATCCTTGTTGGTTCTAAAAACACATTTTTCAAATTAAATGATCCAAATAAATTTAACAATTCCATACTACTAGTACTATTGTCTAATAAATTAATATTAAAATCGCCACATATAATTACTGATTTATGACTAGAACAAACCTTTCTTAAAAAATCCTCCATGACAGAATCAAATACTATAAGATTCTGATAGTTAGGTGGCCTATACACACAGACAATAACATGTCTATCCAGCTCAACACAGGACAACTCAATGGTGTGTTCAACTGACAGTGCTACAATGTCTTTCCTTCCTTTTGATTTAATACTATTTTTTACTAATATTAAGGACCAACCATGTAACATATGCTTTCTACTGAAATTACTAACTACATTGTAATTATCTAAATTTAAAGACATTAGGTGGTCCTCCTTAAACCAATGTTCTAATAGACAAATTGCATCAAATTTAGTCTTTTCCAGAAACATCTCTAATACAAAGACTTTTGAGGAGCAGCCCTGAATGTTAATATAAAAATAATTGTAGATTGTGCTGCCCCTGTGTATAATTGTTCTGTGCTTTTACCTTGCCAGAATATACCTTATTATTTATATGATTTATGAAGGTATGTTCTGTTGTCTTAAAATCTAGTTTAAACTTAAATTAAAATGTGCCTCTGTGCTGTTAGACACTCTAGACAACACAGATTCGTCCTTAAAACTATTTTCTGTTATACAAGTTATAACAGTGTTAATATTATATGCTATCAGCATAGCAATTTTTTGTCGACATTTATTTGAAAGGTGTACACCTTTCTTTGTAAAAACAAAAGTACTAATAAATTTATTAGTGTCAAAAAATAAAAGTCTGTCATTGTGACATGTCATTTGGTGTAGTGTATTATTTAGTACACCTATGTATTTGTTCTTAGAACATGATAAACTATTAGAATAGTGGAAGGCACACAATATTATCTTCCCTGTGTTCAAGTTCAACAAGGTGTCCACACCGTTCACAATGTCCCCTCTTGTTATTCCTAAGCTGTTACCTAACATTAGAACTAAAACTGACTTTTCATTTAAATCTGCATGAGTTATTTGTTTAATAATATTTTTGTAACTCATGTTGTGGTAACTGTTGTTTATAAAACTTTGATTAAGATGACCATACAGCATTTGGCCAAATCCAGAACCTAACTCATCACTGTAGACATGTGTTTTATAATTTTGTGTATCTTTTAGTTGGGTATTTACTGCAACTTGAGTAGGTAGCAAAAGTGAAGCCTCCGGGGTCTGAGGTTGATTCACACAACTGCATTCTAGGTTATTTGTTAAGGATTCATACCTTTCTGCGTTGTTCTTCACCAAATCCATCAGCTCAGAGACCACAAGCAGGTGCTCACTCAACTGTTGTTGGGAATATTCGTATTTCTCAAATATCTCCCTCAACATACCTTCCTTTGTCATTAAATCATTATGAAGGCTTGTTATGTTTGAGTCATACATTAATCTACAGCGGTCAAGCTCAGTGGTGCAAGATTGAAGATCTCTAATTAAATTAATTTTATCTTTCCTTAGACTCAGGTTCACTTTTCTTAATTTATGTTTTTTAAGTGATTTCTGAGTTCGTTTAATTAACTTATTAATTTTAATATACTTTTTTAATTTATTGTGTGATTTGAAGGGGCATATGTGTACAGTGTCGTCACCAGTCAGATCACTTGTCACTGGCTCTGGTACCTCAGTGTAACTTACTACCTACTAACTCATCAAACAATGTATGAGTGTGTGTATTTTGTTCTTCAAATTTCTTTATTTGCGAGGAAGTGATTATCCTATGGGCATCGCACAATTCAGACTCTAATTCGGCAATTCTGTTTAAGGCTGATAAGTGTGTATCACTACATTCCTGGAACGTAGAGACGGTGTACTGTAGCTGGTTGTGTTGGTCGAGTATGTATAAAGTTTCTAATTGACTTCGACATGCATCAGATGTAATCTTGGTCACGTAATGTGATTTTATACAATTATAATCAACCTATAAAATATTTAAAAATAATATTTAAACGGAACATTTTTTTGTTTTAAATTTTCTTTTTAACAAATTGCTGGCCATTATTCGTAGACGCATCTGTTGTGAATATAAATGTCGATATGTTCAAATAGAGAACAATACAAAGTCGTAAAGGTCATGATACATTAAAGGTATAGACGCCAATATATACATTCTTATTTAAACTTCAAAGTGGAAAATCATCATGTAGCCTCTTGCTTGGGAAGATGAAAAAATTGACTGTCGGACTGACTAACACGTGGGACCCTAAAGTTAGAGCTAGAATTAGAACTCAATAGTATAGAATAGACACACTAGCAACAATATATTACTTAAAAAACCACGTAAACTTTGCTATAAAATGAGAATTCCAACTAAAATAATATAACTTTCACTGTCATTCGAAAACCCGCACGCACTATTTTCACTCCAATTTAAAACGACAACAGCACAAAAATCAACTATATTATTTTGGAAAACCAACCCGTTCCGAGATTCATTGTGTATGCTATTTCAGTACATTCAGGGAGTGGCTCATACAAATTGAGTTGTTACGCGGCGGTCAGTAACAACCTTTACAATAATAAATGAATCATTGCGACACAGGATGCTTTTTTTCGACGAACGACATTCGTATGAATACAATTGGCTTTATTTGCGTATTCCGTTGAAGTTTTCGTTGCAGATTATTTAAAAATTGTATCAGCATGTATCTAGGTAGGTACGTAGGTAAGAAAAATAATTTGCGTTTGTTTAATTAAGTAAAGTTTAAAGAAATAATTTTGCTAGTAGTGTGTAACATTTTTCATAATATTGACATGTGAAGGGGAGGGGGGGGGTCAAACTATTATGACTTCGGTTCAGCGGTGGACGTCTACAGCAATGATAAATGGCGTGGCGAGTAATATAAAGTTCTTACATTTTACTTTAGATTCAGTGTTATTTGAGAAAATTTCTAAAAATTGGAAAATCCCCAACAAATGTTTTTTTTACGGGGGAAAGTCATCGTATAGCTTCTCCCACCTGGGTGAGGCGGAAGGGAGTGTCAGACTCTTACTGACTAAAAACCACCCCGTTCCTTCTCCTGCACTTAGAGCCGGAGCCCCGGTTACCCGTTAGGTTCTCCGCGACAAACCACAACACTGGCCGTCTAAGGAATTGAACTTAACAGATCTTGCCCTGCAGGCACTCATGCATCCACTCAAATAAGGAGGCAGTAAAGATCTTAAATAAAAGCTGCTGCTTGTTGTACATTACCTATAAGATTACCTACAGACATCCTTTGTTCCTTCTATAAACTGCAAAAGACATAATATCATGCGCATAATTGCATTCACGAATTCATTTTAAAATGTAATATAATTATTAAAATAAAGAGGGAACAAAATAAAAATGAACGAAGAGCAATTATTTCATTCGTTATAATTCAATCTGAGTGAACATCATTAAAATTGGAACATAATTATTGATACAAATTGGCGGGACAGTGGTCCAATCAATCGTGTAATATGAAAGTTGATATTCAATATTATCAAGATATTGATTAACATTTTGTATCGTTTTAAATAAGTATTGCTAAGTTAATTGACCTAGTGATGATGTTCGATATTCATTTTACAGTATACTGGTGATTGTTTTTTAGATATTTCACGCATGCAACCTTTTTGTTAGTTTTTTTAACCCTAAGCTGGGATAATTAACTAAAATCGCGGGATACTCACGCGAATATACTGAAAAAGTTCTACTAGTTTCGGACCACAGAGGGGTTCTTCCTCATGAGCAGCGTGCGCGGTCGCGGCGACGTCGCGCAGCTCACATTAGTTTAGTATGTGTCAGGTTAGATATTATATAAACTAAGCTGGGATTATGGTGTCGACAGGGTAATATATATTTATCATATCTTGATTCTGTCCGAGAGCATATAAATTTTTTTTTTGTGTTGGAAATGTGTCGGCGTTCGGCTACTATCCCGCCTTGGCCTACGATGGAGCATATCTACTTTTCTGTCCTATACTAGAGCGTTGTATCCACGGTTGAATCTATCGCGTTAATGGCAAACTTCTTTAAAAATTTCATTATCCATATAAATGTCCATTATCATGAAAAATATGGGGCTACAACAAGAAAACAGTACTTAACAAAAAATAACACTATCATTCTTCTACCAATACCAATAAATCATAAAAATAATTACCGTACGCCATAACAGACCATCACTTTCACCGAAATTGTCACCAAACGAGGTCCCCTAAAATCCTTTATAAGAAAAATAACGTGGAAAAATCTATCGTATAAGATGGTGGCGGTAAATCAGTGTTCCAAGCCACAATACTACAGGCACAAGGCTACAGGAGATAATAAGCCTACATCAATATAGCACGCAACAAGCCTAAGTTGCCGCCGACGAAATTGCTCCGACACCCGGCAACTTGGCTAATTTCTCATGAAGAGGTTCGCTAGGGAATTTTATTGAAGACGATTCGGTCGGATCCGTCGACTTTTCATCGTATGTAGCCGTCGGTTGTAGAAGGAAATCTTTAGTAATTTAGTTGTAATTTAAGTTGTTTTTTGTAATTTTTAGGCAGTAAAGATGATGATTTTGATTAATGGGATTCATCATCAACATCTTCATTCCTCAGCCTTACTGTCTCACTGCAATGAAAATATTCTGTCTCACAAGATAATGTTCACGCTTGGTCATGTGATTTATAATTCAAAGTTATATAATAGAGTCGGTTTTCAAATATACTCGAATCTTCGTCCGCAAATCGATGACAATTTCTCATAGCAAAACGAATCGTGGTCGTATCGTTACCAATAAAGGAGCTCACACTCAGTGGGCCCTGGGCTTAATTTGTTTAAATCAAGCTTTAAGACGCAACATTTTGTTGCTTGCTCGTGAACATAGTAGTAATAATGTTAATATTGTACCCAACTTTACGAGTTGAATGACTGAACTGTTTAATTTCATTTAATTATTTACGCCCTGGCTATTAGTGAGGGCCCTATTTTTGGAATGTTGGGTAAATGTGACGGTTAAGACACATTTTCAGTAGGTATTATATGTGTGTAACGTAAATAAATATGTGTAATTGTTTTGACGATTTGATAAATGATCGTCATTTGTTACGTAATATTTTTGCGTAGCTGTCTTTCAGCACATATTAACAATTTTCCGAGCGTTGAGCCCGTTGAGCGGCTTACGATTAGTTTAAAATATCTCTAAAACCTAGTCTGGTTTTCAACGGGTATTTTTTTTATTAAACTAACGCTTGAAAATGCTAGCGAGAATGAAACTTGGACAGAAGCATAACCAAAACCACGAGGTAGATTAATGATGCCATTTAAAAGTTTTTGTTTTTCTGAAAAGGCTACAAAACACACTTTCATCTTGAAAGTATGTCAATAACATGTCATCACAATAAGGTCTAAAAAGTCGTGCCACCAAGAAAATTAGATCCGTCTCGAAGACGACAACTTGTCTCTTCAATGATTAATGGCACACACCCTTTGCCCTTTAACATGAACAATTTGAAAAGTTTAGAGACGCTGCAAGGTCGGCTTAAAACATTTATTTTTTACGTAAACTAATTGCTTATATTTTTTGGTACTTTGATGATGGTATCTTGTATCTATGATAATTTAGCGGTAAATAATTTATTTTAATTGGTTTGGTTTACGGTAGTACCTCTCTTTATGATAGAAATCTATATAGTTCAATGGTAGAAGACTATCACACTATAATATTGTAAATTTTAAAGTTTCTTTGTTTGGGTGTTTGTCCATCATGCTGAAACTACTGAACAGATTTTGATGAAATTTGGTATACAGGCAGCGTATTTTTTTTAAGGCGGAAAAATCATCGAATTTCTGCTCCCGCCTGGGTGAGGCGTGAGGAAGTGTCAGACTCTTACTGACCTTCTCCTGCGCTTCGAGCCAGAGCCCCGGTAACCCGGTAATACTTCTATGGCATAAAACCGGAATACGTGGGCAAAGCCGCGGCTAAAAGCTAGTAAAACAAAACAAATTAGATCTTGTCTAATGTCCCCTTAGGGTAGACAGAGGCCAAGGTAAATAGGAGGTGAATACAATATCAAAGATGATTTCAGAATAGTGATAAATCTGAAAATTTCAGAAATACTTACCCTTATCAAACTCAGACCGCCAAAGAATACCCAACACGAAATGTGGAACACGAGAAGAATTGTTTATGAGTAGAAAACACTTATTTACAAAAACTATTCGCTGAATCAGAAATATCACTGCTCTACAGAGTTAAGTAAGCACAGAGTTTCAGATGATTCTACATTGAAGAGAACGAAGTATACACAGTATAAAATCAATTGCCAACATAACATAAAGAAGGGAGCCGTACTCAAGACTAAGTGAGTTCTTACACCGGCACCATGGAAGCGATTCCGCCACGATATATTCCGGCTATTCGACACTGAATGGAAATTAATGATGGCTGCCGCGGACCACCTGACTTTGCGAAAGTGGGCCGCCATTTTTCTATTTTTTTTTATGGACGCTAGGCCCTTTGGTTTATGGCGTTCTGCCGTAATGCCATCTCTCTGTTTATAAACTGCGACGTCTATTGTTCGCCGTAATAGAATAATACTGGCCGGTCTAAATGTTTATTTGTGTGTTTATGTTTGAGGTGGTTTGAAAAAGGAATTGTTATTCCTTTTTGTTTGTAAATCGAGTTTTTGAAGGGCATTGGGAAGATTTGATTAGTCAGTTTTGATGAGACTTTTTGAGAGAAAAGATTGCTTGAATATTTCTTGCGAAGCAGTCTCTCATCTTGTTGGAAGTTATGGTCCAAAATATGTTACAGGTATTATCTCCAAGCATCTTTCCTTATCATTATGAAAATCACTTTACATTAATGTAAAATTATATTATCTTTTAAATAGGTATATGAGATCCCTACTTAACATCTTTTTGCACTTGGCTCTACGACTAAAACACAAAACCGTTTCCGTTGGAATAGTAGAGGTATAAGTAAGTAAGTAGGAGGAAGTCGTAAAATTTTATGTTTTAATTGTTAAGGACAATATAATAGTTAACCGTTGACAACATATTATTATGATAATTAAGTACACGTACCTTTTACCCACACAAACATGAAGAGCCCGGTCATAAGTTCATAACAAAAAACAAATGTTGCCACCTTATTCAAAAAAAGTGTTGCCATATTTCACACATATCTTTATCGAGTAGACTCTTTTGGTAACAACCTTTTTAGCCACCTCGCGCTAACTCCCAAGGGATCACTTGATGTATTCACACAGTTCTCATAAAAAATCGTCACACATTAGCCGTAAGTGATACTTTCGCTTGTACCCCCCACTTTTACTGTTCAACATGATTTACGTACAAATATTTGTGAGGGAATTTATATGCTGGCAATTTGAATTGTTGTGTGAATTAATTTTATTTGTGTATGGCTTATTTTTGTGGGTTATTCGTGGTTGAATTTACTTCGACTTTATTTGATTAAATATTTTATATTAATTTGTCTCAATATTTTAAAATACTTATTTTATTGAATTCTTTTTTAGCTTGTCCTGAAATGAAACAATAAAACCTCTTTTGCACCTGGCCTTTGCGATTTCAAATCTGGAACATACAGCTCCATTGAAACTTTATTTTTTCTGCCCCTGATCAACAGGCAACGACCAATCATTACACAGCCATAACTCAACCGCGACAACATAATTTTAAATTACGAATATTTCAAATCTCCATGTATTTAATTTTTCAACGAACGTATACCACCAACGCGGTGGGTATAAATTTCCCGTAACGTATACTTAACCCTGGCATACTCGTAAATAAATAGCAGTATTGAATCGTGGGGTAGTCTAGACCAGAGATGCTCAACATTTTTTTTTCTAGCAACCCTTGTAAGTTTAATTAGAATCTCCATAGTTCATTTCAAAATAGAAAACTAAATAAGCCGGAATACTTTTTTTGGCGTTTGTTTTTAAAGTTTTGCTAAAATTTTTGTTAAATAGTTTTTGTTTTGATTACCTTAGATTGAGAGCCTCTGGTTCAGACGGTTTGATGGATTTTCGTATGGTTATAGAAATTATAGGGTATTCTAATTGATGTTTTAAAAACGTTTAGTCAACAGTTAGATACGAAGCGATTTTGAATGAAACTTGACATGTTTTGTTATTTACGATAGTGGATTTGATGAGCAATTATGATTTATGAAGCTTTGTTTAAATCGTTTAAAATAATAGTCTACGTAGCTCTCGATTATTGAATAAATAGTCATATTGTAATAAATGAAGCCGGCTTACTGTTACTGTAAAGTAAAAATACTATACGTATGTATAGAAAAAATCGTCTACAAATGGTGTTTATGTAATAGATCCTGGATTTGGTTAAGTGAAAATTACTTAGTGGAAATATCACTAAGTAATTTTCACTAATGAAGACTTTCTGGCCTGAACCTATTTCAAACAATAAATAGGTAATAGATCTGTGTGTTTTTAGACAATGTCAAATTTGTTTGTGATCTGTTACGATAACCATAAAACAGAGAAGCAATTTCAAGAATTCACATCCACAATTTGAGACAAGTACATACCTATTATGTCAAAAAGCACTTAGTCTGGCCCAGGATCTAAGAACACTAGTATAAATAGTTTAAATCGCAACCCTAGTTGAGCATCGAATATTAATATTTTCGGTTCCGTGGCGAACGTGATGGGCGAGCGAGCTAGAATGTAAAGCATTTCTTGACCGCCAACGTTCTTGTACAGTCAAGAGGAAAAATATATGCACTATGATATGATATTAGTTGCAGGATGGAGGACTGTTCTTGGAAAAGATTGAAGTTTACGAGTATGTAGGTATGTTGGTTTGGCGATTTTTGTTACGAATGTACTTACCAACTAGTCATATTCAATACTTTTTTCGAACTGTCAAAAACGACAGTTTTCTATAAATTTTGTACGAGATTGTGTATAGTGACGTTATGTTTTTTAGCGTTAAACAGCATACTTATTAATTAAAAAAATGCTGGAATAATACTAAGATTAACTTAGTTATAAAATCAATTAATGAAAGTGTGATTATTTTTTAATACTTTACCTCTATTGTATTGAACAGTCGGAATAATGATCAAGGAAAGTATCTAATTATATTATTAGCAGTATTTTCTATAATTAGTGTAAATTTTCAGAGATAAAATATTTAGATAAATAAGAGATAACGTTAATACAGAGATTGTGATGCTGAAAAATAATATTAATTTAAATTACTAAAGATTTTTAACCCATTCAACCCATTACATAAAATAAAAGTTTTGTGTATAGAACTGCTCTCGTCACAGGGTTAGTGTGATAGACATGAGTTCGACTGCGGATTGTGGATGGTTCAATCTCGACATTTCCATATTTTTGGTGCTGACTGTACGGTTGTACGGGATCATGCTTATGTCCAGTATTGGACGCGGGACTATTTATGTGATAGCTATATTGATCGGATTCATTGCACATTTTTATATGAAAGCTCGTTTTATTTTATTTCATAAACGTGTGTACGTGGTCGGTCTTTTCGTCTTCTCTCATATTGTATGTTGGGGTAGGCTGGTTGTATATTATTTGCGATAATAATATTATATTTAATAATAATTCATTTTCTTTGTATTTTGAGTTGTAGTTGTAATAATTATATCGTCATAGAAAAGATTTCGATTTCTCCATGAAAATCAATGAAAAGGAACTAAAATATTATTCTTTATCGAACAGGATAAGAGCTAAACGTAAAACTATACATATTAAAACTGCATTTCCATATAAATTATAGTATTGTGAGATTGCGACTCATAAACTAGGACTGGTACTGTAGTAAAAGACCAGTAGATAGTGAAGCAGATGGATAAGAGTAAGCTTATAAATGACTTGAGTGCACGGTTGGTGCGGTGGCTGGGCAACCGGCTGCTGTGCATGTCGCGGGTAAGGATTTATATGATTGCAATGTTTTGATAGTGACTGTACTTCAAGTTTAAAACGGAAAACATGCGTTGTTTCTGTTGTAAGTGACGGTCGGAGTTCAAAGCTAGAGTCAGTATTTTCATGATAATCTGTTTCGTACGGACTGTACATTATTTTAGTGATTACTATTCATAATTTCAACTTAAGTATGCATGTTAAAATTTTGTTGGTATGTCGTAAAGTGATGCATTTATAGAAATTAAACACAAAATATTTAGTGCAAACGACTCTCTTGAGAAACAAACAAATAGATATTGCTATAATAAACGAAAAATATATTCGTGCAAAATACCAGGGTGTGTCGTTTAAGCGATTCAAAACTATTCTAATGCGATACTAGTGCCTATGTGGGTGTTACAAGTGCAGTGCAAGGATAATATATTGGTTGTAAACTTGGTAATACTGGATATGATATGCTGGAGTACTGCTATAAGTTACACAGTTATAGTAAGGCGTAATCTACATATTTAGAATTTTGATCTCATTTTAATAGTGCCATAATGATAATAGACTTTTCGATATAGTTATGTAAGTATCACTCTTGGAAACATACAGATACATAACATTACGCCTTTTATCCCTGAATAGGTAGGCAGAGGTGTACATTATGACACTTTATGCCACAGTACAATGTAACACCCACTTTTCACTATTTATGTTCCATGTAATAGGAGTGAGCCTATTGCCATATACCGGGCACAATTCCATGCTACTACTGAGAATAAAAAAAACCCAGCATTACTTCGCCCGACCCGGGAATCGAACTCAAGACCCTTTGAGCAGCAGTCGCA
Source organism: Spodoptera picta (assembly GCA_038387885.1). NCBI lineage: Eukaryota > Metazoa > Arthropoda > Insecta > Lepidoptera > Noctuidae > Spodoptera > Spodoptera picta. Next base: position 364,818 of record JAZHFQ010000185.1, read on the forward strand.
TTTACGACCACTCGGCTTACTAGGCAGTCACAGACTACTGGAAAATACCACAAAATATCAAGAATTCCGTTAAAGAATAAAGTCCATACAAAATTTTGCTCGACAGGCACTTGAAAACACCTCACAAACCAATACACAACAACCCTTCCACCAATCCAAACTCACTTAAACGATTCCTTTGGTTATAAGCACTACAATAGATCCATTACCGGGTCTAAAAGGCCCGAACAACTGGTGACCGCCACAAAATCGGCAATAGTTTATGTTAAGCGTGTCTCGTCGACGCCCAGGTGACAACTGTGACGGGCGGAACACGGAAAACATTTTAACCCTGTGCCCCGTGGCGGTGTGGTCCCATCGACCCACAACGTCCACCGGCAAATTACGGAGAAAGAATGAGTGCGAATTGACGGTTTGAAGTTTGGTGTTCAATTGTTATCAATGTTTTTGTTAGGTAATTAATTGATATTTTTAGTTTGCGTGGTGAAAGCTTTTTCTTATTTAGAAGTACATTGAGGTTACGCGTTTATGTGTATTTAATGTACTAAAAAGGTCAACATCGTTCAAAATTCAAATAGTATGAATGCTTTAAAAAAAAATCAAGTAATTTGTTTTATAAAAAGGATTAAAAACGGGTTCCATTTTTAAAAGAGGTCGCAAAATGTCACAACCCATTCATTGGGTCACATTTTATGTCACTCAAGTCCCAAGCAGACTGTAAAGTACGCATAATTTTCTAATAATAAATCTGTACCAGAGGTTGTATTTATAAATTTGAAAATACAGCAGATTATAATGTTTATGTTGAATTTGTGTACACTGCGAAGGCTCAGAGTACGGGATGAATATAATTACAGCTTGTCCAGGCTGAGTGTAATCATTTTGTTAACAGTTGAGTTTAACAATTAATTTAGCTGTACACAACTGTTGAAAGATTAAAAGTAGGTCCAGATCAGGAAGTTCCAAACGTGTTTTATAGCCTATTAATGTTAGATCAGTCCATTTCACTATTTATTCTCAATCTTTAATCTTTAAATATTTACACAAACGGAGTTTTCACCTCGTAAAAACCGGCAAGCCCAAAAAACTAAATGAAATGAAAATACACTCTCCAAAAATCCAAACGATTTTGGATAGTAATACAAACAAAATAGTTTTAAAATAAATAGCAGCACACGCCGAACACGATGTCTGTCGGTTCGGTTAAAACCACACGTTGACGTAAACGAATGCACTTGAGAACTTGGGTACAAATCACTTGACGACCCCGAATTAACCGCGAGACACCGACTGTTTATTTAGACTGACTTCGATTCGGATCAGTTTGAGAGGCTTTGAAGACAGCGATACAGGATTTATTTGAGAAAGCGATTTGGATTATGGTGAGGAAAAGTGTTGAAAAATACTCCCTAATATAGAGCTACATCTGTGCGTGAGGTTTTATTACATTTTCGAATTTCGAATTTGAAGACGTTCATGATTTTGAAGACATCGCTCAACTAAGTATTACTAATATTTTAAAGCGACCTAGACAACTAGACTAACAAATGGAAATTTTCCTTTAGAAATTGCAAATGAAATGTTATTTTATGATGGAACTAAAACAACCACCATTAAAGAAACAACATTTCAAGTACTTGCTCCAAATACTATAAATCCATTAACGTAAATTAAAATTGTACCACTTTAACATGGAGATGTTAGTGGTGATACTAGCGTATAAGTTCTAATGCCCATTATTATAGCTAATGAAGAAGGCGATAAAGTAATTGGAGGTCCATATCCATTACAGCAGCATTCTGTAACAAGCATAAGCGGAACTACTAACGTTGATACCTTTGAAACCTCTACATGATCCATATAGGCAAAACCTGTACTTGATTACTGGTTTTGTACATGCCTAGATGATGATAGTAAAAAAGAACTAGGGGTCCGGACGAGTGGAACAGGTTTCATACACTTGTTGACTTCTTTGTTACGATAATTTTAGAATGAATAAGTGTACTGCTTTGATATGATTCTGATGCTAAAACTGGAATGATAAATTTGGTAAGCTAAGTCATATAGAATTACAAGGAAGACCTAGAAATGTTCATGCAAGGAATTATTATCAGAATGAATCAGTTTCTTCATAAAATAGTCAACTACTTCAAATGCAAAGCTTGTATCGATTTTAAATTGTATCGATTGCAAAGCTTGTATCGATTTTAGATTTAAAGAATATACAGAATCCGTGGATAAGAAAACAAATTGACGAAACTGCTGCTAATCTATAAGATTAATCCTTAAGTCCCTTTACAAGAAGATAAGTTGTTAGGACATTATTTAGAGACTAAGAAACATGTTCTTATTAAGAAGAACGAAAATGGTAAGCACAAAGACAAGTGTCTGTAAACAAAACGAACAAAATCATCATGTTAATACTGAGACAAATTCAATGAGACACGTAATGCTAAGATTGAGATTGACGGCAGCATCTGCGATGAAGCAATTTGCTTGACAAGCGCAGTGATTAAAGTTACATGACCTCTGGATTGGTATGACGATCTACAAGGGGCAATTTTCTTGAGGAACGCACGTTAAGTTTAAAAATACACGTTGATAGCCAGTGAGTGACATCTGTCAAATACGTTGAAATAATACCGCGAAAATTAAGTTTGATAACTGTTAAGTACAATTTATTTATTTATATATTTATTTATTTATTTAAGTTTTATACAATTGCATAAGGAGGACTTAATGCTAACAGCATTCTCTGCCAGTCATCCTTTGGGTAGTGCAGAAATGTATGTGGTAGGTGGTAAGCTGCAAAACAGTCATGAGAAATAGTGGTATTTATCCAAATTAATAAAAGGGTATCAAAAGCATACATAAAATACGTAAATATAATCGTATAGATATATATAATTATATATAATATAAATATCATTATACATATAAATATATTTGTGACTCGTATATGAATTTGTCCTATGTTACAACAAGATGAAAAATTATGAAAGATGTTATGAAACTGCCAGCTTTCCGCCAATGTACTCACGCGCCCTCCGCTTGAAACTCAGACGACTGGTTGCGGTTCTGACATTCGTTGGAAGCGTGTTCCAGAGAGAAATGACTTGAATGAAGAAAGAAGAATGAGTAAAGTTACTGCGATGGACAGGACAGTGCAACAGCCGATTATGCGAGGAGCGTAGATTTTTAGTATGGTTGTCACATACATACTGGAAATGGGAAGTTAAATAGTTAGGAGAATTGGGAGAGTCAAGCAGAGAAAATAAATTTACTTCGTAATAATAAACGCATTAATTTCTATATTAAGGTTGAACGCTAAAAATGTTTAAAAAGCACATGATTTATTTAGACACTTACTATTCGCACCTGAGACTAGAACACGGTACTTCACTTTATAAATATTTGGGTGCATTAAAGTAGCTTCTACGGACCACTATACTTTAATTCATATCCGGGATACTCTGCGCTTTGCTTAGCTTATATTTTATATTTACTTTACTTATTCAGGTTATGCATAATTAATTTTATATTGCATTAAGTGGATTGCAACGTTCTTATTCTACGTGAATGCAATATTTTACTTTAATCAAACAATCTTAGCTCAACTATTGCTAATGGACTATTTATTTATTAGATTCAGATAGGAACTTGAAATAATGAAACTCTAGCCAATTAGCTTCGGTATGCAGATACAAAGCTGTACTGTAAAATTTTAAGCAGTATTTGTTGAAGCTGTTTCGCATTTGTATCATTTGCTTAATTCCATTTGACACCGCGCACCGTAACGGTGGCATCGGACACCGTCTGCGAACCGACATACAACAAATATAGACTTCCGTAAATACAAACTATAAACACGTGTAAACGAATCCAAACGCTTTAAGCTTCACGCCCATTAACAATAATCCTTTTTATTTCCCTGTGAAAATGGATTCCGTGGGCCAAAATGGCTCTAACACCATCGTCTTAGGGTTGAATCTTGTTTAATTTACGAAGACTATAAGAACTGTGGTGTCGTTTATAAAGACTTCAAGTTGGTTAGCCTCTGTATATTAAAAATAAAATTGCTATTATTCAAGTCATAATCTTAAAGAGGCAAAAACTAAGCATGGGAAGTGCTTAAGGGGTCGTTTTAATGTGGTTAGTATTTTTTGTACATTTTTTAGGGTCTGTTTTTATGGAATGTGTTTCGGTGGATGAATGCATTGTTTTCAATTGCCTCTATTAAAGGCATTTAAACGAAATTGGTTCTTAAGTGTTACGTAATAAAATTATTATTATATCAGATATTATTTCATTTAAGGTAAATCTACTGAGTTATTGATGTAAAGAACTTGATCGAATACTAGATACTTCTATTGTTATTTAGACTCTAATAAAACTACAACAGAGTTTAAAATTAAATTAAATTATTAATTTCGGAAGTTACCCAAGCGAAATTAATTGTCAAGGAAGATAATATAGTATTACCTAGTTCTTTTCTTAGCCTTTCTTAAAGTTTTAAAATCATATATCCTGGCCTTAAGCCTGCAGTTGAATCCAAAGATAAATTAACTATTAGAAATAGCACTTTAGCTCTTAATAACAGTGGCAAGCCGAGACGCAGCGATTAATTTAAAACAATTAAAAGTGACTTGCTTTGAAAGTGTAATGCTTTGAACTTTTATAACATCATGTGTTAGATGCTATTGTATATTTGTAGAATGTAAAATACAGTATGATTATGATTATATTCTGTCTATAAACGAATTTAGGCTGGAGCAACCTAGATTTTTAAATGAAAAGAATTAGGAATTTAGGAATCAACAATTAACATAAAGTGAGTACTCAGAGAACAAATTTTTAGGTCGTTACGATGGTATATATTATGTAAGGATATATCAAGACATTTCAATTAAATTTTTTGACTGGACAAAAGATGACGCTTACCAAGAAGCTATAAAAGAAAAATTAAAACAGAGAAATACCTAGTCAAAGAAATGAGGCAACATATCTGCGCATTATAAAGTGCTTTAACAGTTGAATGAAAAATATAGATACATACTGTAGATTTTTTTTTCTTTTTTAAACGTTGTCCCACAATAGGAATTTCTCTTGTGTCGTGGGTGCGTTTACAAACATAAAAATTCAGTTACACATGACACCCAGACCCGGAACAACAATTTGAGGATCACACAAACAGTTATTCCGAGCGGGAATCGAACCGGCAGCCAGTTGCCCAGCTACCGCGTCAATCGTGTAGTCAAGTATTCCAAAAGTCAAATACTGTCGAAATGAACTGAATTACACAATTACACAATTACAGAACACAGGTCAAAAATATTGCCCTAACTAAAGATTTTTCTTTTTTAGTAACAGCTAATGCAGTTTATTCCAACACTAGACCAAAGTGTTGGCGATTTAAACAGCTAATTTTTAACCAAACGAGTCATGAGTCGCGTGCAGCTGCCTCACTTCATGAACGTCACGAAGTTCTTCGCCCACTCATGTTCACTCAAATTATTATTTTTTTCGATAATTAGATTCCTGCTTTAGTTTTTCTGCAACGTAATAGTAGCGCTAAATTGATTTATTGGTAGGTTTTTTGAAATTGTTAATCCTAAAAAAAACATTTTTCTATTTCAGAGTATTTCTTAACGTTATTATTTTTAAATATCATTGCGTCCACGAAATGTAATTTTATATTCCATTTTCGACTTCCAAGAAACTCTCGTTAACTACGAACGTCATTGTTATTTTTAATCACACTTTTCCTAAAGATATCATGACTTTTAAAACGAAATGTCGGTACAGAACCCTAAAAATATTTTCCTGTCTCCAATGTTTATCTTGGACATATTTATTTTCTTTTTATTCCATCTTAATCAACACCGTTATGTCCACTACAATAGCTTATCTCCGTAGTACGACTAAAGTGACCATAAATTCGGCGATACAAAGATATTCCCAATAAAAATTATCTATATTATGGCAGGCGATGGAACAGCGTCACACCATGGAACGATATCGGTAATATGACGGTCGAATCAAGTTAAAAGAATCATTCATTGTGACTAATTTTATTTATGGATGGCCACCCCTACAGCATTTATTACCGCGAAACGGTCGAGCCAATAAACCCACTGAATCAAAGAGAAAAAGTGCTCTCAGTTCTATAAATATTTTATTTCGGATAGTGAGAAGTAGGGTGGCTACGGAGTAAGTGCCGATGGGAGGTTTACTTTTCGTCTTCCGAGAGCGAAGGCGATGGATATCCTTGCTTTTGCAAACTGTTTACAGTTCAGTCTGTTCATATAACTTTATTTTTGTGTTATACCTGAATATAGATAGGTAGAGAACCTAGGGAATGGAACTGTGAAAATATCGTATTTATACAAACAACACGTGTAACAGTGGGATATTTACAATTCATAATAACCATTTTCTGTTCAATTGTTCTGAATAAAACTTGGAACATTTTACTATCACAAAAATAAGCGAATATAAACTTAGCTCAAAATTATTAATGTAATATTACCGTAGAACTAATATTTTATCGTACTTGAGTAAATGAACGCCACTATTCAGATTAATAAAGCTTCGTGGTGTCTGTATGCAGCACGAGTACTTTATTTACTTGCTCACACACCACATAAACTGGAAGAGTCCTTGAAATTTCTCCCTCATGGCCACCGTACGCCGGGAGCCCGGGGAACTTTTACTAATGTGTGCTAGTCAAATGGACTCTCGAGAATTCAGCCGTCGAATAAAGTACCTTATGTCAATGATATAAAGTGCAAAATATGATAGCGTGAAGAATATATAAATAACAGGACTGGCTTGTTCCTCTGCCACTCATGCATATGGAAATAGGGACTTAGGTCATAGAATAAAATGGGTACGTTCTACTGTTTTGATAGTTTTATTTGCGTACCTTTTCGGATTTGTGGTGTAACGTGGTCGTAAATAGTTGTGTCTGTGGTCCTTACTGAGTAAGTGTTGGGTGTAAATACTTTATGGATGGTATGACACGCGATGTGTATTGGTCCCCTTGAAGGGATAAGCCGATTGGAGTGGGTCCGTGTTGTCGATGAATAGCAATCATGTTTTGAGGTTTAATTAAAATTATAAACGTGGCAATCTGTTGTGTTAAATACTCCTCGGTTTTAGCATGTTCACTGAGTTTGTAGGCTTAGGTATCGTTTCATTTTATTGAATAGAAATTTAATTATAACTTCTATTTGTTAGTAATTCTATATCGATGGAGGATAATGAAATACAGGCTGCTACTGTTTGAGAATTAAACTTTATAGTTTGTTATTGAAATGTTTGTTCTACATTACCGTTTTCTTGTAACAATTTGTCCGTAATCAAATTCTGCTTAACTTACCTGAAACAAATGAATTATCGGAAATTAGTTATGTGCTAGAATTACAACGGTAGATAGATATAATATTAAAGACCAGACATTGATAAATCAAATTCAAATTCATTTAATTAATTGTGAACATAGGTAACATTAGGGTCTTAAATAGCATTTGTAAACGCTATGTTAGCTTTTTCAGCATACAAAATTAGAAAATAGTTGGAAACAATGATTTAGATTGATTATTATTACTGAATGTCATCAAAATCAGTATTGTTACCATAGTCCTAACTATACACCGATGTTGTGAATATATTATTAAACTTATAATTCAATTACAATTTATGATTTCAGGATAGTAATGCGCACAAATTATATTATTTCTTGATAATAAAAATCCTATTAGTATTAATTATTTGCCGAAAAGAACATCCTACAACATCAAATTAACCCTTTCGTAAAAACAGAAGCACAAGTAATTATCCTTTACAATATATTAAAGAAACCTAAATCAAAATACGAAAATACATAATAAATAACCAGAAACAATTACAGCGAACCTGGCCACACACGTTCATCAGTTTTCATCAACTATGACAACACATCCACGAAAACAATAAGCCGACCTCAACGTTTTATTGTGTAACAAATGACGAGTAACGCCGCGTAACATTCATAGTATAGATAAATAGGCTAACGTCTGACTCCAACCGATAATTACCGACGTGCGTGCAAATTTAATAACTCACGTGTTCAACGGGTTAGGTGTGTTTTAGACGCGACGAGACGGGTTAGAGACGACGACGATACGACTTATTGGAAGGTAATGTGAAGAAAATTTTGAGAGTTGTAATAACAGCAATACTGTTAACAAACACTAAGATTTCTCTCTGATGCAAAGAGTGGTACACAATTTTTGATGATTTTGTCAGCAGTTTTAACACCTGTAAAGCTAGCCTTTAACTGTCAATTCAAAGATTCGAAGTGAATTCGATCGTAATCTCGCCCGTCATTGGCCGAAATTATTCTCATAACTAGATGACATGGTGGACCGCGATTGAGTTCACTCCGAATTGAAGTTACAGAATAACCTCACTAGCCCTGGTGCTTACTTGTACCACACAGTTTGCACTTTTGTGCATCTGTATGTCTGAACGAGGCAATGTTACGCTTCAACAGATAACCTCTATTTCTATTAAAAGCTTAGGTAGGTATATCATCGAGATTCTGAAGCCAGAATTTGGACCTACCTCACTATACTAAAAAATCCAACCAAACAACACAACTATTCCCATATCTATTTTTAGACAACACACCCTCCAAGTCCATAACCAACTAACTCAATAACAGATCGTTACGTAGTCGTGCCGTGCGGTATAAACGCACGCGCCGTATTTGCTTACCGCTGCCGCTCGTCAATCACGACCGGGCTGACTGTGCATTTCAATTAAAGTATGCTTTACACAGACAGATGTACGTTATCGCCTCGCTTAGCGTAGCATCGTGTTGATGAAAGTGTTATTCTTTGGAGCTTAAGATGGGCATTAGTAAGAAGTAATGATATAGTCGCTGTTGTAAGGTCTGTTTCTTATTTACAGACTTTGTGTGGTTTACACCTAATTGATGTATAAATTATGTGTTACTTGGTATCGGTAAACGATATTTAATCTTAAGATCGCATACACAAGTCGTACCTAATTGTAGTGTATTGAAAAATAAAGACATTAAGGATACCGATTCATTAGTCAAGTTATTTACTCGCACTATTATTCCTATGACAGAACATGATAGCCATCTATGTACCTCTATATTGTCATTATTAAATTGCGAACACAAGTTCAAGAATACTGTGACAATAAACCTAGAAGATCTAAAAACTCAATAAGACGTAAATACTTGAAGAACATGACCGTTAGTAATATTTCGTTACTAATAGTACTTTCTAACATCAAATGCTACATAAACAAACATATCTTTAGCTATCAGTGTGCACAAGCTTCTTCCATCAGCCAACTCAAATTAAGACTAACGATTCGGCTTAATGCGGCCGGTTTTAATTTTAATTTGAAAACAAAATTCGACTTAACGACAACCACCGGCTCGCCAATGTTTTACTTTTCAACTGAAATCATGATCCAGTTATCGTTACGTTTTTGGGTTCTATTTGCTTGTAACATCGCAATCCTTGGTTGGTTTTATCCCTCGTAAAATAATTGTCTAACCACTTTTTAAAAGTTATGCCTAAATGTAAAAATTATGCAAAATGTATAATATTATGTAGCATTGATTGCAAGCATTGCTAATGAAAGCTTGCATAGTATTTGTAGTAGAGGTATAGTAGTGTCGTCTATGTCGCGGAGAACCTAACGCGTTACCGGGGCTCCTGCTCGACGTGCAGGAGAAGGAACGGGGTTAGTCAGTAAGAGTCTGACACTCCCTCCCGCTTCATGGGAGCGGTCAATCGATGATTTTCCCACCTTAAAAAAAATGGTAGAGTCGTCGTGGCCCGGAGGTTAAGACGCCCGGTTCTCATGCATGAGGGTGCGGCTTCGAAACCAACTGCAAGTACCAATGTGACTTTTTCCGAGTTATATGTACTTTCTAAGATTATCTAGACACCACTAACAAACGGCGAAGAAAAACATTGTGAGGCAACCTAGACTTATAATTTATAATTATAAGTTTGAAATCGCCACCCCGCGTTGAGCAAGCGTGGTGATTAATGCTCAAACCTTCTCTGTGTGAGAAGAGGTTTTGCTCAGCAGTGGGCATTTATAGGCTGTTGATGATGATGATGATTGGTAATAACTACTTTGCCAAATATCATATTAGAAATCGACATTTAAAAGAGGAGGCATAAGCAAGGAAGGGAAATTGATTAGTATCGTTTAAAAAAACGTTACAATGTTTTGAATAAATAAATCAAAGTCTCAGGTGTAAGTGTAGGCTCGCGAAATGGTTATGTAAAGTTTACTGCGGAATCTGATAAAAGTTGATTCTTAATTTTCACGCAATGGATTAGTAGCTCTTGTAGCTAGTATGTATACATGTGTATTGAACGTCCTTGTAGTGTTGATTAAGTAGGAAAAGCTCTAGTTTTTCAAAAAATATTTGAAGTGGAATATCAGTTGTAAGGGATTAGGCAACACACAATTCCAAATTTCGTTTTTAACTACTTCACGGTTTTATTTCTCGAAGGAGAAGACACAACAAGACATAGGAATAGTTAAGAGAACCTGTTAACATACAGTATAATGTTTTTGGCCGTTTGTCAAACATATTCATCAATAAATTTCATAAGTTGTGTGGTCACTCATTGAACTTAAAACTTTTCTTAGATATTCTTTCTACGTGGGTATACTGAACCGAAAACTTAAAAGGGTTTGGTAGGTATATATGTTCAGCGTATCCTAAATGACGGAAACTGTTAGGGCAGTTATCATTATAGCCACGGTCCGAACGGCTATTTATTTGATACTCCACCACTTATGAGGCTACGGCCGTCCATTTTTCTTTTAATATACTACCTACTGCTTAGTTCTAGTTTTAGGGCAGTTGAAAAGGATTCATTTTAAATGAGAAGTGAATGAGTATTGTGACGCTGAATGGCAATTTAGAAATATTTGTGTCATGTAGTAGTTTTCTGTTTACAAAATACCCTTAACCGACGAGTATGCATGAATTGGTGAAGCGAAAAATGAATGTAAGAATCGTAGCAATTGGCGTTCCATAGTCTCTACCTACCCCCATAGGAGACAAACGTGAAGTTATGTATGTATGTAATTTCTCTTACATATAAAACAATAAATACTCTGAGACGTATTAACTACTTTATGATTAACATTTAACTGCGGACAAATGCGGTATTGTACCTCTAAGCTTTTCTTTCCGAAGAATCACAATTAAAAAAACATTAAAATATAAACAATATTAAATTAAGTAAAAACGCGGGTTACTCACGTGAATTACTTCAACAAGTCTTACTGAGACAGCCATCAACGCAATAACAACATTGATAAATTTTGATACATTTACCACTGTAACCAGCATCTTAAACCCTATTAACTGTAGTTCTGTTAAACCCGTTACAGATTATGAGTGTTATGTTGTTATATTTTGAAGGGAAAAGGGTCACTGTAGGCGCTGGGTTGGCATTGATCAATGGCCACGGTTTCGTCGTGTTGTGGCCGTCTGGGAACCCTATGATACACCTTGTATTTGGACTTTGGGAATCTTGCTTTTGATGTATTCGGTAGTAAGGTTTGTGATGATACTTATCTTGTGATTTTTAGATTTGATTGAGTTTTTTGTTATAACTTTCGTAAGGCATACTAAATTAATTTTTATGTTTTTTAGCTTATTTGACGAGTAACTAGATTAGTTTCAAGCCATGCTAAAAGCTCATATTTATGAGCAGCAATCCGCGACACGCGACCAGGACTCCGGAATAGCAGCGTCGCCGCGTCGTGAAACATAATAGTTAGTTGATTAAGAATATTGGTTGGTTGTGTGGAAATGTTTCTTAATGTGGATTTGGGAATATTGCGAGAGAATAGCATACAAAATTAGTACCTTTTATGAAACAGTACAAAAAGTAGGCAAAGATGTTTTTGTCCATAAATTTTGCCATTACAAAAGGTCAAGTCCAAGGCCTCAATGAAACCTCGAGACACACATAATGGACTTACCGGACTTGCCGTTACGTGTGTCTCATTGCTAGGATAATATGTATACATAAACCATATATACATAAACCATAACATTTTTAAACAAACAAATAACCTCCCTAATCAATCCAACACGAACGTCATAAATTAAAAACTCAAAGAAAGAACAAAAAACAAAACACAAGCAATTTTCAAACACTACCTTTTCCAGGCAAAGGTAGGAATAGGAAGGTAACAAAGAGGAAAGCGGATTGGAGGAAAATAGACCAATGGGAGCTCTGCTAATCAAGCTGTTAACGTAATCACCAGTAGCAAACTGGATTAGAACCTAGGCAACAATGATTAATACCTTAATGATTACTGTCATTTTAAAATTGATAGCTAAAGTTTGGTTGGGGGAAATATGGGGTCGTTTATTTGTTTGTTTTGTGTTTTGGGTGTGTTTTGTGTACGAGAATCGAATGATTGGTTTAGTATTGTGTCTGATATTTTATGACGGGGTAGGTAAATATCTACATGTTTACCGGTTTCGCTAGTTATGTGGTTAAATGCATTATAATTATATTTCATTTTAATCTGTCTAAGAATAGACCTGAGAGTTTGTGTTTGCATAGCTGCAATTCCAAATAGATACTTGACTAACGAAGTTGGAAAAGAACAAACACTCAACATATAGTGCAGACAGACACACCATTAGAATCTAAGTGACACTAAAATCACTCCCACCGAAGTATTGAATAAGTACACAAAGAAAATCAATCGCATAAATATATACAAATCATTCCAACTCAAGTAAAAGCTTTTAAACATGACACATGTTAGACGTTCACAATGAAACATCTAAGAGGTATATTGAACGGTTCGAATTTGTACTCATCTTTGTAAATACAAATAAACTGTTGGCCCTTAAACAGCTCTTTATTGTTCGTAACCCTTAACGATGACATTCGGCGAAATTCGAAATGACGTCAGGAAGCGGCTGAGGCATGCCAATCGAATTTTACTTACACAAAGCAATATTATGGTGTGAGAAGTGAGCGAATGGCGATTGCAATAAAGATTTTCAATTGAGTGACTGTCAAAATCAGAAAGGATTTTACGTGGGAAAGCGATGCTTCGGAAGAATATTCGAATAGCCGGTTTGTCAAGAATGGTACCTACCACGACTTCATAGAAAAATCATCGTGAAACCACTCTTGCGTTTTGTTTCGCCGAGTGTGTGTGTAATCTCCAATTCTTAAAGGCTGGTAACACATTTATTGTGGTCCTGGCCATGAGCGACGCCTATACTTATTCGTAGTGAATAATTAAATTATCGAAACTAAAGTATAGATGGACAGATAATAAACACAACACTATTTCAAAATTTACGGAAATTAAAACAAATTTCATTGCTCGCCTCCGCGTATCCCTTGCACCAAAACATCAAACGTCTCACGTTGATATGACGGCTTTTATCAGGTATTGTTTGGCTTTTACGATTGATGCCGAAGCGGGAGGGTTGAGGAGGGGTGAAAGTGACAGACATCGATACATCATAATATACGGCCGTATTTATCACACGGTTATGTGACTTCGAATTATTGGTATATGCATGTTTTAAATTTGCGTCATTGAGTTTTTAGATGGCTGCTCCGTTGACCGAGTGGTCGCAAGTGTGACTGCCGAGCAAGGGGTCTCGGGTTCGAATCCCGTGTCGGGCTAAATAATACTACTGGGTTTTTAAAAAAATCTCAGTAATACCAAGGAGTCTCGAATTGTGCCCGGGATATGGCAATAGGCTCGCCCCCTATTACTAGGGACTCATAACATATATAGTGCAAAGTGGGTGTTACATTGTACAGTGGCATAATGTGCACCTCTGCCAACCCACTCGAGGATAAAAGGCGTGATGTTATTTTATATTATGAATTTTTTAGATGTTAATTTTTCTGGGATTATCATAGTGTTGGTATCTGTTGTTAGATGTTATATAGCTAAAAATGAAGTTAAATATTTTTCAAAGATTTCTTTAACATGTTGTTTAAAATGAAGAAGGCAGAATACTCTTGCAAGGCAGTATCCTGACGAAATAGAGAAATTGCTAGGGCAACAATTTTAGGACATATGGACAACCACGTCCGTGTATGCTTACTACCTCTATAGACATTGTGTACAATCTGAAATACCACGATCACTCTATCAAGAGTATACAACTGTAAAGAAATAATGTTATAATAATGTTTTTCAGACGTAAAAATCTGAGCATCTATGTATTTTAGATATACTTAGATAATGGAAACGAAGCCAAGTAGAGCTTTACATATCAAAGTATAAAATCTGTTAATCCTCGATTTTAATTGAATTTTTTCTCTTAAGTAACTATTTTTATAGGCTAGATTGTAATGGAATAGCGATTGGCATGCTCACGAGTTTATTTCTTTTTATTATTACTGTAATCGAATAGTGTACCTTCATGTATACTTTTTAAAATGAAGCACATTGTTCTTGATCATTTCATTGTACTGCTAAGGAGTGGAATTCTTTGCCAGAGTCTGTATTTCCTGAAGGGTGTCTTCAAGGCCCGAGTGAATAGGTTGCTTATGGGTCGACGTGCGAGCCACATCATCGTTTACCACCAGGCGAGATAGTGGTCGAACGTCAGTCCCATCTAATATAAAAGAAAATTGTCATCAAGATTATTATATTACGAAACTGCTAATCACTAGTCCATGATCTCTGCCTACACCTACTACTCTGTCACCATGGGAGACAGGCGTGAGGTTATGTATATGTATATGTGTGTATCCTAATCCGCACTATCCGTTAATTAGTTACATGGACGAACAAAATATTTGTTCAACACCTTAGTCTGCAGAATGTGTTATTATTGTGAGACGAATAATGTAAACATATAGATTAAAATCTTCCTCCCACTGCAATTCATTCTACATTACTTTAAAAGATGTCAAGCAATGATTACTTTCTCAATAGCTTTATAAAGTCTAAGCTTGACAATAACACGGCACATATTTTTGCTATTCACTACATCACCTTGCATTATGCCTATATTTATAAAGGAAACCATAAAGGACTGACAAAGCTTGATGAAAATTATTTCATGAATAGGCCTCTTTACAAAAAAAAAACAACAATATTTTGTGCAGCCTTTTTGGTATTTGTATGAAGAGGCTTTTTAAAAATGATGGTGAAGTAGATTGTACATGTAGTGTATTATTTTTTATTTGGATTGGCTGGCGTGAAGTATGACTGTGTTTTGGAATTTTGTAGATTTCTTAATGTATTTAATCGTAGCTCGTGTTTTCTCATGACGTCTTGTTTGTGGTTTTTTTCATGTATGCTATTTATTTTTTATGGGTCGACGTTTGACCATTATCTCGCTTGGTAAGCGATGATGCAGTCTACGATGAAGCACGTCGTCCCATAAGCAACCTATTCACTCGGGCCTTCAAGACATTCAGGAATCTTCCAATTGAATTTGCGTTACCAAAACACAATACAGAAATGTTCCAATTGACAGTCGAAAAAACCATAGAGTGAATAAAGGTACGTATTGCTGCTAAATGTTTGAAAGGAAAAAATGCTTAATGCAGTGCTGTACTGTGCTCATGAGAAAGAGTCCCTCTGTGCCTCGAAACCAGTAGAGCTTTTCTCATTATTTTTTTACGTGAGTAACCCGTGATATTTAGTTAATTCAGTATGTCTCATAATAGTTATTATAAAAAATAAACGCCAACAGAAATGTGTTTGTCGTTGCCAACAGAAAGGGTCAAATTGGGTTCATCAAGTATGAGTTTTGGACATTGTATACATTATAATATGACATCAAAAACATCCCTAACCAAACATAGAAGAAAAACATCACAACCAGTACCAAGAACTAATTTAAAAATATTATCAACCCCTTCTTCGAAGCTGGCCTTAACCGGCCATTGATCAAACAAAATGGTTTCACGAAATACAGTTATGCAGGTGCTGTGAAATGTAGGGCATTCGAGCCAATGACCTGGAAGATCTAAACCTAGGTGGTCAGATAACGGCTGGGTGGTTGAATACAGGCTTATGTCAAAATTTGTTGGAATAAACCACTGGGATGTACACACATTAAGCTACGCAAAACCAGTTTAAACTGAACTTTGAACGTATAGAAAGATCGAAGGAGGCGAGACCATGATAAATTAGTTTCGTTTAGCTAGATGTGTAGTGGTGTGTACGAATGTATGGACGTATGGATATCGGGTGTGTTGAGATCGGAACGTGTGTTTGGTTGTGCTCAGATAAGGCTTATCTATTGTTTTAGTTCTAGTCTGTTGTGGTTTGGGTAAATCGTATTGCTTTTCTTTATATGTCATTGAGTTTTAGGACATTTTAAGAATCTTTTTATACCTCTACCTCTATAGTACAGATACAAATCGTATGCTATTTCAAAAATATTCGGAAGTCTAAAGGCTGGTAGACAGCTCTTTGTAAAACAAGTACAGACGTTCAGAATCTTGTGAGGAGTTAGTCTCGACTCTAATATGGTTGACAAAAACCCAGAAGAAAGAAGAGAAAGAAAAATATTATTAAGATTACGCTTGTCTATTGCTCAATTATTATTGTGAAACAAGTGAAACAAGTGAAACAATTTTCCTATTCCTTAATTATTTTTCATACAATTTTCCTATATCAAGCCAAAAAGTTAAAGTTATCCGTGTAGGCAAACTAAGTTAGTTTTAATATTATGCAAAACATAGGTATACGAGACGAAAACACTATAATTGTGTATTACTAGTTACTAAGTAATCAACACTTGAGCCCAATTACTTTTTACGAACACCTTAATTGCTCAACTTAAAACGCGTAATTACAATAATTTTCATACTAAACCTTATATTTTTGTTTCAACAAGAACAATAATTTTCAGGGCTGGTAATATTTTTATTTTAGTGTAACTTTTACTGAGTTTTGGACTTCAGTGTTCGTGTTCGGCACTCAAAGTTTGTTCCGTTAACGAGGATCACACTAATTAATGCTAAATCTTCTCTGTCTATATGTATAAGTGGCTCCCTCTCCCCAACTTCGTTTTATTTTTTACTTTTTTCAAGAGCTGGTAAATGAAAGCTTTTCCAATTTAAAAATTAAAAGCCATTATGTCTGCTAGGGTTGGGGACTGTGTGGATGTTTCTGGATGTTTGAAAGTGCATTGTGTTGGTAACGAAGCTTGTTAATGTTTCGTCAAGTACTTTTTGAATTAATTAAGGATTTATTGGACTAATTGGAATGTGAGGTAGAATTGAAATTCTTAATAAGTAATGTAAGATTTCGGTTAGTGAAGGTTTGATAGAGTTACAGTTGTAAATCAGAAATTGGATTTAATTAATTTATGATACCTAGTGGTACATCAATCAAATGGGTAATTGATTTTATTTATCTCTGACTAGTACAAACTGTTTTTGTTTTTATTTCATCGTGCGAAATGCATGAAGCGCATAAATACATTATAACGTTCGCATTTCCTTAGTTTCCCAGTTAATATTATAGGAATTTTTATTTTCGTATAATTTTTAAATAGTAAAATAAATAACTCCGATTAAATTACACTTTACCCTCAAATAACTACGTATCTTGCCACTACCTATTATTCCAAAACACATAAACAAAAAAAGCTCCCCTTTTAAAAATAAATTACAACAAAAAACTAACTAGTCAACTAAACAGAGAGACACGCAAACGGCTTGTTTATATTTGTAATGATAATAAATTTGTGGTCTATACAATCTGTGCCGTTATTGTCCAAAGCCCTAATAGTCCGATCGTGACACAACGGGCCCTTTACATCCATTAATGTTGATGTACACTCTGTAAACATATTTAAGAAATTTATTTTAGATGTTTTTTAAATTTATTTTTTTAATTTAAAGGTGTGTTCGTGCTTGGAGCTATTTTGGTGTAGGAATTAGTATTATATTAAAAGTAGGTAAAGATAAAAACGTTTTTTTATTGCTTAACGTTATAAATAGTGCTTGTTTGTTTTGAATTAAACGTACCTCATTATAAGAACAATGAAAAAATGATCAGTTTAAAAGAATCATGAAAAGGTATAGATAATTAATAATATTTATATATGGTTGTAAAGTTGGTGAGCTATAAAGTTGCATTTCACCTCCATTTATTTTTAATTTTGGAACTCATTAGTCAAGTACACATAAATTAAATATAACATTCGATTTACAAATTATAACCGTCATTAATGTCAAAATCTTTTGATATTTTACGCAACGATATCTATCTTGTAATTCGAATCTGGTTTACTGAACTATAAAGTGCTCGCTTAACGAGTATTAAAAGTGCATCGTTTCGAAATAAACGTGTCACATTCTTCGATAGCCTAATGAAATAGCCGCGACTGGAGATAGGCAGATGTCACTTATAAAAAAAGAAATTTATTATACACGCCTTAACTTGTTAGAGTCATCCTACGATTTTTGTGATGTCATTTACACTATACGATTTAGTTTGAAATGTGAATCGCTCTACAAATTAGACGGCTTTTAAAAAAAAATAAGCTTAAACAAGTAGTGAAACAAGGGAATTTATTTCTGCAAATAGGCTACAAGGCTGCATATTTCACGTCAATTTTATCAAGCGAACGATGAGGCCGACATTTTCTAACTGGCTATTCTGAGAAGAAATGCCGAAATAAACTCAGAGGTCCGTCTTAATTCGTCGTCGTCTCCAATCAGCTCAACTAACAGGTGAGACTGACTGATCCGACGAACACTACCAACCTAAAGAACATTTGCGTGGGTCGCATAAATACTCAAACTGTCAGAATATGGGTAATAGTTATAATAGTAATAGTATTTTTTTTTTTTTTTTTTTTTTTTTTTTAAGGGGGGAAAATCATCGAATGACTTCTCCCGCCTGGGTGAGGCGGGAGGGAGTGTCAGACTCTTACTGACTAAAAACCACCCCGTTCCTTCTCCTGCACGTCGAGCCGGAGCCCCGGTTACCCGTTAGGTTCTCCGCGACTCCGAATCGGCATCGGCCGTATTGGGCCCCATCTGTGGTGGTCTGATGGCTCTTTGAGGCGCGCGCGGAACGCGACGCGCCGTACGCTCGGGTCTGTTTCTGGTCGGACGGGGAGCCACCCATGCTCGCCGTCCGCAGGCCCGCGCTTACGGTGGCCGGAGATCGTCTCGCGATCCCCGACGCCCGGTGTGTCCTTCGCGATGGCTGGGTTGCGAGGAGGCAGCGCTTCGCTGCCTCACGCGTCCCGCCTCCTCCTTAGCTAGCATCACTGCTTCGCAAAAGGAGGAGACGGCATCCCAGTCCCCCTCGCTCCGCACCATGGCCTGCACTAGGCCCGGACGCGAGAGGTCGCCATCGCCGATCACTTCCCTGAGGACACGGCGGTGCCCAGCCCACGAAGGGCATTCTCCCACCGTGTGTTCCACCGTGTCCTCAGGGCGGTCCTCGCAGTGATGACACCCGGGCGTTTCCTCCCGCCCCATCAGACACAGGTACCTCCCGAAACTTCCATGTCCGGTGAGGACCTGCGTCAGGCGGTAGGTGAGGACGCCGTAGCGTCTCTCAAGCCACTCCTCAAAGAGGGGACTTACCGCTGCGATGGCAGCGAGCCCAGCCCTCGGTTGCGACAGTCGTTGCTGCCATTCCGCCATGAGATCGCGCCGGAGCTCATCCCGCCACGCACCTATTTGGCGCGGCAGCGGGGTTTCGCCCCGGCGACGTGCCTCCGCGCGCATGCCGTACACGCGCGCGAGCACCTTCGCCTCCAGATCCCACGGCGGTAATCCGGCAAGGAGGTTCGCCGACTCCCCAGAGATCGTGCGGTATCCGCGGATCATTCGGATCGCCATGACCCTCTGTGCCATGAGCAGCGTCCGAGCGGGACGCCGCAACAGGTTTGGCGCCCAAACAGGGGCGCCGTAGAGGGCCATGGACCGCACGATCCCGGCGTATAACCTCCGGCAGGAGGCGTTTGGCCCCCGAGGTTGGGGAGGATGCGTTTAAACGCAGCCCCCGTCCTCTCCAACTTTGGAGCCAAACGTCGGAAGTGTTCTATGAAGTTCCACCGACTGTCGAGGACGAGTCCTAGGTACTTCATCGTCGTCTCGACGCCGATGGTAACTCCTCCCGCCGTTATTTGGGACCCACCCGGAGGTGGCGCGTTCCCGCGGCCATGAAAACACATGGCCTCGGACTTGTGGAGCGCCACCTCGAGTCCCAACTGCCGGATTCTCTCAACGACTGTCGCAACCGCTGTCGCCATTAAGTCGGCCGCCGCCTGGTGTGACCTCCCGTGCGCTAGCACCAGCGTATCGTCGGCGTAGCATATTGTGCTAACGCCGTTCGGGAGGTCGGTGCGCAGCACCCAGTCATAGCCGATGTTCCACAGGAGCGGCCCCAGAACCGAACCCTGTGGAACACCGCGTGACATCTCTCGCCGGTTCCACTCGCCCCGGTGACCGGGGTAGCTGACGGACCTGTCCGTCAGGTAAGCCTCGATTACACGACGGAGGTAGGTAGGCACCCGATGATATCGGAGTGCCTCCAAGATGCAGCTCCAGGGCAGGGAGTTGAAGGCGTTGGCGATGTCCAGAGACACCGCCACTACGACCTTACTCCTGGACACTGCAGTCCCCGTCGTGAGGTCTCTAACGCGCATGATGGCGTCCACCGTGGAGCGCCCTCTGCGGAAGCCGAACTGGCCGTCCGACAAGTCCGGCCCAATGTCCGTCAGGTGCGCGACGAGGCGGTTCGAAATGATTCTTTCGAAGACTTTCCCCACCTCGTCGAGCAACACTATGGGCCGGTACGCGGACGGAGAGTCCGCAGGGCGCCCCGTCTTCCGCACGAGGACCAGTTTTCCCGCTTTCCAGAGAAGCGGGAACTGGCCTCTCTCCAGACATGCGCTGTAGAGACCAATCAATCGAGGCCCGAGAGCCTCTGAGGCCAGGACCCATGCCTTGCCATGCAGGCCGTCGGGTCCTGGGGCGGTGTTCTTGGCGCCCATCCGGCGCACCGCCGCTCTCAATTCTGCCTCGGTCACCTCTGGGACGATGTCGTCGTCGTCGTCGCTGTAGCCCGCGTCGGGCACCGCAGGGGGCGGAGTCATATACGGAGGGGTGAACCCCCTCCACAGTCGAGGGAACAGGGTGCCAATCACCTCCTCCAAGACTTCTTGCCGGAGACTCTGGGTGAGCGGGGGAGCCCAAGCGCGGAGCTTGTCTCGTACCATCCGGTACGGGCGTCCCCACGGATCTCTGTCCAGAGTCCCCAGCATCTCTCGGCGGGCCTCCTCCTTGGCCCGCAATATCTCCGCCTTGAGGAGGGCCTTCGCCGCCCTGTATCCCTCGTATAACTCCGCCTCTCTCGCCTCCGCATTAGGAGGACGGATACGGCGCCTGCGGTGCCTAGTGTACTGGCGTCGCGCAGTAGTGCACGCCTTACGCAGAGCCGCCAGCTCTTGCGACCACCAGTACACCTGGCGCTTCTGTTGCCAATAGTAATAGTATTAGGTTCTATAGAAATAAAATGCAGAATAGAGCTGTTTCTTTGTTTATGTACGGAATATTTAAGATTATCAATGAATAAGATTACCATCTCCACTAATATGAATGAATCTTCGTACTAGCTAGTTTAGCGAATAACATTTCTGCGTTAACGTTTTCTGTTCATATACCTAACGTTCAAAGTAAACGGAGCAGTAACGTTAACTACGTGCAAAACTTATTACTAGACTTGGCTGCTATTTATTTATTGTAAGAGTACGAGTAAATTAGATGAACGTAAACTTGGATAGTAAATCTATTAATTAGCGGGTTATAGTGCTAGCGGTTTTCTGTTGGATAAATTATTATCGCCTTTAACTAGCCAATATTATGACTTTATTTATGCAGATAGAACTTTAATTTATCTATAATTTATTTCTATTTACTAATGTCAGATTTATAATCATATTCTAAGATTATAGAAAGTTTCTATATTTTTAGTAAATGTGCGTACTAAACATAGAGACACACACAGACACATAGTAACAAATGCTTAGTATACCTAATATTCTATACGGGTAGGTAATATAGAAGTATGAAAAATTAAAAACAAAGACTGACGTCATTACACACAAACTCCGTCAATTATTTCATCACTAGTCGTTGTTCGACGCAATTTATTGATCGTATCGTCGGATCGTATCGGAAGTAGTAAAGAGCCCTACAGACGGTGGTCTATCTTTCTTTTCGATCAAACGCAAGAAATGTCGTTAGCTAATGAGCCAATGGCACTTATACTATTTACTTTACCACGCATATTTTGAACTTTAATATTGAAAGAATAGGGTTGATTTTTGAGTATTAAAGGTAAGTAAATTGGGCATGTTGAATATATGGCTTTATAAACAGCTTGTCAGTTTTATTTTACTTCTAAAATGGTGCAACGTATTTTTGATGGTTGATAAAGAGTGTTTATGAGATGGAAGTCTTACTGTTTTAGGGTTATGTAACGACTTGACGCTTCATAGCATCGTTGCTCTAACGATCTTGAAGGTTTGATTTTCTGGTTAGTAACTTAAAATGTAAAATGACACTTCTGTATCGGTGGGTCATTCGTTGTTAGTTATCGTAAACTGTTGTACCGATTTTGGAAACGAAAAACCCAAAACATATTTTCTAATTTCTTTTTTTTTCTTGTTTTAACATTTATTGATTTTGCTCAAAAACGCCTATTATTAAATATATATAACTACATAAATATTTACCACTAAAAATGAACTAAAACTAAACTATTAAATAGAACGAAAGTAAAAAAAAGGAAAAAAATTGTGATTTAGTGATTTATCCAAGAAAAATTACCTGAATGAAAATGTGTGAGGCAGTCATCACTATGTATGTGATTAGTTTCTTTGTCCTACAAATAGATTCACAATTTAAAAGTATAAAAAACAAAGGACTATGACATTCAACATACATTTTTAAAATTATAACAATGGAAACAACAGCGGGTACTAATAAGAACATCCTATATTATTAAAGCAATTAACTGAAAATATGCTTTAAGATTTAATGAGCAGGGTTGAAAATAGAATAACGCCTTGAACTTGACCTGTTTTAGCTTTCATTATTAAGATCTTGGTAGCTGTTAAGCAGTGAACAGGATTAGGGATGCTTCGTTATTACGTGATTTAGAAAAACATCACGCTTCTATCCCTTAGAGAGGTAGGCAGTGAATAATGCAGTGCAGAGTAGAATTGTGAATGTAATTATATTGGTATTGGATATTTGTTATAAAGAAATTGCTTTTTTACTTTTTTGTATAAGATTGGATTTCTAGTCACAGTAGTTGCAATACTAACAAGGATTTTTTTTAAGGGGGGAATATCATCGAATGTCTTCTCCCGACTGGGAGCGGTGGGAGGGAGTGTCAGACTCTTACTGACTAAAATATTGAAGACTGGAAGATGAAGAAAAAAAAAAGGTTAGCAAAGACCTGGGCTTAGACTCTATTAAGGGAAAAAAGTAGATACATATATTATTCTCCATTTTCCTATTTCTAGATACACTATAAAAATCTTGCGTTGTGGCGTTAAATTAAAAATGCTTTTGCGTCTATTAATAAGACGGTAAAAGTATCTATAAATAGTAAAGAAACCATTTTTTAAAGTATGTTATACGTATGTAGGTGTTTTTGTGTAGTAAATGTAGGTGTTACATTGTACAGTGACATTAAGTGCCGTAATGTCCACCTCTGCCTATCCTTTCGGGGGTAAAAGGCATGATGTTATGATATAGAATCTGAGTTTCTTGTTGGGTAGGTATAACTTGGGTGTCTTCAAGGCCCGAGTGAATAGGTTGCTTATGGACAGACGTGCTTCATCTGCATCATCGCTTACCAACAGGCGAGACAGTGGCCAAACGTCGGCCCAACAAAAAAAAAACTCTATTCCATAAGAACATTTTGAATTGAAGTACACAATACAATTTGACCCAAAATAAAGAACAAGCTTTATTTATAGTGCTTTAAGCGTGAGATAGCCATGCTTCGGCACGAATGGGCCGGCTCGACCGGAGTGATACCACGGCCTCATAGAAAACCGACGTGAAGCAACGCTTGCGTTACGTTTCGTCGTGTGAGTGAGGTACCGGGAGCCCGATTACCTCTACCCCCCTTCCCCAATATCCCTAATCCCTGAATCCCCAACAATCCTCAAACTCCTAATCCCCAAAGGTCGGTAACGCACTTATAAGGCCTCTGGTGTTCCAGGTGTCCATGGGCGACGCCGATTGCTTACCATCAGGTGATCCGTCTGCTCGTTTACCTGCTTACACCATACAAAAAGAACTTACAACAATTATCTGATACACATCAGCATAACGGTCTCATACAATGAACGGTTAAATTGTATTTAAGAGTCACTTACAATTGCATTTAACCTTATACTGTATACAAAGTATTTATTACAGTTATGCTATTGTTATTGTAATTATGCTAATGGAGGCTATTTAAATTGCGAGGTACTGTATATATATATATGTCGCGGAGAACCTAACGGGTTACCGGGGCTCCAGCTCGACGTGCAGGAGAAGGAACGGGGTGGTTTTTAGTCAGTAAGAGTCTGACACTCCCTCCCGCCTCGCCCAGGCGGGAACAGTCATTCGATGATTTTTCCCCCTTGAAAAAGGTATATATATATATACATATATGTTCTTTTCTCTTTAATGCAGTTTTGTAGCAAGCTGCATATAAGTTTAATGTGTATTTTTGTGTTTTAACTATTACTCAATCTTAGATCTAAATCACATCTTACAACAAAATTCAAGTATTTTTTATAGAAGTTCAAGTTACATCATAATATGTCGTGGTGGCCCGAAGGTTTAACGGCAAGTACGAATGTGACTTTTTCCGAGTTATATGTACTTTCTAAAATTATCTAGACACCGCTGACAAACGGTGAAGGAAAACATGGAGGTTTATAATTTCTAATTATAAGTTTGTAGTCACCAACCCGCATTGAGCAAGCGTGGTGATTAATGTTAGTTAAGTTTGGTTTGTCTAATCTGAAAAAGTAATAATATTTCTCAGTTTAATAACCATATTATTAGAGTATAGATGCTACCTATCCGTAATTCCATACAATCCTCAAGATACGATTGTGGTTAGATCTGGTCACTGTCGTGGAACCAACCAATGTGTTCTAATACCAAGCTGTGATAGACACATGCCAGGAATATACTCTGTGGTGAATTGAGGGACAAGATAATTTCAAGACAATAATAATTACATTTCTAATTCTAATTCAAATTCAAATATCTTCATTGCTGAACATAGTAGGTACATTAAGAGGCATTGCAAGATGTCAGATGAATGCGCAGTTCACCATGGTCCACCAAGGCATGGTATTTATACTACCTCTATAATCGACGAGTTCCAGATTATGGCAATTTTTTTAATTATCAAATTATAATTTCACTATACCTTAAGTACCAGGTACTAAACCTCAACAGACATACAGGTCTAGCTTAAAAAAGAATTCAACCAACAAAACAATGACATGATAACAAAAAGTTCAAGAAAGTAATACCGAATCTCAACGACCACAAAGATTTTATACTAGAAAAACGAGCACGTCGAACTTTGATATCGTTGAAACATTATTAATTCCTTAACAAGCAGAGACACGGGCACAACAACTACGACAAAAGAGGTACAACACTCAATAACGAAACTCAAACAATTAAAAAAAGTGTTAAGATAATAAACAACGTCAAACAAGGCAGTATGTTAACAGTCCCAATGTAGAATCGATTTAAAAAGTTAACGCTGAACCTCGCCCATCTGCGGGTGGGAAGTTATTTAATAAAAATATATTTCCCGCGACAATCCCGGGATCTCTGCTCATTCCCGGGACCGGGATTTGATGCCTCTTAGCTCTAGCTGCTTTAATTTTTTGCTCAATTTTTATGTAATTTTCGGAAGTGGGTATTTACTTTTATCACAAAGGATGGCGGTGAATGGGTTGTCTCGATGTAAATTTATTTGTCTGTTCTCTGAAAGGCTGGAGAACGCGATTGACTCTTGTGTCCATGACAATAACTCAGTCTAGACTTCGCCCGAATTATTCCTTTTTCTCCATTTGAGCTGCCAAACTTTTTGGTGGGGCTGCCGCTTTATGCGTTGCTCTTGTGATCTTTTATGTATGTACACTAATTATGCTTTAACCCACCTCTCTAATTAGAAGGCGTTTAGTAATTACTTTTGGTAATATTTTATAGTATTTTTTTTTCTGTCGATTTTATCGCCTACCACTTAAGAAAGAGCAAGTGTAACGAACTTACGAAAAGGGTTTCTGGTGACGATTACACTCAGAGGTATATTGGAAGATGTGATGTTTTACTACTGCAATAATACATTATTTTGTACTTACAATTTATTATTCAAATAAGATTTGATAATGAACATAGAGCATATATTCACATCTAACACACATTTGGCACAATATATACAAATACAGTGTAAGTGTGCGTCCACTTCTAGCGAGTGCACCGCGAATGTGCCGCTCGGCCTGGTTTAGTGGTGAAGTTACAAACGGTTCGTGTAAATATTAATTGCACGCGCGTAGCTCGCGGGCGGCTCACGAGCGGCTCGCGAGCGCTATATGTGGATGAACCCTAAGGTAATAGGTACAAGAGTTGACGTGGCTGGCAGGTTCCAGTAGCATGTAGCATACGTTATCATTGTCTGCCAAACTGCTCGAGAATGAGTGCCGGTTTTACTAAAGGCAGATAAAATGACGCTTTGAATGCATTGAATGATTCATTATGAATTTTTATCCGTTATTGTTAAGTTGTTCTAATGATACTTCTTTTATCTCTATTTACGGTGATTACAAGTTTAAGATTTATGTAATTAATGTCTATTTCTAAAAAAAAAAAATGCCTGACCAGTTTAAATTCAGAACCTTGTTCTAAGTAGTCGGTTCTATATTGTTTTGCTGCAATACACAAATTAATATCACTTACAAACATGTTTATTTCCACAAAAACAAATTCAATGCAAACCTTACAGATTCATGAACTGCTAAAATTAGAGGTAGATCTTCTCAATCTCATGCTATTCTTGTCCTTCTCCAGAAATTCCTAGTCAATAAATTAAATTGGTCTAGACTTGCAGGTAGATGCTAATAACTAGTCTTACGGCTATTAGATTTATGTGTAGGCAAGATGTGGGTGTGCACGATTACTTGGTATTATGAGACCTGAAATATTAATGATAATATCACACCTGTGGGTCCTTAAGGGTTCGATAGCTTTATAATGGTGTGTAGGATGCTTGGTGCATGTTAAGTTTAACAATTTCAAGCTTCGTGGTTGTATTGATAATTTAAATTGAATTCTTATTGATGCTTCATTTCTATATATAAAAGAAAGTCGGGATTGTTCCAACACTTATAACTCGAGATCGGCTATACCAAATTTCATGTTGCACCTTGGAAAAGATTAATTTAAAATTTGTCAGAAGTCATTATTATACGCGGACAAAGTCGCGGGGAACAGCTAGTTTAAATTGAAAATGACGAACTTAAATAACAAAACATAATTGAATTTGCAAAACACAATACTTCAATACAGCAAAGATGTTGATGTTTATGATGCCGTTAAGCTCAAAAACACTGAAACAATTTTGATAAATTTCAGCAAAAAGATAGATGTAACCCAACTGACATAATTATGTAAGTCATTCTCGACTTAAAAGAAGCCTTTAACAAAATCTAGTACCAAATCAAGTCTCAAAGATCTCAAAACATTCACCCAAATATCTATTGTAAATTATAATTTCAAAGTCGAGCAGCATCTTAGTTCTCCGCAACTAACTCGACAACTCATTTTAATTGTTCCACGAGAGGTGGCTCTAATTGATAGATGTGCTACTTCAAATTATTGAGACGACTCCCCGAGGGCTTTGTAATTTATACTAAATAGCTAAATAGTTCCCGTCGTGCCTGCTAAATGAAGGTGTTTCTGCACGAGGGAGTCTTTATGTATGGGCGGTCTGTGGATTCGTTATGGGAATTTTCTTTTAAGGTTGGGTTGGGAAATTTTGTTGGTAGTGGAATGGTTGTGGAAGTATTTATTTGATTTTGTTTTTCCCAACCCTATTTGTAGTATTCGTGATGTATTATTATAAAAGTTATCATTACAATATAGTCCAAGTATTTCCAATCTAACCAATCATTGCATCTCCAACAATCCTCAATTCTTATCCCAAAAAGGCCGGTAACGCACTTTTAACGCCTCTGGTCTGCCGGGTGAACATGGGCGACGGCGATAGCTTACCATCAGGTGATCTTTCTGCTCGTTTACCGGCTTATAATATAAATAGTAGGTATATCTGCAACTTAATTGTTCACAACTGTGCGTTTTCATGGATAACTTTGATACATTCCTATGATTGTATTATCTTTCTAACTTACAACCATAAGTCGGATGAAGTACTGGAATTACATAATATGTACAAATCACTGCAGTTCAGTTAATTGTGAGTTGTCTAGTAGTCGAGTTTATGTGAAGTACATTTAAAATTAACAACAATATTGTGCAAACATGATCAGCTTAAACACAAACAACCGAACATCTCATGCTTCATCACTTCCGACTAACAACTTTAAATTAATAGTGATACAATTCAAATTCCCACTTCTAGTTTAATTACTACAACCAGTCAGTTGGTTTACCGACCTTTATGAGAAGCAGCATTTGCAACGATTTAGATTATTCATAGAAGTTGCAACTGACCGCGTAGCCTGTACGTCTTGCCAGTCATTTTACTAACAATGTCTTAGGTCATTTAGGTCAACCTAGATATCTGGAGGTTTAAACAGATTCCAGATTCAAGATTAAGTTTACGTGAATCGAATAACTAAGTCGGGTATTTTGGATGGACATTTTGTAAGAAAGTCTTCTTTTCCTTTTTTAAAAAACGTTGCTCCACACTAGGATTTTCCTGTGTCGTGGGTGCGTACACATGCCACTCACACACACTCATGTCTAGGAGAGATTCGTAGAGAATGTCATGTGGTATTAAATGCATCTTATAATTGTCATATTCATATTAATTTGTTTACATAAAGGTTTTAATAAATATGAACATTGAATAAATCTATCCCTTTAACTAACTTTACTGATAAAGTGTGTCTGTATTATTATCTCTCAGTTTTATAATTTATTCTCGGGGAAATAGTACATAGGAATGGTTCATAGTTCATACACGTACATAATAAAGCAGTAGCTTGAAAAATATCCATCATATATATCATCATATCCCTTCATCATAATGGCGACTCCAATAATAATGAGTTGTCAACTTAACCCATTAATCAATATGTCGACGCACTTATAAAGCGATGATAATTATTTTCACCTTGCGTCCACGATCGATGGTCTAATGTACTTAAAATTACACCCATTAGTAACTTATATACGGTTGTTATTTGTTTGTCCTGATTGTTTGATTGTATGCGCTGTGGGGCATAATGATATGCCAGGTGAAAATGTAATATTACGCTTGATATTCCCCGAAGGGATTATCACTGGTGTATATATTGTTTCACTCTTGTCTATAAAGCATAATTCAAGGGTCCACGCTACTTCTGGGAATTGGTGTGTAACTTATTGTTTTAGTACTAACAATAAGAGAACTGAATTAAGTGTGAACCTGTGATTATTTCTGATATTATGTAATCTATACGCGTACAACTAATGTCAAAATCGGAAACCATTTAAAACTTAGAAGATGTTGCAGCCCACTCTCAAGTTTCAGTACAAAATGGAGTGGTGGAGATTACGGCCTACTGATGATGATGATGTATATTGCGTATCTGTTCACCTTTTCGAAATTTAAGAAGCATAAATCTTTGACTAATCCTTCAATAGTGCCTTTTGAGAAATTTCTTCGTAAGGATACAAATACCTATATAAAACGATAGTATATAAATGTACCACCTAAGCAGACGGCCTTATATTGCTTCTGTATATAATTTATGGCGCAATCATCAGTTGGGAACTGCCTCTGTGTCGGTTAAATCATACGGGGTTAAGATTTCGATATAATACACGACAACTGTAAGGGGTCTTGATTTTGTTTTTCTTGGAGCCATTTTTGGAGTGCTAAAGAAGTAAGTAGGAGAAGTCTATACATTCAAATGTTACTATAGATATAACATTAATACACTTACGTGTCTGCCAAAAGAGGTACTCTGTTTTTAGTCCTTAAAATTATGTTTTAAGAGGAATGAAGGACAAGACCTAACATTTTTACCTTCACTATGTGGCTTTTAGCACTTAGAAAATAGGTACCAAAACTTTTTAACACTGTGGAAAAACCTCACCCAGCTTATTGTACTAAAGTTAAGTAAGAAGAATTAAAATAGCTTTTAAAGAAGTTTAGATAAGGTCACTTATGCTATGAAATGCTGAAAAATGTATTTCAAGTAGTAGCTCTATTCCTCCAAAATACATACGCGCATTAAGATGATTCTCTAAGAATTACTCTTATTCAACTATTAGGTTTAAGATTTAATGTATTCCAAGTACACCACAACTATTCGAAGAATACTATCTCTATTTACTGTTTTTCTCTAAACAAATCACTTATTTAAGAAATATATTAAACCTATTTCCAGATTTGGTATTCGACTTCCAGAAAATATAACAATAAGCGGAAAGGAAAAGAAATCTTCTATCAGTGCTTAAATAAACAAGGATTGATCAATCATCTCTTTGACGCTTAGCAAATTCAGGAGGACCATTAAGTCCTAATATTGTATTCAATAAACTCCCGAGATAATGATCTTTCGTTCTGCGAAAAAGATAATACAGTTCTGAGTAATATCTCATCCGATATTCACGTAATCTTCCAATTCTGCTTAATGGGCAACACAAGCATTGTAGAAAGCTTACGTGTCACAAGATTTTATAGAAGACTGACCACTTGATGTACTTTGTAAGGATATTCAGATTATTTAGATCTTAGAGAACACTTAAGTATATGTATTACCTACTTAAAATAGTGTTTTATTTCATCTATTTTACGAAGAGATAGTAAAAAGCTTTGCATGTCTAATATTTATTTAGATTTTCAGTTAAAGTGCGATGTGTTAAGTGTAAAATTTATTAGGGATAATTATTTTGATGCGCGATTAACAACGAAGCCAAAGGCTTTTAAAGAAGAATTGAATATAACCCTATTTTGAAAATAATTTGACTAAAGAAATCTTTAACACATATGAACAGGTTTAGGAAGGTGGAGCCATGTATGTAACCGTACGAACGTAATGTAGTAACCGAACCACTATTTAGGCAAAACAGGAGTCACCTTACTTGATTAAATCCTTTGTTGAATTTTACGACTCTATCGCAAAGGTGGTCCAGTTTCTAAACGCTATGATCAAGATTAGCTGCTATAGAGCCTTTTGTACATCGATATATCGATACTACTGTCTAGTCGACATGTGTGGCTTTATAGCAGATTATGCTTAATCGGACGTCGATCATCTCGCTCAAAGGACATCTCTACGTCGCAGACGTAATTCAGGTGGAACTCGATAATTAACGCCATGCGTTGCTAACTGATGCAGCGATTGAAAATTACTCTGTTATTTGTGCTATAGATTAGATGTACAATAAACTTGAATGACTTGCAGATTACCTATAACTTCTAAAACTGTGAATGGAAAAATTACTTTCGGTACTTTTGTGGCAGTAATTATGCCTCAGTAAGCTAGTCTTGTGGGAGGTGGAGGTAATATCTGACCGTTTGATTTATCGGGTGGTTATCTGACTTGTATTCATCGTTTACTTGTGACTCTGCCGATATATCACCGTCAACATGCTTAAGGTGTTAAAGATAGTCAAAAGACAAAATAAACACATTTTACGTTAACATCTGTCCAAGTTTACATCATTATCCTCCAACCACCTCAATCATTAACTAACCAATCAATACAGTAACAAAGTCAAGGTGTAAGTTGATAAATGGTAAAATTAATTGTATAATTTGTTCGATCCATCTGCTATGGGCCCCAGAGTGTTCGCGGCGCTAACTTCTCAGTTCCAAGTCAGGCTACAGTTAGACTACGGGCTCAGAGAATGAGATATAGCGTCAAAGATCAAGGAGGATGTATTAACATTAAGGTCTATTTTCGCATGACTAATTTGGAGAGCAAGTATGTTTAAATTCTTTAAAGGCTGTATTTCGGTGTTCTCTTAGACACTAAGAAGTAGGGAAAATAATCTAATATTATTTGTCTGAAAAGGTAAACTTAGAAATAAGACGATTGAAAAATCGCTTTTTAAACACAACTTTGATTCACTGCCTTCCAATTCAACAGAATGGTTAATTGAAAATTGAAAAGAAACCTATCAATTTTCACAAGACAAAATTAATCATACTTCATTTTTTTTTGAGCTGAACAAGTAATAAATCATTTAAAAGAATTTAAACGATAAGTAATAGCTTACAGAAGGACTAGAAGAACATAAATTATATCTATCGACGGTAATGCTATTGATAAACGAAAACTTAGTTTAATACGAAAAAATATAGTTTATTATCTCCCGAACAATCGTAAAGCGTTCGATTTACGAGCAGCACTTTATCTCTTTCTAACGCATTAAAGTGTACTGAGATAGGTGGATCTGGTAGCCTAATTGTTTATTCAAGTGTTGGTAGAACAATTAAATAAAGTTCAACAATTACTTTAGTGTCTATTGTTAATTCGAAACACGTTTTGACCCGATGCTTTTTAATTAATAAGTCCCCAATAGCTTCTGAAAGTTTTACTACTTCTACATGGGGCACGTATAAGCAATTACGAATATGTGATTTTATACTTTGTACTCGATTTTCTATATCATTATCACAATCTGTGGGCTTTTACTTGAAATTCTAGTTTTGTTTATGTAGTTAAAGATGTGTATGTAAGTCTAGAGATCGTTGGTGTGATCGCTTTGTGCCAAATAAATTGCAAGATTGACTCAAGATATTCATTAGTCACTCTATTTTCAGACGTCATAGCCTTCCATGACGTGTGAATATCAATGGTATTAACATGAAAAGTAAATGTTATAGAAGTCTTTGCGTAGCCATGTTCCACAAATCGATTGCCTTCAGCGACGTCTCCATCCCTTTCGCCATGGAGAGCATTATTCACTTCAAATAATAAAGTGACGATAACCCCACGGTTTTCTGTAGTTTCCGTAGGTAATTGATCGCTGCGACTGATCACTTGGACCGCAAACGTCACAGTTGGTATTCGAGCTCCATCCGGGGATCGATTCTAGCCGCCACCAGCTTTTATTCCGATCCTTTGTACTTTTTCATCTCGCGGGGATTAACTAAACTTCAGCGGTCCACAGTTCGGTGCCGACTCGACTTCCATCGATTTCTTATTAGTTTCCTCTTTTGTTTACTCGGCTTTAATTTTTTTATGTGGATTTTTTTGGACGATTGTGGGCGGATTTACGAAGGATGGACGATTATGAAAGATGAGCAATTATTCTTTCTTAGCTACTGTTTCAAGTACTTACTAGTCAAATTGGTTCGTACGACTTTATTAAAAATAAATGCATATACAGTCTCAAGTCTAAAATCCAAAATCTCCAAACGCACAAGACACAAAACCAATAAATCGACAAACCGTAAAATGCAAATGCATCATAGAGGTCAGTCTTTGTATATAGAAATGTTACCATTACCGTATACCCTGGAGTAACAGGGATTGAACGAGATTTTGTTATGCAGATGCTCTCGGCAGATATCGACAGCGATCGTCGGACGACGCCAATTGAAGCCATTGTTGCCATATGTAACGATGTAAATGATATTGTTGGTATTTCCGAAGAGCATTGGATTATAGACCGAGGATTGCGCAATTGTGTCGTTAGCTATGAATTGAGTTAAGGTGTGAAGGAAATTTTTGTAATGTTTTTTTTAAGATGGGAAACCAGGTTATTTGTAAATAAGCAGCTTAATGCAAATAAGTACATAAATATTCATCATGATTACGATTAAGTATTTTATTGCGTTGCATTTTTATAGTGATGGGAATACAGGGATCTAGAGATGAATATAAAACTTTAACAGATCATGTAAAATGCTGTACCTCTATATTGCAAGAAAATCGCCTACGCTAGTTCTTTTTCTTAGTCTTACTTTGAGTTTTATAGATTGTTGATGGTCTGAGATTTTATTAATCATGTCTTGTGTTTAAGAGACAATTAAAATTAAATCATGAATTGCTGTCTCAGGACTCATTCGAAAAAAAAGACTTGATTCATTTTTACAGATTATTTAAGAGTATATCTAAACTATGTAGCAGTTTTATCCGAAATAGTGCAGTTGACGGCAACTTGCTGCCAGTTACTACTGTGTTAAATTCTAATAGCTGTCGGCACGAAGTTCAGTTTAGTCGCAATAGAGTCGTCAAAAGTAATGACTGTACATTGTTTGTGCATTTTGCATTCGAATCATCTAGTCGAATGTTATAACAAAGAAGATAATCAATCGAAAGAAGGTGATGTACAGAATATGAATTATAATGTTGATGTTAAAGTTGGAAATGAAGATCAATGGTAAATAAAACAATAAGAAAGATAAAACTACATGAAACCTTGTAATTACATAATCGTGGGTATAAAAACCCAAAAAGTTTCAATTACTTGATTATCCATTTTAAAAGTCAGACAGACAGAATGGATAATCAAGTAAACGAAAAATACATTTTAATCTCCTTTATGTCACTTCTGTAATATATTGAAAAATAACTAAACCTAATTTACTGGTTGAAATGCATTTATTAACTTCATTGTAACAGTTGCCTTCACCATATTTTAATACAGTGAATGTTGTTCCATTGAACATCTAATTAACACATGTCAAAAATAGGGCATCACGTCCATAGCCATTAGGTGAACGAAATACGAATATTGATAATTTTGTATTGTAATAGGGAAATGTCAAAAATATCATCGTTAGACACGTCAGGCATTTTACCAATAAAATTTAGCTTGTTTGTATAGTTCATTTTTGTTCGTTACTGAATGAATATTACATTGTTTAAATTAGCTATTTTTGTAGGCTTTCATCGTATTTAAAGTTTGATTTTTGCTGTATTGGAAATTGGCTCTTAGTTTGATTTACCAAGTAATGTTTAGGTTTGTAATTTGGAAGTTAAAGTTCATGCATTTATTTCAATTAATACATTATTAGGCACTTTTGAACCGTCAAAAATTAAATTGTCCGTCAGTCAGATTCCTGGGTCGGGCAAAGAATTTGGAATTGTGCCTGGTATATGGCAATAGGCTCATCCCCTATTACATGTGACTCTTAGCATAAATAGTGAAAAGTGGGTGTTACATTGTACAGTGGCATTAAGTGCCGTAATGTGCACCGGTATAAACGGTGTGATGTTATGATATGTTACCAATTTTTAAGGAATTTCTGTTTTGCTTTGCACTAACTAGTCCACCAAAACACTCTTAAACAAAATGAGACCAAACACCAACAATTTACATGAGATCTCCTATCAACGAGCACATTGCTTTCACATCGTAAACGCGTCATATACTCCAGTCAAAAGGATTACACTGAATGCCGCCATTGTTCTAAAGCTGTGGAT
The DNA here is from genome assembly GCA_038387885.1 of Spodoptera picta. Classification (NCBI taxonomy): domain Eukaryota; kingdom Metazoa; phylum Arthropoda; class Insecta; order Lepidoptera; family Noctuidae; genus Spodoptera; species Spodoptera picta. Next base: position 400,516 of record JAZHFQ010000185.1, read on the forward strand.
TCTGACACCAGATACTAAGTTGTTAGCATTGTTTTAGTGCAGGGAAATTCACTTAGACTACTATACTGTAGCACTTGTATTCTTAGCTATTCTAACTTTTTAAAAATTTACGACTAGACGAGAAACGTGATAGGTATTCCTTTTAAGTGTTTGGGAGTCTCTGCTTTTAGCATAACACGATACTATGCGTCTATTCCCTGGACAAGTAAACTATGTTAATTTGTCTTATGAAGCTCAGTTTAAGCTGGTTATGTAAAGAGTTCAAAGTACAAACGGAAGGATTATAGTCACGTGGAATCAACAAAAAATGGCAGGCAAGATTAGATAATTGATAACTTAAAATTACTTCAAATCAGGAGTAACATACATAACATAACATCATATGCCTTTTATCCCCGAAGGGATAGGCAAAGGTGCACACAAAGGTGACACCCACTTTCCAATACTAATGTTATGAGTCCCATTTAATAGGGGGTGAGCCTATTGCCATATACCGGGCACATTTCCAGACTCCGTGCTACTACTGAGAATTTTAAAAAACCCAGTAATACTTTGCCCGACCCGGGAATCGAACCCGAGACCCCTTGCCCGGCAGTCGCACTTGCGACTACTCGGCCAACGAGGCAGCTATTAAATAATGCAGTTTAATGGTAATTAGGACTTTATTACTATCATAATACAACAATATATATATACATATCCACAACCACTCTATCATAACCAATGAGAAATCTCCAAAAACTCATTGGCAGATGAAACAAGTTTAAGAAGAACATTCAATATTTACAAAACATTCATCCCTTAAAACCAAAAGTAGAACATTGGGAGGATAAATATAAAATAATCAGCAGCCTGAAGCCCCTCTTCAAGGAGAAGTGGGAACGGCGGAGTCACGTTCATTGCGTTAAGACTAGAACGCTTGTATATAAGACATTGGCGTGGGCGCTAGAAAGCTAAATTGTCCGGGTAAGGCCTTTAGGAGTTGATTACCTGATTCAGATAGGTACGAAGGTTTGGACGTGAAGGCATGTGAAGTATCGGGAAATGTATAGATTTGTGCTCACTTGAGGTTGAGGTAGATTTCGTTTGAGATATTTGGGTGAAAGTCCCTATTTACATAACACATTTTATGTTGATGAACGTGAACGTACCTATATAAGATTTAAAAAATAAAATAAGGAATGGTTGTATTATTGTGCATATTTCATTTAATAAAGGTCTATTTCAAACAAATTACGTCAACCACTGACAAGATGGCACAGCCAAGATTACATACACACAAACGTAGCTTCAGGAGGTTACAAGTGTAATACAAATGTCACGACTGTAAGCCAGGATCCAAAAAGTAGGGCGAGGTGAACCTTCTACGCAAGAGTAATTGGTCCAAAGCTTATACTAGTAAGCCTTTTGGTCGTTAATCAAACATGGAGCGAATAACAGAAATTTCCAATCGGACCTTTGGCTGGCCTCAGTACATAGAAATGTTAGCACCCAAGAACTTTTTACTAACAAGGCTTCAAGCTAAGCCTCGTAGCAGAAAAATTGCTCAAAGTACCGACCTACAAAGTTCAAGTGGTTGGTCCAAATTCCAGAAATATTCTGCCCGCTAGAGTAACCCCCACCTGAGTGTTTTTTGTAGAAAAATCTTAGATTTTAATTAAAAAGCGCTAATTAATTTCGGGTTTACCAGGAAATGTTAAAAATAGTGCTATAATAAAAAGTAGCTAGTTGCGACGATGACGGAAAAGGATTTTTAGACCATTATGATGAAACATTTTAAGTAAGCTCAAGAGAAGACGTTGCGTTTTTTGCAATTTCATATAAATCCCCTAATTTTTTAGAATTTTATATCATACGCAAGGGTAACATTAATCTAATGTATAATGATAGGAGAGAAATGGAAAGGAACCGGTTGGAATCTGATGACATTAGTCCACACCTACGCATAGATGTCGCATGGTCTCCTTGATATACGATATCTTTATTATTATGAGAGACTTTCATAGATGACTGAACAAATTTACGGACAACAGCACATCAACCTACTCTTTTCTTCCAAATTTCTTCAGTAGATTTTCAACTTTTATTGTTTTGGTGTAAAGTTGAAAGTCTAATGACAATATTAAATTATTGGAAGTAGCTTGACGTGCTGATGTACTAGTGAGAATGTTTTTAACAATAGAAGTTATCTTTGATTTCTTCGTTTTTTGTTGAGTAGTGACAAAGAAAGGTATTGAGTTGAATATGGTTGTGGTATAAAGGTGGATAAAATGGAAACTATATATTTCAAGATTATGTTGTGTTTGGTTTAGAATCAGTATCATGCATCACTCCTTTGTGTTTCGATTATTATTTTGTTTTGTTGTTAATTTAGGTAAGGATAATCGTTCTTTTATGGACAAGATTTTGATTTACCATTGCCTGGTCTTAAAGTATTGATATTTGTATAGAAAAATTGTTTGGCTTCAAATGTATGACGTAATCGAGTCCGTACCTAGCGCAAGTATTAGAAAACTTAATCAATCTTAGGAAGTAGCTGCACCAATAAAAGTATCGTTAAAAAAATCTAATTCCACCACGCTATAGAGTTCGTCGGGAGACTGGAGACATGCCATTTACTCATAAGCTCCTGTATCGTTCGCCTCAAATGTTTTCTTGCGTTCATCGCCTCGCCTACATACTTTGTTATTGTTTTTCTAACGAATTACTAACTCCAAATTTCACGTGTAAACACAAAATTAATTTAGTATAATGTTATTTGTCTTTGATATCACGAAAATTGAAATGTTTCTGTTACACTAATCCATGGAAGTATGGCGTCGGTAAATTGAAGTTTAATTGTGTTTTTACAATTGTACTTAGCTCAGTTAATGAACTTAATTACTATAATGATCTGAGAACGAATGAAAAACGTAATGATCCAATGATTCTCATGTATGTCTCGAGGATTGAAATTGATCGATCGGAAAGACTACGGTACATCGTTGGGTACAAAAAATGAATGCATTTAAGACATTACATTAATTGGTTGTTAATACAAACAGAATGTCATGTGAATTTTTACTATGGAGTATCATAGTTAGCTTCAGTATTGCTTATATATACCTCTAGTAGCAGCTTTATCTAGTTGCTCGTTTTGAAACTACATATTAAATAAAACCCAAAAAACACTGTACCATCAAACACACAGAAAATCGATGAAATTTTGACTTAACAGAGAATGAACAATTTAAAAGCGATTTTATCGTCTCGTTCACGCGTCATATCGAACTTATCTTCATACGTAGTGAAGTAAAATTCAAAATCAAGCCAGAATCTCCTCGCAAATAACTCGTAGGGCCGTCATCAAACAGTATTGGGATATGGTGCCCGCCTCGGGCTGCTACGGAACGATAACTTAATCCCGGGCTTTTTATCTTGGTTGTGGTGTCCCTAGTAGGGTTACTTGGCGGCGATGTGCCTGTTTGTAATGCATTGATTAGAATTTGTGCGCCATTGTGCTCCAGAGTTAAGAGGGTTGTACCGAGAGGGTATTATCAATGTAAATATTGCTTATACCTACTTACATAGTCTGACAAACAACCCTTGCGTACCTACTACACTAAAAAGCAATTTCGTTTGAACAGGTTTCAGTGTGATACAAGGTTGAATGTTTTACCACATACGGGATTAACACTTTGGCTTTAATTTGCCAATCCAACGGCCACGAATGTCGTAGTAATTCATTTCTCTTAGTTAACTCTAATGAAATACGTAGCCAGGTTAGCAAGTGATGTATTATTTCCATCCAATTCAGGATCAGTATGTAAATTGCTCGGAGGCCAACATTTGTATTTTTTAAACGTCTGTTTCATAATATATTATTTGACATTCTTGTTACCAGGTACCTATGAGAATGCTTTTAAAGTAAATGAGTTGCCTACATAATGTTTTATTCAATTTAAAAATGGGAAGTTAGTTTAGTGGTAGTCTGGCTAAAAGAGGACGGTTACATGTATTTAATACCTCTAGTTATGATCATTAACCGCATTATCATAAATACCTCTATAATAAAAATGCCTGCCTCGTTGGCCGAGTGGTCGCAAGTGCGACTGCCGAGCAAGGGGTCTCGGGTTCGATTCCCGGGTCGGGTATTACTGGGTTTTTAAAAAATTCTCAGTAGTAGCACGGAGCCTGGAATTGTGCCCGGTATATGGCAATAGGCTCACCCCCTATTACAAGGGACTCGTAACATAAATAGTGAAAAGTGGGTGTTACATTGTACAGTGGCATAATGTGCACCTCTGGGATAAAAGGCGTGATGTTATGTTATAATAAAAATGTTAACATTTAAACCCAACTCTAAAATAATCAACTAATAGAGACGCAAATTGTACTACGTTCATTATGACGTAGCACAGATCATCGGAGCGGACATAAAAGACGTATCATGACAACACTCTCGTTTCAAGGATAAAAAAAGGAAAAAGCGATAAAATTCTGGAGTGACCCATAACTGAACACGAGGAACGGGGAAAATAAAAAAAAACAGAACAGGAAAAATGGCATTCCAGATTTCAAATTGATTGGCCCAAAAATTGCTTCAATAAAGAGCGAATATCTGTACAATTTTTGCAACAGATTGATAAGAGAATTTTGTGATAGAGTCTACTTATTAAATACCTACTACTTTTCCTGTTTGTCAGTTTATTTGGATAGTATTTTAAGACAGTCAGTGTTAATCTTCAGTCAGCTTTAAAATTCTTAAGTAGGAATAAAAAATATCCTACAATCAAAATATACCAAGAGTAGCAAAAAACAAAATTATCCTTAAATTGGCATGGCACAAATAAAAATAACATAACATAACATCACGCCTTTTATCCCCGAAGGGGTAGGCAGAGGTGCACACAGAAGTAACACCCACTTTTCACTATTTATGTTATGAGTCCTATGTAATAGGGGGTGAGCCTATTTGCCATATACCAGGCACATTTCCAGACTCCGTGCTACTACTGAGATTTTTAAAAACCCAGTAATACTTTGCCCGACCCGGGAATCGAACCCGAGACCCCTTGCCCGGTAGTCGCACTTGCGACCGCTCGGCCAACGAGGCACAAATAAAAATCTTAATACATTTTTGTTAAAACACCACTTCTGCAAAGATACAAAGTTATGGTACTGAAGATACAGAAATACAGACCATTCATTCCTATCTAAGGTACCAAACCTTACTTCTCGTGAGTTTAAATATTGCAAAACTTTCTGTACTCCATAAAATAATTTTAAGACATTACTGAGTCCAGTTTCCACCCGCGCAACAGGGAACATTACCCTGAAACCTTTAGAAATAAAAACAAAACTTTACAAGGGAATAAGGTACTACGTTTTCAATTTACCTATTTTGCACTACTTTCTCTAGTCTTAAGGAAAAGTCAAATACAATTTCACAGACGGTCAGCTCTCCTGTTTATAGCAATGTAGTGTGAGTGGGACACGGTACAGGTTTCTCGTTTAATTATCACTGGGTCCCGTCCGTTAGTCACTAGTGAACGCGATTAAATCAATCAATTTGTCACGGCACTTTCGACTGACAATTTGGGACGTTTAGCTTTACGACATGAGACCAACACGATTGCGATTTTACTTAAAATCGGGTGGATTTGGTTGGTGTTGATTTTTTGGCATAGAATTAAGATGCGGCGGCTAATAATTTTTAAACTGGTTGTTATTATGGAATATTAGGAGTATAATCAAGAATATCTATTAACACTAAAGGTTTAGATTGGAACTGTTGGGATATTTTTCTATTGCGCAACTTAAAGCATGTATGTAATACAGAAATATCGACTTTAATATTAAATGAACGCGACACCAAAATACAATAACTCAAACGATGTTTGTCAAAAAGCAGCTCCATTACACGTGAAACATAATCTACGCTTCGATGGTAAATATTTCATTTAAAATCTCCCAAGACTGGCAAGTATGAAAACGTTAACGATATTTACGATCACAATAAAACTAGTAAGAACAAGTATAAATCATAGTGTGGTTTGGTCAACTACAAATTGTTGGTGAAAGCACACCCCAATAATTGGAAAGGTCTTAGCTAGACAGGTACGAATGTGTATGGCTGATGCGGTTTCTAATTTATTGCAAAAATAAGGGGCTTGCCCCAGGGGCGATCCGCATATAAGCAGGTGTTACATCGCCCTCAGTTTTAAACCCTGTGAGCCTCATTGTGAAATATTATAAAACGGGTCTCTTTGGTTTTTTGGAAAAGGGTGAGATTGGAATCTTGTATGACATGTGATATGGGATTTAGTCGAGGTAGACGTTATGCCTTTGTTTCTGCTAATAATTTTGCTTTCGATGTTTTATCGATCTTGCACTGTTGGGGGAGGTTCATGATGGAGATGTAATTTTAAACGAATGCGAATGTTAATGTGAAGTTTGAACATTATTAAAATAATGAACGTTATTTAGAGGCATATACAAAATAATCCCTGTTTATAACGATTTACGTATAATTTAGTTTCAAAAAAGATAAAAATGGTTTATTACCTCAAAACTTAAGAGCCACATTAATAGATATTGTGTGAATCAGACGCAGTAGACTTACAAGATATATTGAAACTGGGGATGAAATCATCCTTGCATAGATTCCCAAATCAAGTGAATCATATTTGCCCTTTGTAAATTTGGCACCAGTTTGATCTCGTTCATTTCCGTTATTTTGGAGATGGTTTGTGCGTCGTGCCAAAGGATCGTGGTAACATCGTCTCAGCGAGACGCTACATTGTTTTGTGTAGTAGGAAGTTCCGGAGTGACGTCATGAAACAGAATGAAAATGCTTAAACGACGCATTTAACCGTAAATATCACCGGTAAAGCGCTCCGACGAAGAAATGTCGCAACATTTTGATGAACATTTTCGAGGGTAGCATCAAGGAATCGTATAATTGTCTTATTTTTATTAAAAAGCTTTTCAATATACCTCTATAGAGTTTTGTCACAAAGATCTCATAAAAAATATTTGAAAAGGACCCTAAACTCAAGAAGGTTTCAGATACTCGTTTCAAGAGTTAGGCAAGACAGAACGCACGAACAAAACGTAACACACAAATCAGTGGGACAGGAGGTTGGCAGACAAAAAACCAAACGATTCTGTGCTTTACCGCGAACATTTTAAAAGCAAACACTCGTAACCAATCTGCAAATATAACCTTGCATTGTCAAAATTTGTGTTGAAGTTAAGATGTTGGATTTTTATACGGATTTGGATCTTATTTTGTTGTTGATAAGATTTAGAGATGTTGTTTCGGAGGTGCAAATGTGATGTTGCGTGGGTAAACACTCGAACCGCCAGAGACGCCCTAGAGCAGACGTCAAAAAAGTGCCGTGGAGTTTGCTAACGAGGGAGGGGAAACAATGTGTTTTCCGCTTACAACTTTTGTGTACGCCTTCTTCGGGCTTTAATAGAAATTGATCGCTGGATTTGTCTCAATGAAAGTTGAGCAAAGATTGATTACTTTTAAAAGTAGAAACAAATAATGAGTTTTATTTATTAATAGATTCATAAGGTTCAATAAGAGGGTCTTTGTTAAGATTGGCAGAAACAACTATTACAAGTGAGGATGGATTATGTCATCTAAAGTTCCACCGCTTCCATCTCAGTCGATCTAGGAGCTAAATCTATTAATTTGTTCTACTAGTGCAGTATTGTAGGAAGCCACCATGTTCAGCTATCAGACAAATCACCAATTCGCACCACCGGCAAACGCGATCCAATCAGCACACGCCATTTATTTGGTGCTATTCGAAGTACCAAAACGGAGAGCAGCAAGCGATAACAATCTCTCGCCACATTCGACCCGGGGCTCGAATACTAATGCGAGCACTCCATACAACGCCACTCGTTATACAACCAACTTTATTCAAGATTTGTTTATTTCAGCGACAAAATAATTTTCAAGTAATATAAGGATTCATAATGTGTGACGTAAACACTTTGAGAGTTTCATAATGGGAGAAGTTCTTAGTTCGGCTTGTAGATGTAGACTTATTTGAAGAGAAAGTTAATAAGGCAATACTTTTTATGCACACTGGGTATGTTAAACAAGGTAAATTCAGTTAATGAGTGGAAATTGGTTTAAGTTAAACAGAGGATTGTCTGTGTAGTTGAATTTGTTCGGGAGATGAGAGTAAATTTATACACGTGCTTTTGATAAAGTAACACGATCAGCAAGTTCTTGTCACGGGGTAATTGGCTGAGCAGTAGTTTAACCGAGCGCTCAGAACGATTCTCTTACACGTTCAATGCTGAGTGTGGTATTGTTTTTTTAAGTAGGTCGTCGTGAGAGCTTTGATCGGGCTTGTTTCAACAAGGGTGCATATTAGGGCCAACTAAACCTTTGAAATGAGATAGGTTTTTTGTGTGATTTATAACCATTATACCAGCGTTGTTTATTCTTTAAGCCCCTAATCTTTCAAATTAAGAACGGTGATTAATTTTCTATTCTCCCTTTTATCTGTATTTCTGTATAAATAATTCCCCACATATCTCATTCCGATTACAGGAATATTTTTAAAAGTATACTTTTTATACTATTAATAATCTTCCGAAAAATATAGTCCATTAAAATGTAGCGATATCTCATCCTCAAGAAGCTGTCAAACTGATAATAATAGAAAGGGACCGAGCTATGTGCGAGTGAGCAAACAAAACGCGATCCGTCTTAATATTAATGTAGTTGTTAGGTTGGATGATGAATGGTGACATAGCAAAGCACTTTGCGGTAAACTGGTCCATTATTATTCTTAGCGGGGTGTTTAGTTACCAATTTAGTTAATTTAGATACATTTCCCTAACATTTTATCTACACTTTCAAAGAAAATTTTTGCAAACGTGTTGGACAACATCAGGAGTACGTTTGGTATTCAAAGCTGACCGCACCAATTCAATTACGATCAGGCAGTTTTTAAAACGAAACTGTGCAAAAACTATCGTCCATCTAAAGTTGTTTATTTTTCTTGTCTGTGTATCAATCTGTCCATTTAATGCACACACAGATTTTGTCGATGCTTAAAGCATAATATCATGTGACGTGGAGTGATGCGAAGTTAATTAAGCCTTTATTTTGTCGGTAAATGGCTTTGAGAAAGAGCAACACTTTTGAAAATTTAGCCTCAGTTTTTTACACCTATATAGTCTACTTTCCATTTAAAACAGGATTTCATAGACTTAGTCCAACTTACACGCAAACAAATTTTATAGGAACATACTTTTCCTTACTTAGACAGAGTGCATGAACCGAATCTCCTTAGATGTTAAGAATGGGGTGTTTTTCAAAATGTTCTGAGTCGAGTGTACCCCAGGAGTGAGCTAACTTAATTTATCGAACTTTTAGACGGTAGCTTAGGTTCTGTAAGCGGTTTTACACTTGGGTTAACTTCGCTTACTCTAGGCGTTGCTTTCGGCAAATTCTAGATTTGCTTTGGTTAACGATTTGTGAAGAGTTTGGATGTTTGACTGTATTAAAGTACGCCTTTATCTAAGCGAGATACAAAGTATCTTAGCACGTAAGTGTTAAATCTGTGACAGGTTATAAAGGATGTTCTTTAGGCCACTTTTTATTTTTTTTATCAAAGTTGATTATTTGTGTATTTATTTTTATATTACCATGTGAATTGTTTTATATCCTTTTTAGAAATACACATTTTTACTACACACTTTATTGTGACATGAAAAAGTGATTAACCTAGATGACGCATAATAGTCTTCTACTTTTATAGGACCTACATAATATATTAATTAAAACTTTAAGGGATTACAATAGATCTTAAAAATAATAATTACTATACAAATTTTTGTACTTTCAGTAACAACATTTTTATATCCAAGTCTATGACAACGATTTCATAACTTCACATTGTCGCAAAAATAGCCTCTCATTTTAAATTTAATCTTCCTCATTCAATTCAGCCAATTCAGTTCTTGTTTTATACGTATCTTCTATTACAAAATTCATTTCGTCCGTCTCTTTTATTTCATTTATCTTTTATTCCAAATTCTCTGCTTCATTTATATCTTTAGCTACATTATACAAGTGTTTGCTTTCCAACAATGGCGCTCTTTGCCGATCTATCTTCTTGCACATTTCTTAGATAAAACATGCAATAGTTCCCCGTACATTCTCAAGCACCATTAAGGGCCCCTCGGAAAACTTTCCGACAAAAACCAAGTTGCACCTGACATTGGTAATTGATATACGACACCATTAATCACTTTGTATTTTGCTGTATAAAGTTTATGTACCCGCGTCGTACCGACCGCCGGCGCCGCTGCCGAGAAATGGTAATTTTGTACCTACATAGGACAATTTTGGAAATTGTCATGTTAAGCAAAGTAATGATCTGCGTCCAGACGTCGCACTATCGATGGATGCAGTTGATTGATAGTTTGTGATGCTTGGTAAAGAAAAAAACATGTTTAGTAGGTACCTACATAGTACCCAGTGTATTACAAAAGGCTGACCTCTATTAAATTGCAAATGTTACGCGTAACGTGTTTTCAAAATATCCTTTGGTCAACCACCTTTGTATTTATTACGTTGAATTGCAGATTTACGAAAACATCTATCTCTTAAAAGTAGAAGTATTATCTTCCATATACCTAAATATGCGCCATCTTTTCCTTGAAAGGGTTTTAATAATATAAATGTGCCGTCCGTGGTTTCGATCCGGTGACATTTTTGGCTCTCCCTTACATAAATGGCTAAAGGTTTCAACCGCAAAAGGTTATCAGAGGGTCTAAGCTTCCTTTGATTTGCCTCGCATAAGAGTATATTGAGTATTATTGTTTTTATTTCTTTTACTAGCTCGGTCCGTGTCTTTGTCCCTATTTTAGATTTTAATGTGCTATATTTGTTTTATTTTGTGAATATTTTGACATAATAGACCTATGTATCATAGACATAGGGCAATAATAGAAATCGGAAATTCGTTTTCATCATTGGCGTTTGGATCTCTTTCTCTGCACGAAGACTTAAAACATAATATGTTAGTTATTTTGGTTTAATGAATTTGAGACTGCAAATTAAGCTAAATTACACAGACGCCCAATAAGTATGTAGGTATGTGTACAGTACATTATTGTATAGCTAATCGTAAAAAACGTAACAAAAATCCAGCTAACAAATATAAAAATAAACCATAATATATTACCTTCCATTGAAGTCTCGGGTATCTTCACAACAAAGTTGAACTTGTAACATAATACAGTTATGATATACTGAGTTTCGACTGCTAATATCAATGAATGGTGCCCTAGGGAGACCGACTCACTTAGAAATATCATTGAGGTTACGTACACTTCGGATAGGCACGATGAAATCCCTAAAGCATTTAGTTTAGATGTATAGAAATATGGTGGAGGTAAATATAGCTGGTTAACGTTCAGAGAGAGATTTTCTAGGATTTTTTAGATCATTTTCGCAGTAGGCCAGAAGGAGGCGGCTGGATGAACTTGACGCCTATGAAAAGGATTGGCCATAGAAAGCTATAAGAAGAGACGAGTGGGAGAAGAGGCCTTTGGCCTGCAGAGGGACAACCATGGCTAAAACTAAAATAAATAAATACAATTTTAAGATAACAATTCTGGTCTAAATGTGCTTTATGGGTAATTTACCTACGTTTATTGATGTCCAAGTGTACAACTGTAGATGGGCGACTATTTCTTAATGGATCAATTTTTTATGTAAGTCTTTAAATGCTGGTAGATAAGTGTTGAAAAGCAAATCCTTCCGCTATTCAGCTAACTATGCACATACACCATGCTTAAGAACACTTGGAGAGTATAAACTATTAGTTCAATACTCATCATTATTATCATAATAAGTAGGAAACTTAACTAGAAATTAAACAGAAGTAACATGAGCTAACAGATAATTACGAGAACATTCTAGTTCCAGAGAAATAGTTTAGTCCTTAACAATAAACGACTCATCCAAGTAATTTGAACTTAGTACTTCACAATATTTCAAGACTTCTAACGATATTGATACTGCTTAAGTTCCTTTAAACCATTTCAAAGCAAGAATGGTACGTATTAACTATCTGAGGTCATAGTTTAATGGTTCTCCTTAATTTGTGGCTAGTAATTAGACGTGATATAGACCTCTGTTTGATATTTGACCCTTCCGCAGGGCTAGTTAAGGTTACTGCCGAACTTAGTCCATATTGTCCTCTAGTAGATGGCAGTTGTGTGCCGTTAACCCTTCCTGCTTATGAGGTAAACTGTGATGTTTCTTAAATAAACGAGTTGCCTTTATAGAGATTAGGGGTTACTTACGAAATTGTGTTTTGTGTTCTTGTATCATGTGTACTATACTATAAGTAACTAGGTTAGTATCTAGTACTGTAGTACGGTAGTACGGTCACCGTTATCTATACTGTAACACTGAAATTTTTCCATTATGGTGTTATATTGAATCTTTACTACCTATATTAAAGAAAACTAAATTAGTTATCTAACCAATTCAAGAACGGCTGAATCAGTTTGACTGATCATTGGTGGGGAGATACTCATAACTTAGAACCAGGGGACGGACATAGAATAATTTTTATCTAAGGGTTTACTGAAAATCCTATGGGAACGGAAAAACACGGGATTGAGCGTATGAAGTCGCGGGCAGAAGTTAGTCTATACATATTTATTTATTTGGACATCCAGTTGCTACATATATAACACTAACTTATGCCCGAATACTGATACGTTACTCAATTTTAAGTCACGCTTAAGTATAGTTCTGTCACCACTAATTCTTTGTGAAATGACAGAGATATTTAAGCACGACTTAAAATTGAGTAACGTTTCAGTATTCCGACATTAGTCTATAGATATAAAACGTATTTGTTACCACGCCTTTTATTTTTCAAATAAACAAAAACAATAGTCAACGTTACATCAGACCCGTTTTTGACAAGCAAACTGGGAACAACAAGAAAGAAAAAAAATATTTATTTAACTACTGAAAAATATCACTGCTAACCAATTTACGAACGCAGATTTTTATGTAACCCAGTCGTCGTAACAGAGAATACCAGTGGAGTATGCAAACAACAGCTCAGTTGATTGCGACAGTTGAGCTACAAAGACCTGCAAAGGAAAGTGCTAGTGTTGTTCAATCATTTGGACCGAAATACCTGTACAGTTTCATCCTTTGTACTTGAATACAGATGTGAGCTCACAGGAGGTATTGGCGAGAGAATTCACCATTTCATTGAGATTTTCTGTGACGACATTTGTACTGTTATGCTTTTTTCTTTTAGTATCTAAAGGGTCACTACCAGATTTCCCGCATAGATGAAAGTGGTTGATATTTTTTGCTGTTCCTTTTTTTTGCTTTTTGAGATATATGTAGGTTTTGTTATTTGGATAGTGTTGTAGTTTAAGTTTTTGTATCTTTGTTGGGCTCCTTGGATAGAATAGATAAACGATCTTGAAATTGATGTTGAGTTGACCGAGGTTAGGATGTCTACTAACTTTAGTAGTTACATTATTGATTTTTTTTAAGAAAACGTTACCTCACATTAGGATTTTCTCCTGTGTCGTGGGTGCAATTACAAACATACAAGTTCACATACACAAATCAATCAGTTAAGTAAACATACAATAATAAATAATTCCACTATAACGCATATTAATATCTTCTTTAAACTTTAAAGCCAGACACATCTGCGGTGTTTCTCCAAACAAAATTCTAAGTTGTTTCGGCAATAACTCAAACGTTAGCGATTGTAGAACGTAAGTTAAAAGAACAAAGAATAAACTTTACTTGGATATTTCGCGTTGTATTTCTTCGAATGTGATACACGTTGTACTTGATACAGATATGTATATGTATTTGTAACAACGGCTGAATATATTTGAATATAATACTTGAGTGATTTTCCATGTCTGTACGAAAATTAAAGGTAAGACATGGGGGTTTTATTTCGAAAAAATGGTTTTTGATATTATCTAGTATTTTGTGTGGCGTATGTTTTGAAAGATATTACCTAGATTTATATGATTTATAATGTTATAATTGTCTTCAGAAGAAATGATAAATACAAGGATAAAGTCCACGTAAAGATGTAATTGTTAGTAAGTTCCAACACACCAACACTAAATACACACACGCCACTCAGAAAAGCTATTTGCAATGCACCCTAAGTACTCAACGCATCCAATTTGCAAACGAGGACGGACAACGAAATAAGACCTAAACCAAAAAAGTCCATTCAATTAAAACATCACGTTATAACCAGCCAACTAATTCATAAGTCACAGCTCAGAAAAATTAATAAAGTCATCAAAGCAGATGCGCCATAAAAAATCGGTTAAAAAAAAAGAATAAAAATGAAACAAAAAGTTCATTAGTTAGCAATTACAAGCACAAGCCAACGGAAATGATAATGAACCGGGGCGTGGAACACAATTAAAAATAAATTTCCTCTGTTTTTAACAACAATATCCGAACTATCCCATTTTAGGGTTCCGCTTGGCAGCAGGTGGAAACCACACTCGTTATGTCTCTATCAACGAGTACAGTGGAGGGGAAAACAATGTAGGTTTAGATTTTTAGTATTTTTCGTACCAAATTCGATGTTGAATTTAAAATTTGAAAATAAGGGGTCAGTTGATATTGATGGATAGCATCATGATATTCGAATGAGAGAATAATAGACAAGAAGGTAATACCGAAGTTTTAAAGTAACCGTGTACAGTTGAGAAAGAAGATCTGAACGTCGTCGTGTATCAAATTCAAGTATCAAGATTATAATTGTTTGTCTAATAAAATGTAGTTTACAGTTGCAACAGCATAGGTATTTCATCAATAACACCACATGGAATCCCAAGTCGAATTAAAAAAAGACCGATGTGGTAGGTATACATGTATAAAGCCAGTTTCCATTACCAAAATTCTAACATACGATACTAAACAGACCAATAACGATACACCACGTGTACAACACTACAACTAATTAGCACTGCTTTGTATATAACACAAGATTTATTACTGAACTTGTACGCTATCTTAATTAGAGCTTAAAAGGTATATAATATACTAACACTTATTCTCTACTAGGTACTAGTACTTGATGCTGCAGCATCAGACTATTCCTTTTAATATTGTAATGCGTCTGTACTAGATGTTTTGGTACCAGATTTTATTGTGATGCTTTTAAGTAAAAGGATAATTGCCCTTGCCCTTTTTAAACGCATACAATCTACGATTAATGAAATAACGTTTAACATTAATGTAAGTCTACGGTTTAATATTTGTTGCAATCCTTGTGGTAGTGTTTGCTAATGGTAAAACATGATCAAGTTATATTTCGATCATGAATTTCTTTTCTATAGAAACATGTGCAAATTGATTGTGAAATTGACATTAGGTGAAAAAAATGTTAAAATCGAAAACGCCGTTTAACACTACGCTAATCATGAAAATTTTACCCTTAATTAACAATACAAAAAGAATGACCTTACTTGAAATTTCTTTATTGAATTTAATTGATTGTTGGCAACACACGTTGCGGTTCCATTAAACCTCGCTGTTTCGTATATTCCGTTGCTCGACAGTGTACAAAGGTGAAATAAAACATTAATTGCTGTCAGGCGTCGAGGGGCGAGACAAAAGGTTCGTTTTTTCGTAACTATTGTACGTACGGGACCCTCCGTTACGGTTCGGAGGCAAGCCTGTTTCGGCGCAATGAAAAAGCAATGTTGATCGATTTTTTTTTTCCACGGTTTTGCGGGCACTGAAAAATTGTGGTCTTCCTATGTTCTATGTAGGTAGGTAAGTACGTGTTTAGAAAGTTTTATTTCTGCTGTTTGATTTGTAATAGTGCATGGATCATTCTGAAAGGAACATTTTATACTTTTAGTGCTGTCGACACCTCGTGAATGAACTAATAAAAAAATGTACCACAATTTACTGTACTTATATCAAATTTTCCTAGACCATGCTATAATAGTCCAATACTAGTATCTGAATACTAAGTGCAATTCGAGATTAATGAGACGATTAGTTAGATAAATACAACCAAAAGAATTGAATTAAAGACCCTAATAGGCGTCTCACTGAATACTAGACCAAAACGTTTTCAATACATTCAAAACTGGAACAACTCACAGAAGCATACAGATAAGAATTAGTTCAACTCATACATCATTATTATCTTCATTAACCGACATATATTCCACGAACCTCTTAATACTTCATTAAGAGAAAGTTATCGGACAATCACTGGAGATACTTATATGAGCTCACATAAATATTTATGATAAAATCAAAATATTTATAGATAGATTTATGTCAATAATATGATGTTTAATTAAAAGGAGTAATAAAATGAGAACGCTTTTATCTCAAAAACCAATTAAAGTTGGTTTTAACCGGTTTTTATAAGGGCCCGTAAAAGTTGTGTACATAGTCTGCTGTAGTGTGCCGTACTTTAAGCTAGTGATGTGAAATTGACTGGTTTAAGAAGATGTCAATATATATTTTCTTTAAGTTTTTAATATTACTATGGTTTAGTTTTTATGTTGTGTATTTTGTAAATAACAGAAAGTTATGTCTAACGTGTAAGTACTGCTTAAGTTCATAGTTACCTATTACAACGTTGCTATGTTGCTAATGATATTATGAAATGAGCGTTACCGATAATACCATGAAACATGTAACATGCACTTAGAACGCCTCAACTCACTAATCATTGACCTTAAAGAAATTAACACTTTACTATCTGACATCAGCAGCATAGTTTTATGATATAGCAGAATCATATAAAAGTATCATCGTGTAGAGACTATATGAAGAAATAAAGGCAATCAAAGAGAAATGCTTGTTATTGTTATGTTCGAGTCAGCGCATTGTAACCTGTTGCTATGAACGTGTTCACTTGTAATCTTTTAATCCTTGCAGTTCACTCGCATGATAGGGATTGAAGGAAATTATATGCTAAAAGTAGAAGCATCTACAGTGTGAAGTTAATGAATTATTTATTTTTAAAAAACTCTTAATTTTGTTAAGTAAAGCTTTAGAAAGGTGTTACTTTTTATATTTCTTCATAAAAATCTTAATATATTATAAATATCACCCATTTTAAAAATTCAAATTCCATCCTATTCAAGAATTAATAGCAAAAACCAACAGTTTAAAGATGAAAGCGCACAATACACTAAAGCATACTAACATCAAATGCATACTCAAAGAAATTCCAAAACACTCAATAAAAATACTCAGTCGCATTCACTACGGCTGAGTTTAGTCCCATCACTAGAGAATTTGACAGTGGCGCGGCTAGCGTTGTGTTTGACGTGTTTACGACTACAAGTGAATTTACAACCTTTTTGTGATTGTCAGATTGGATGGCCGATAGTTTTACTATAGAGTTAAGTGTTGTAAGTATAGTTTATTTAGGTTTTCTGTGTGAAGAAAATGATGCTTAGACTTTGTGGACGGTGTTGGTAAAATGGTTGAACAATTTATTGTGCGATGTTGACTGGCAGAGTTTTAGATATAAAATCATTTTATACAGTATCGGTGGCAAAAAAGCCCACCTTATTATTATTATTAGTTGTGTATTATCTAGTACTAAGGTGATTGAACTTCATGATATGGCATTAATGTGAAATGTAAAAATATAGAAGATTTTAACGTAATTTCTAAGGAATCACAAGTATTTATTACATTTTAATCAACGTGACAATACCACTTGTAAAGCCAAAAGAACATAATAAATTACTAACTACAAGACCAATTCACTCCAATACAAACACCGCACATAATCATTTACTAAATAATATCTTCAGTCTAACGAAATAATTATCAAAGTCCTTTGACAATAGCTTTATTTCTATGTAACACAATCAATAAGATCCCATACAAAAAATTAGTGTTTATTCGACATTACCACTGCAAAATAACGCGTTTCCTAGAAAATCACACAGTTTGCTGAAGTGGAAAATAAGAATCTATTTCGAACGATTCCTAGGAAAGTGTCAGTGCATAAAAGAAATATTTAGCTTAGTAGGTATTTAATGGGATTTTGTTTTTTAACTGACAAGTTTAGATAGTAGCTTCAATAGACAATTTTTTATAAGAGTTAGTCTATCACTGTTCACTAGTCCAGAACTTGATAAGGTTCAGATTGGATTCTCTCAAATAGCTTAGAATACTAGCGTAGAGACATGGATTGTAGTGTTATCTTCATAAATGCTAGTTATTAATTTTACTTTATATTCAAGAGAAATAATTTGACCTATTTTTGAATATGAAGGCAAGACCAGTAGCGCAATCGAATACGTAACTTCGTGAGTTAGGCCAACGTCCAAGTAACAGCTGAACATTGCTCCAGGGCTGTCAAATAAATGTCGAGTGGTTCTCAACATTTTTATAGCTGTAGACGTAAACGCTAAACGCTTCTTTACGGCCTGATTATGTCTCTTGCGATTGCGAAAGCCCTGATGCAGAAACGTGCTTCAAATAATCCAGATACTATTTTAAATAATCCAAATTGTGGTTCGAATTTTCGAAATGCGTGCTTTAATAATACTTTGTCTTTTATTGTTGGAATTTTTATTATAGTTGTTTCCTGATACGTGAGATTCTTGGATTCGCTTCAATGTTTTGTTAACTCCAGTTGGATTTATGGATTTTTTTATAGTGGCAATTATGTTGAAGACAGGAGCTCTCTTAACAAATTATTTGTTTTAGCTAATTTGACGTTCCATAAAGTTTATAGTGATGACGGCTGTGATGAATTGGTTACTAAGTGATTTCTGTCTTATCTTCTAAAACGTTCAATTTATTTTAATAAACTTTAAAACTTTCCTAAGGGAATATTTATTAGTGTTCACAGATTTTGTTATAAGTCCAAGTTTTATATTTTACTTTCATTATTAAATTGTTGAATAGACGATCCTTTATCGGATACAAGGTACAGGTCACACGTCCATCTAATCGCGGCCGCACGTGTAACGTAACAAGACCGCAACTAATGTTCGGTTTTGTACCGAAAGTGAACGACACAACACACGGTCGGATTTGTAATGTTGTTACAGAGATGCGTTTTAGTCAGTTGTGGTGCAGAAGTTTGAACTTCTGTACACTGATAAAAGGTAGCGTATTCGAAAAAGGTCAAAGCATTTGTTTAAGACTATTGAAGAAGTTTACTTTTGAAAGAATAGGTATACTGAAACTGTCGATCTTCCAATCATGCATTAATTTTATTTTGAAGAATGTCCTCCTTACGCTTCGGTATTCTCCTATTACATGGGTACCAATTGCCGCCCAGCTTCTGATTTAATCGTGTAGTCAAAGCTAGTTGCTGGATTACAGTGAAAATAAAATATAGTACAATGTGAATTTTACAAATTTGTCAATCAATCGACGTGTGTGGACAGAAAGTAGTAAAAACTATAGAGACTGTATTTTTTTCATCACAAAAAGTAAACACAGTAATACATCTCCATTCCTATTCATTGCGGTTCTGATTGTATGTCATAGTCGTGACGTAAAAGCTTTTTGATTGTACCAACAGCAAATATGGAAAGCGAACGAGATTCGTAGTTTAAATGCATTTTCGCATGCACCATTTTTGGTATGGAAGCGAAAGTGTGTCAATTGTTTACTAGGCAGATTGTCAGCGGCAAATGACGGGATAAATGTGAATGTTTTTATTGAAATGTATACTTTAAATACTTCCTTTAAAGTATACTTTTCAGAACCGAGTACAATACGAGTATAAACAGGTACTGTAAGAAATTAAGGGACTGGCACATTTAACAGAGATTAAGCAGTAGTGTTCTTTGATAAGATGAACCTTTAAATATGCAATCTCCAATCCGTTTGCGAAACGTAGAGATTAGGACAAACATTAGCTAAAAAGCATTGGCAGTGGATCGCCATGGGCTATTAATAATTAATTATGACATGTAGGCAGAGGTGCACATTATGCCACTGTACAATGTAACACCCACTTTTCACTATTTATGTTATGAGTCCCATGCAATAAGGGGTGACCCGATTGCCATATACTGGGCACAATTCCAGACTCCGTGCTACTACTGAGATTTTTTTTAAAAACCCAGTAATACTTTGCCCTACTCGGGAATCGAACCCGAGACCCCTTGGACTCGCGACCATTCGGCCAACGAGGCAGTCTTATAATTAATTATGATACTTTAAAAACCATGAACATAAACTATTTGAAGGCAATCAATGATGTAAGAGTAGAATATTGTGGGGTACATTGCTGAGAAGAGGGTCCATCAATATGTTTATGGGGTCCGATTGATTTTAGGGCTACGAACACATGGGGTTTGGCGATCTCTGTGGTCTTGTTACGCTTCTGAAGTTGTATAAATTTAATAGCACTGCGGTCAATAGAAAAAGGACGTCGATATTGTTAGATACAAATAGTATTTGCTGCGTAAATGTTAGTATAATATTTAAGTTGTAATTCCTGGAATCTTCTTTGAAACATCATTATAATACTCTATTAATACTACTGTCTGTATGTTGTCAGAGTATTATTAGAGTCGACAACAACTATTTACTTTCTAAAGTACTAGAATGTCGAGTCAATAGTCTTAGTAACAGATTTGTAGAGTAAAAGTACTTTGTTTATTTAGTATTACTATTATTTCAGTGACTCTCAGATAGCGCTTCCACGAAGTTAGTCGTATTGTTGTTAGTGAAACTATATCTGACTATTTAACGTCAGATAACTGACCTAAAGACCTTACTAGATATCGTCGAAAAGACAAAAAGGAAATTAGACTTTAACTTATAGGTATTGGTGTATATAATAAGTATCCAACTTTGCAACAACTGTTGACATACTTATACGTCACATCATCGACATCGTCGATGGATAAAATATGGCTACTGCCGAACAAATGCCTCCTTATGTAGGGGTGTTTGAACCACCGAAACTTTAGCTACTGCTAGTAGTATCCATTCAACGGTGACTGGTCACAATTTTAAGACATAATGTTGGTACCCGAAACAAGGCTTGAGGCCCATGTAAAATTGAATGTTAGAGAAATCTAAACTTACCATCTTGCTTCACCGTATTCCCCAGAGGTCCGCAGCTCGCAACCCACACTACCAGTATCCACCGCAGCATGAGCCCTGCCCTGCTCCTCTGCAGCTCCGGCTGGTTGTGGAAGTGACGAGCCGTCGGCCGAGCCTGCACTGCCATGGTAGCATCAAACGAGGGACCATTGGTGGACCAGCTCGTTCACATTGTTTTATGACCTGGGAAAGAGAATAGTTGGTTAGGTCCAGGTGAATAATATGTTGACAGAGTTAGTGAAGTAAATTAATCATTTAAGTGTGGAACTGTGGATGACGATGAGGAGAAACTATTATACTAAACAGTTATCATAGGTGTATTCGTTTTTAGAGTGTCTTAGAGTGTCTGTACGTACTATTTTATGTAGAAGTTCAATCAAAATGGTAGTACATATCTGCATTTCTAACCTTGATGCACATCAAACTCCAGATAAAATGCTGACCAAGACATTATACATTTTTGGCACCTAATTTTATCAAGGAACTATAGAATAGCATCAAAGTTCAAAGCCCTATTCAGTTGTTCTTGTTAAGCCAATTTTTTCCAAGGTCACAGTGCAAGGCCGAGCCCGTAAATTTTATTGGACAGCTATAATTTCCTGTCACCCCCTAACACTAATAAGTGGTGCTACGCATTAACATTTAATGGCAAAATTATCTGACCTTAAACAAATTGACGTGGATGGAAAGAGGCTAAACGTGCCGTATCGAGGGATTGGCCTTCATAAATCATAAAGCTACAACTGATGTAAGATAAGGTAGGTTTTAAGTCATCTTTGAAGGACCTTCAATATACAGTCGTGTAAGGTTAGGTAGACGAAGTAGTTGATTCTGCTTTATATTAGGTGACTCTAGTTGCGGAATATACGAGGAACAAAGAAGACGTCGCTTTAGAACATACTATTGCTAGTATTTGCGATAACAATTGCCTTCTCCAAAATCAATTAGATGTGATATTCTTGACTATAACATCAGTCAAAGACTGTTACTAACTTGTTACATAACATAACATCACGCCCTTTTAGCCCCGAAGGGGTAGGCAGAGGTGCACATTTCGGCACTTAATGACAATGTAACACCCACTTTTCACTATTTATAAGTCCCATGTAATAGGGGGTGAGCCTATTGCCATATACCGGGCACATTTCCAGACTCCGTGCTACTACTGATACTTTTAAAAAACCCAGTAATACTTTGCACGACCTGGGAATCGAACCCGAGACCCCTTGCCCAGCAGTCGCACTTGCGACCACTCGGCCAACGAGGCAGTCATTAACTTTTGAGTACTCATAATATCCACCTAATTGGGAACAAGGAAATAGCTATAAAAGACTGCATCTTTTATTATTATTAATCATTGCTATTCCAGCAATTGCAAGTTTCAGCAAATTGTTGCTTAATCTTGATGGTCTCATTATTGATGTTTTTACGCACATCTTATCTTGTAAGATTACAATCTTGCTTGTAGGCTGGGGCTGCTGCCGGGCACTTTGCCAAGTACTTGTGTATTGCAATTTTTCCTATTGCTGACTCGATTAAATCGGCAATATATCGTTTATATGAATTTTGCTGAATGGAATTTGTTTGTAATTATTTTATTTGTTCTTTTTGTTACTTTTTGACTTAGGTAATAAATGTGATATTATATGAGCATAATTTTTACGTACGTACGTTTTGTTTTTTAAGTCAGAGATCTACTAAACGAAGTAGCAGATATTGAAACAGTTTGCATGCAGCTAAATAAAGAGTGAAATACCCAATTATTATTTTTAATCATCTCAACTACATAGAATATTCTCAAGTTTTCTGATATTAATTTTAAATTAGATGAAAGTAATGAACTTGTATTAAATTAGTAAAGTATCTTATCAAAGTAGCACAAGACTAGGCAAGGCGCATTCTACCGAGTTCTGGCATTAGGCCAAATGAATAATGGAAGGACGATGAAGAATTTAACAAACTATTACAGTAGTTGAACAGAGCTATAAAAGATAGATGCTCTTAGATTTGATTGCAATGAAAATCTTTTATAAATTTATATTAAACTGCCTCGTTGGCCGAGTAGTCGCAAGTGCGACGGGCAAGGAGTCTCGGGTTCGATTCCCGGGTCGGGCAAAGTATTACTGGGTTTTTAAAAATTCTCAGTAGTATACAGCACGGAGTCTGGAATTGTCCCCGGTATATGGCAATAGGCTCACCCCCTATTACATGAGACTCATAACATAAATTGTGAAAAGTGGGTGTTACATTGTACAGTGGCATAATGTACACTTCTGCCTACTCCTTCCGGGATAAGAGGCGTGATATTATGTTTATGTTTATATTAAAACTTTTGTGAGACATATTAAATTAGTTATTTAGTTTTTGGCTTCCCCACGTAACTGTTTGACCAGTAGCAGCGCGACAGTCACTGCGTCGCGGATCGCGGAATGCTGCTCATGAATATGAGCCTTTAATGTGGCTTGAAACTAGTCGAGTTTCTCGTCAAAAAGTTACCTGAATAAGCCCAAAACATAATAATATTTTACAAGGCAGTTTTGGAGATTAATTAAATAAAGTTTTACAGAATGTACACCAAATAGTAGATATGACATAAGATTATGTAATTGTTAGTGTTGCAACAGTTCTTGGTTGTTAGTTCAAAGTAAATTGGTTGTGGTGAGGTGTTCGCTGAAGATGAAGTGGTTTAATGTAATGATTAATCAACATATCATACAATATCACTTAAAAATATAGAACAGTAAAACTAAGTTTAAAAAAAAATAAAACGCAATCTCTATCTTTACAAATTACTCTATACCTCGTAACCATAGAAACAACAAAACATCGAGTTGTTTCATAACGGAACAGAGGGCGGAAATCGAACTGCAGATTTACTTTCCGCAAGACTCCGTTTCTTTTATTTATACTTCTAGGTGTATTTTGTTTATTTCTCCTTCGTCATTATTTAGGAAAAATACTGGTATTTTCTTTCTTTGCACGAGAAGAATTCTTTGCCGAACACGGTGATATCGATCGACGTACTTATTACATACTTAGATAGAATTAAATTGAATTACCCGTCTATTACTTCGTCAATGAAATTAGCTTATTTGTATAAGGTACTGGTACACAGAATGGCCTAATAGGGCTGATGCCGATACGGAACCACGGAGAACGTAACAGGATACCATGCCTCCAATTCAAAGTGCAGGAATAGGAACGGGGTTGTTTTTAGTCAGTAAGAGTCTGACCTCCCTCCTCCCTCCCTTTCACTTCACTCAAGGCAGGAGGAGTAATTCAATGCTTTACCCCAGTAAAAAAAATAAAAATAAAAAAGCGTATAACCATCACCGCCGTCAGTAAGCTTATTTATTAGTTCGGCACATTCCATGGAACCAGATCCATCGGCCATGTCGATGTCAATATGGAAAACGTCCATGTTAAAGGAGATTTATACTATTAGTGTCAATGCTACTAATTAAAATGGAACCTGTGAACTCCGAGGTGAATGTGACATAGATAAAATGCATACAGTCACACTAAGGCAATGATTAAGAAAATGTTATTTACCAACACAACGCTGTGCAAATTCGTTTGAGATGCGAAAAACATTTTGGAGATTTGATCGTATTACTTTAATTTACCCTTTTATGGTAACAGCAAAAGAGCAGACGTATCACCTGATTGTAAGCAATCGGCGATACCCATGAAAATCGACAATTCCAGAGAAATTTCCAGTTGTGGATCTTTTGGGACAGAGATTTGATGATTGAGGACTTCGGGATTTGGGATAATGGGGGGGGGAGGATTAGTAGTAACGTAACCTAACCTCCTCGAGGCTCCTTAAGATATTTGACATCACCGTAGTAGGAACCGAAAAAAGAAAATTTTTCGAAAATTTTTAATTTAAAAAGAACCATAATTATCTTTCATTTTGTATCCGAAACTTAAAAACAGTTATTAATACGAAGGCATAATAGAACGTACACAAAGTTTTGAATATTTCGACCCACATGTTTACTCACTCGTTATGTGTGTAATTAACGCTCAAATTATACGAGTACTTACCAAAGACATGTGTACTAAGATAATATTTTGTAATCGTACTGAAACTAGTATTTGAGGAGGCATTTTTCGGTTGGTTATTTCTGATGAAGTGATTTCTGTGTGACTGTGTATGGCTGTTGTTACATCGATATTATCTGAAGTACTAATTATATTTTTGGTTATACGGACGGACAAGCTTCTAAACAAAGAGGCTTTCACATTATAATATTACTAGCGACCGTGCAATATGCATGTATTATATACCTCTATATAACCCTTCCTTAAGAATTACACTATCTATTAAAACGTTGTTGCGTAGTTTTAATGATCTAAGCATAAGGGACCGACAGACGGCGGATAGCGACTTTCTTTTATACTATGTAGTAATAGTAATAGTGTGATTAGCTTAAAGTTGTATATGTCTATACTTATGTAAATGGTAGTCCATTTAGCATATTATATCTACGAGGTAAATCAGGCTTTATTTAGGTAAATGAAGATTTAGTAATTGAAAATCTAATAATTGGTCGCGGTCGCCGAAACAGATACAGCAGTTTAATACAATTATGACTTAATTAATATCAACTCTATTACTATGTGAACATAAAACGTACCTTAACGTACTAAACACAGGTAATATTTTCCAATAAACCTAATCTGAGAGGGATACCTTTTAGAGAAGTGCTACGGACCAATCATGCGGTATAACCTAGCGGAATGACCTACAAACGCTCACGCACACCCTAAAATTTATTACCGTAATAGTAATATGATTGAACACATCGTGATCGTAATTTCAACCGTGGTTCCATGTCTAATAATGTTATTTTTGTCCCACCAATCAGGTGATCGCGTGACGGGGGAATAATCCGCGCCAATTAAATTTTACGGCTACTCTGCACCTTATCATACAGTAACAAGGTTGTAATTCAAATGGCTTGTGGTGATATAAATTTGCTCTTTTATCACAAAACTTGGTATAGTGAGTTATCGTGTTGCCATTGTCTCGAAATGTCGCGCTGATCGAGTGTTTTATTCTTTGCAGGAATTTTAGTGGATCGAAATAGATGATGGTTCGTTCGTTTTGGAGTAACAAAGGGATTGAAATGAAGAAGCTTTGGTTCAAATTGGTTTGATTGGTTTCTTATTGGTAGTTTATTTTAAATACTGTTGTATTTGTCCATGTGAAACATCGGCAAATTATAACGAGGTAGTAGAAACTAAAATTATTAGGAGCATGACAAATAAATTCATAATATTTGTTAGGGCATAACTCTGCATTAGAAACGGCAATGAGAATTGAATGCACGGTTGGCGCAGTGGCTGGGCAACTGGCTGGCACGCAACGTATCACGGGTTCGGTTCCCGCACGGAACAACTCTGGGTCTGGGTGTCAAACGTATGCGAACTCGTATCTTTGTAAACGTGTTCTACCTCTAGTATGGACACCGCGTCTAGGCAAACGTAGTGTAAGGGGTCCTCCAGCTAGGTGGAGTGACGACATCCGCAAGGTGGCTGGCAGCGGTTGGATGAGAAGAGCTGAAGACCGATCAGTGGCGTGCCATTGGGAGGCCTATGTCCAGCAGTAGACAAATACGGGCTGATGATGAAACGCACCCATACAGGAGAAAATCCTACTGTGAGGCAACGTATTTAAAAAAAGTATACCTCTATAATATCAACTAAATATTCCTATAACATTTTCTTCTTCTAAGTAGTATTATAGCTAAGCAAAGCGCTTTATAAAACCATTTCAAACTTCAATGCCTTTAAATATTCGGAAGCCAAACTCGCTATAATACGGGAAGCCATTCTATTAGAGATGTGAAAAATGTTATCGTAAAATATTTATTAATAC
The DNA here is from genome assembly GCA_038387885.1 of Spodoptera picta. NCBI lineage: Eukaryota > Metazoa > Arthropoda > Insecta > Lepidoptera > Noctuidae > Spodoptera > Spodoptera picta. The sequence continues at coordinate 427,518 of JAZHFQ010000185.1, forward strand.
GATCTTATAAATTTTTATGTCTAAGTTGATGAATTAGTACCTCGTTACTGAGTACTTTATGTATTTCGTTTGGCCTTTAACAGATTTTAAAGGTATTAAAGTGCTTAAATTTATTATTACGTCGTAAAATAATATTTATATCGATACCGTATTAGGATGGTATTTTTTCGGTATTAGGTCCAATAAATTTGGGATCAATTGGTGCTGTAATATTTGTGATTATTTAAATTTGGTTTAATCTTATTTGGATTTTTTATTCAATTGGTACTAGAAATAAAATTATTGAGGCTATTTGAATAATATGGGATTTGATATTGTACTGGCAACATACGGACACTAAACATTCGAATCTAAATAACAAGAAGTCTGGAGTTGCGTGCATAAATATAATAGGTATGTAAGTATACAGCTGTCTGTCCCTACTAAGAATAACAGGTGTGATGCCCCAAACACAAAGTGAAAGTCTTCAAAGAATGCCGAAGTACCAATAATGACAATACAATTTTTTTCCAACTTTACCAAAAACAACTTTAGCTTAACGATCATTCCGTTTTTGCCACCTATAACCACTACAAGACATGATTGTTAAAATCGATACCAATAAAACAATCCAAAAAAGTATGAACCTCATTTTTAAAAAAAGCCTTTACAACGTAATTGCTTTTTAAAACCACACCTTTGCTTCTAAATAAAAGGATCATGCTCCAAAAAACGACCAACATTGGCCTTTGAATCAATTTCACGATACATTACTGCATTACCAAACACGACATGTGCAATCATACTCGTTAGACCATCAATGGATAATGCAGTTATGCCACTGTTTGTTGGTGATCCATTGAAGTTCAAGGCAGGTAGTTGGCCCTATTTTACAATGGCTGTATCGAAGTGGTTTGGTATCTTCCCATAGCTATTGACACGTCAAAATATTCGAGAGACGATTCGAAGTAAGGCTTTCTTATTGAGATTTGTTCAGTCAGCTTTGTTACAAGGAATTTATGGGGGAGTATATCCATACTCCCCCATAAATTCCTTGTAACAAAGCCTTCAAGCCTTCAAGCCTCAAAAATTCAAAAGTACTTATCCAAGTACTTTTGAATTTTTGAGGCTTGAAGATTTTATTGAGTTTTATGAACCAATTCTTTCTTTGTTTGCTATAAATATCGTATTGAATCTCAATTATTTTTTTCCTGGTATCACTGCTATTTTCATAAACAAAAATTCTCACAGAATATATAGGCAAAAACTAAAAAAAGACTGTATTGAGTATTGAAATTGTGTTTCCAATAAATGTACCATTTGACCGATTTGTTGGTTTTGGATTCAATCCCTAGATTGTGTAACTGAAGCTTTCAACTTAAATATGTATGTTAGTGATTTATGGTGAAAAAAATGATTGGTTAATTTGGCGATAGTGTAAAACTATAAATCATTACTGTTATAATAACAGATCAGAGGTATAATATAAAACTTTTATGGCCTGTTACATAATGTATGACTGAGTTTCTAGTACCTAGCCTAACTGACAGGGTAATTAGACAAACATATTATTTTCTATACAAAACATGGTTCCAGTAACTAAAACAGATATTGTAAAAATAACAGGCCATTCGTGCAAAAATCTTATGTCAGAAGTCATCATTGACTCCTTCTTATCGTCAACATCATTAGTAAAATAGTCCAAGAAAATAATATCTTTCGTTCAGATCATTGCTCCATATTAGCAGATCCACATTTACGATTGACCATCATGTTATTATGTCATGTCGAATGGTGATAAAAATCCCCATCACGATTATTGGCGTCTAATTTTATTGATGTATAGCTTCCGATGATTTGTGGAAATTATGGTAAAGAACAACTGTTCTTTATTAGTATTTAGTGTAGCTGTAGGTACGTATTTATAGAGAATAAAATAATTTTATAGATATTGTTATGGATTTTAGGAAATCTCTTTCTGAAGAGAAGACAAGTTTCTTGACTGTATGCTCTATATAGAGGTACCAAGTTCTGAAATTTATAAAACCAAAAAGCCATCAATCTTTGCGCAGCCGAGGAATCGAACTTAAAATCTCATGGTCGGTAGCCGAACTAGCCACGAGATAGAAACAATTATAAGAAACGAAAAATTACAAAAAAGTCGAATGTCTTATTGATGGAGCTTTGGACGTCTTATTTCATGGAAAAAGAAGCTTTATTGGTTTATGTCAAAGTACACATTTTGTGTAAGAGTTCATCCATTCAACGACTATCTTGGTTTCACAACGTACGCACCTCTCGTTTTCAAATTAAACCGAAACGCCAAGAATAATCAACCAATACGTTATATGTCATTTTAAATCAGCTTACAAATTAATATACAAACTGTTAATAAAACTGATATAAACACAAATAAACTATAAAACAGTCTGCCTCTAATCCGAGTGATTCATGTCGAACCGGTTTGAATGCACCTTTAGTTACAGCATTAGTTAAACTTAGGCAGGTGTTGTGTGAAACCACATTTTTCTACTTTTTATTACTTTATTGAAAATTTACGGTCCAAATATTTATACGTTTTTCGAAAGTTTCGAATTTAAAGTATAAACTGTTTTAAATGAAATGTTTGTAGTACTTTTGAATTATTTGAATTCATTCCGAAACTGTTTATGAACAACTATTTGAATTTTATTTTAAATGAAGTTAGTTTTATTTTACCTAAATGTTTTACTAAATGTTATTTGTTTCTGCTATTCGTCTGTTCCAATAAGTTATTAATTTTAGTTATGTAAATATATTTATATTTACAGTATGGTGTTACTAATTGATATTTGATAAAAAGCTTAAACATATGATAATGAAACCAATATGAATGACCTTTCACTATAATGAACAAACAACGAGTAATTAAAAAAAATATGAGCTGTAAATTGCACAATAATAATTGATAAGAGTTTGCAAACATCATGGATATAAAATTAATCTGTAGTGAACTTAAGAGTAAACAATAAATCTTTAATAAGCATATTATAATACAAACTGTTAGTGCTATTTTGAAGACAGCTCTAAAGACAAAACAAAGGGATGATTTCAAGCACAAGACTCTCTCAAGACATGACTATGAATACTTCATTACAGAAACTACCTACACTACTACACATCACACAGTACAGAAGCCAACACGTCTGGGCAACCACTACCTGTGCCCTATTACTATTCCCAAGACATAGTCCACGTTTGAATATCAAAGAAGATACTAATCTTGTCACGACAGTTTGCCTTCAAGTGCCTATTTTTAGAAGACAATAAATTAAAATGATTAACATAGTATGAAGAAGAGTAGCATTGGCACAGATCCAAATCAGATAGCTAATGACTTACTAAAGGTTCCGCTGTTTGAAATACTTTTAAGTACAAAAGGATATAAAATTGATGAGAATAGTTTTGATTGCAATATGAACTTGAAGTATAATCCTAAGATTTCTTCAAATTTCTTTTCGTACTAAGAACAAAAATGTTAGAAGTCCAAGTACAATAATATAGATAGATTCAATATTTATAAAACAACTTGCTAATCAGAAAATACGAAAGTATTGTCTAAGTAGCTTTGGTATCGTTATGTATCTATTCTTTAGCCACAAAGATTTCAAAATTAATCAGGCCGAGTAACTATTTTTCATTCAAGAAACAGTCAATTTACTACAGCCCAATAAGTGCCAATATTTCAATGATACAAATGAAGACCACAGATTAGGCAATTACATCACCCTCGCCCACAAAAATGGCCCTTCTCTTGATTACTTAATATACGTGGGAAGATGCACAAATGGCACATGCTTTTTCATATTTAACTTGCCCAGTCCAAGATCCGTTGTAGTGGAAACTGGGGTCTAATACTTAGGGACTCCAGCAAATGGTTTGTTAAATAAATTATATTGTGGAAGCTAATGAACTGAGAGATGAGTATTTGGCTCCAAAAACAACATAAAGAAGAAGGGATAGAAAATATGAAGAAAGCAGTAGAAATGATTAAATAGGAAGAAGTAAAAATATTTTTACGAATAAAGTCAGGAACAGTTGTAACAACTTAGCTATTTTTCACAAACAGTACCTAGTCTAACCTAAATCCACAGCTAATCGATTCAAAAACTTTTGCCAATAAATTAAAATCTTATTTGGGAAAGTTTCGCGATAAATCTTTTATCTTAACTCCCGTTCCTGTCACGTCGAAATCAAATAGTTTTCGAGAAGCTGATGGTTACGTGACCTATGGATGTACCATAAAGGACCCGTAAAAGGTCGCACATGTTTTTGGGTAAACGTGGTTGGGTAAATATTATGACATTCTAGAGGATTTCGAAAAACATCACATGGAATTTAAATTAAATTTAGTGGTTACTATAAAGATTTGTCTTATCGAGTCTATAAATCAGTAATTCTACATATACCTCTACATATTCGTCATACACAATTCGTTAGCTACATTTTTTGGAGTAATAATAATCACCACCAACTTCGACACAACAAAATAGTTTACTTGCACACCTAGAACATTATTCTGGACCGATTTGCGTCTTCAAATAGAGCTAACATATTCATAAAAGTGCTTTCTAGATTTCCATAGTCGCCTGTGATCTGCATCATTCATAGATTCAATCCACGACCCCGTTCTTGATCGATCTGAGCTATACTCAGGAGTCCTACATTTCCATTCAAAGCCATATCTTATAAATAAAACTGTTGTTTCCAAGAGCCTGTCCTCACTGCTCATCTCTATAGCAAGTGATGCGTTACCCGTCTCTTGCATTTCCCATGTAGCAGTGGCCGTCTGACCGACTTATTTCCAAACGGATTGAGACCCCTCTGTGCGCTCCGATGTGCAATAAAATGTTCTTTTTTACTCTGTAATGAATTTCTTTATTGGCCCTTTTGTGGGGAATGCGTTTTCGATTTAGTTGTGGCTGTTTAAAGACATGTTTGTATGTTTTATTTGAAATTGGATCGTATAGAAATTAGATTTTTCTATTCAGGATCTTTCAAAGAGTTACATTCGTTGATTGAATGTTTATTTTCTAGTATAGCTCTTATAACCTATAGACAACAACTAAAATGTTACAAACATAGGAAAATATAGCCTTATGTTACAATTTTAATAATTCGCCACGCTGCATCTCAACAAGTCAATAACCCACTCTGATATCAAGTAGTGATCCCAGCAATCGATTTGTTCCCAGCACTCGCTTTTTGTAAGAATCGCGACGAATGTAACAGGCGGTTCGGGCACAGTTTTCAAAATAACAATGTGTTCCTAAATGGTGTGTTGGGAATGTGATAGCAACTAGTAAGCTTAGATGTGGGATATTCAATGAGTATACTGGTGTGTTAAAAATAGAGAGAGATAGAAAATAATGCATTATTTTGAATGATTAAGTAGCTTTCTGTCTTTGGTAATTTAATTAGATTATCACTAAAACGGGCAACTGCTCCAATTTTAGTATGTGCAATTCAGATGTAATATGCGGAAAATAAATAGATAAAGTCTATCGAGATGCTTTTACTTAATTCAATTGTACCTCTATATACCTCTATGTATATATATATAGTTTATTTCTACGAACCACCGGAATGAGTACAACAACAATCACCAATGGAGCGACACCAAACAAGAATTCCTTTTAACACAATAGAAAAATCTAATACTCCAGAATATTAAAACGAAAACTATGTAAACGTCGGGTGGCGTTTAATTTTAGAAAATGAAACGCACATTGTCGTAGAGGAGCGGATGACGTCATGTGCTCGTGACAGCTCGGCTTAGACGCAACTGGGACCGCATCCGCACTCCGCACGTCAATCAACAGGACGGGAGGGACAAATAAGAGGAATTGTATTGAAAGAGACGTTCTGCGAAATTATTAAAGGTTTTGCTTTAAAAATTGCTGGTGGAATTTGTGCTTTGTGTAAAAGACATTAAGGTAGTAGAGTAGAAGATTGGGTAAATATTCTACAGATTAGTAGACCAAAATCTGAAATTAGGTCACTATTTAAAATTAAGTTCAAGTACTACAATGAAGCTACAGATCAAATTCATTATTCACATTACAAACGATATCAAGATTCCAAACTAAAGATCTACAAGAAGCGACGACACGTTCCCGTCAACAATATAACAAACTAAGCTCTCAAAGTAATTGTCTTTAGAAACAGTATTCAATATCGATGTATCCAAAGATATCAAATAAGAATATCCAACAGACAATAGCACACAGAGTAATACAGATCGATCCGACGATACAATGACATAAGCCGAAAAGCTTTTTAGTACAGAAAAAATGTTAATAGACTACCAGAACATTTATCTACTCGTAATGTATGTAGAGCCGTATTCAAAAAATACAGCAATAAGATAGCTAATTTATTTCGCTATTTATCTAGCCGAGTACCTTATTGACTAGACGTATCGTATAGAATTCGTACTGAAAGATATTCTACTTGATTACTACAAAAGGAATATTCTGTATTATATGTACCTATAAGGGACTTTGTGTGTTTAGGAGAGGCTTAATCTGGGCTTAAAAACTGAGGTACATACTGTATACAATGTGCTATGTGAATTGGGGTTTTTTGGAAAACATAGTAGGCTTAATCTAGATAGTGCTGGTGCTGGTTTAAACGATGTTTTGCAGTTCAAGGTCATTGATCAAAATGACCAGTAGTTATATTTAAAGTTCAGTTACCTAACTACACGTTTGTTGCAAGTTTTACAGATTTTAGCTTCAATGATTTGAGTAAATTATTACCTTAACTCGTCGAGTACCGGTTTTGTAGACACAATTATAGAACAATAGGTTGCGATCACCGGTGACCGCTTGGTGTTTGACAGTTTAAAGAATACAATTTGTGAAACACACTAGAATTTTGTTAATTTCTTCTTCCAACTGTTTTTGTTTTGTATGATTTATAAAATCTATATTTTTATATTATAGAGACTAATCTAAAAGTACTACAAAAGTTTTTGCTGACTCAGTAAAGAATTTTGATAGCTTCTCCATAGTCCTGTCCAATTTACTGTCGGAATCATTACTTAATAATAATAAAACGGTGAATGATATCGGTTAGTGCGGTGTTTTCATCAAACTAATGGCATGGTAACAGTTTTGTTAAACGTGTCTATTGTTCTATATATTTGTGTTTATGTTTGTTCGTCGCCAATTTGTTTAAGGGATCTCTTCTAATGTTTGCTTTTATTGCCACTAAATACTCTATAATAAAGGGGATGTCGTAACTTATGGCCTGTTGTTCGTTTTGCGGTTATTTCCTTTCGATTTTTTAGATGCTTTTTGTAAATATTTGCTTTTTTGGTTTATAGTAGTTAGTACTGGTAAGTTATTAGTCTTAGTCGTGGTCATCCTGCGCTCGAATTTATATTTTAATAATGCATTTATTTCACATCTTCGTAAATATGATGGACTAAAATTTACGGTAGTTCTAGTATTAATTGTTCTAATTATCTATAGACCTAAAGAAACTGTACTTATAACTAGAATACAAAAGACAGATGGCCGTTACGCAAATTGCAAACATCCAGACTCTTATAATAAGATTCCGTACGCAGCATAGGCCAGGTGGCAAGGAAAGAATACGTCAAACTCTCCCATATAAAACCCTTGTACCTTTATCTTGTACAAGGCAAAGTCTTTACTTTGAGTCCTTGTATGACAGGTGATGTTTAACTGCAAACTGATATTTATAAAACAGGTTATTGTGTACAGCTGTTTTATCTCAGTAAACGGTTCTATTTTTGTACGTAATTGAGCTGCTCGTTGCTATATTGTATTGGACATCTGACTGGAGTATACTTACGAGAAACTAGTTACTTACTGATGTGAGTACATTTATTCTAGTCAATATTGGTGAAGGGATTTTTGATTGAGCTTTCGAATTCAAGAAACTGTATTTGTAGCAGTTGGGTATCGATTTAATGAGGGAAAAATTGGGCATATTAAGAGATCAGTCATATCTAGTTTTTTAAGTCTATTTCTAATTCACTTTCTTTTTCTTAAACAAGCAATCAGAATTGAAGAATGATTTATTTTGTATTGTTTTGCTTGCCTTATTATAAGAAAGGTTATAGAGTCCTTAGCATCGTCACATTATGATATTAGAAAAAGAAGTCTGTCGAAGAAATAACGGATAAGGGTAGTACGCATGAGTGGATGCTTCTTTTAGATTGTTTTATTATCAAACTACAACAAACAACTACAGATTTCTATTTGCCATTCATATTACGATCCATACTTGACATAAACATAAGGTCCTAATCAAAATAATCACTATTTCGACCCTAAACATGGAACCTTCGTTAAAAAAACGCTCCATATTTCGATTTCTAATCAAAATACTATTTCCCCCAACATTTTTATAGGCGATAGTACCTATAAGTAACAGATATTTATTGACGGCCTCCCATGGCGAGCCGTGGTATAAATTTTTATTGTTACTTTAATACTTCATATAATTATCATGGGAATCTTAATTATCATTGACTGCACGGTTGGCGGGGTGGCTGGGCAACTGGCTGCCGCGCAACGTGTCGCGGGTTCGATTCCCGCACGGAACAACTCTTTGTGTGATCCACAGATTGTTGTTGCGGGTCTGGGTGTCATTGTGTATGTGAACTTGTATGTTTGTAAACGCACCCACGACACAGGAGAAAATCCTAGGGTGGGGCAACGCTTTTAAAAAAAAAAACATCTGGTATCAATGTTTTGAGGGCGGCATGCGATCTTTTATAAAGTTTTGTATTGATTGTGAATGTCGTGTCTTGTCTTGCAAAAGAAAAATAATAAGTACTAAAATGTCCTTTAATGTTCAATAAAGTTGTAAAATGTCTTTATTAATGAGTAAAACAGTTGGTACTATGACAAAAAAGAAAATATTTTTTTTTATATTTTTTCTATGTAAAAGCATTTTGGCTTCTTTTCTCTAGAAAAACTATAAAATTATGTGTTTTATCGTGAATGTAGGTCAACTTTCTTTTTAATATACCTCTAGTGTAATGCAATTAGTGCGGAGTGCAACACCCTTCTTCGCTGACAGATAATTACTAAGCATGACTAGGACGCCCTTAGTCATCAATTTCATAACATCATTTCATTATCATTGTAAGGAACTCAAGAATGCTATAGAAATCTTCCAGAAAACTCATCTAGTTTCACTGGTGGATAGACTGACGAAATTTCTACATATTTTTAACGTTTCAACACTTCTGACGTTTAAATTTTTTGACGTTTAAAGAGTCAATTAAGAATTAATTGAAATAAATGCTTTGACTTTGACTTTGTCTTTGACTTTGACTTTCTTGTAAATTCTTGCTTTGAATTTGACAAAGATTCCTTCATCAGATCCGTTGATTTAAATAATAAAATTCAAAAATTTCAAAATTAGAAATCCCAGATGTTCTTTTGTTTCTCACGCGTCCCGAGTCTTGCTAATAGAAATAATGATGTCACTAATTGAATACATCGCTACACGCATCGTTTGCCCAAATATTTTTTATCTTCAAGGGTTTGACATGACACGTGCTATGTTAGTTCAACTCTATCCCGATTAACACAATAAAAACAACCCTTATGATCAAAGCAATAGAGTCGATAGTAAAAACCCTGATACATTAACCGTTTAGTAAGGAAATGACGCACAGACGTAGGTCGTTTTTTCGCATGATTGGGTTTATTTAGGGTTAAACATTTGGCTATGAATGATTGATTTTGGGGATCCGAAGTTTGGGGTGCAGAATATTTGTTTAGTGAGCTTGCAAGTATTACGGCATAAATAAATAACAATATGGCGTATAAAGTAAATAATACATAAACTTGGTTAACCGCTACTTGATATAACAAGTCATTAAATGGGACAGCAATAGAATGAGTCAGGATTGATTGAGTATTGTTGTTTCAATCTTTTTTCTTTCACACAAATACAGTACCGGTGTCCAATTTCCCGCTACACAAAACCTCAACTCAACGGGGTTTGCTTGATAGCTTGTTGATCGAGATCAAACAAATGCTAGTCTGAAAAAATGCACCGTACAACAGTAGACAGATCGTGACCTCAATCAACTCATACGCATACACAAGAACTAAATTAATTTAAGAACTGATTCCATTGTTCGACAAACAAATTGTAAAAGCAATGATAGAGATCGAAACAGTTATAAAAAAATCTAGTTGTTCATATTTAGATCCGCAATCCATTTTGAATTGAGTGCCAATGATATTGCCTGAAGGCTAAATAGATGATGGATTATACAGAGAGAAGCGTACAGAATTAAAAAGACCTGTCAACAACTTTTTATATGTAGTTAGCCGTTGGTTTATTAGTAAACTCAATTTTATGGCAAGTTAAGTCCAGAATACAAATTAAGAGTCTGAGAATATTTTTAGTCTAGGATCGTTAAATTATGATGTAAGAACAATTTTCGTAACCTGATAATGTAACACAGAATTTTGGAAATAGTTTGTTTTTCCTAGTACCTCCAAATAACTTATAACTCTAAATTCCTATAAAAACTTACTAAATCAATGATATGAATAAATTTGAAAACTAATAGAACTACACATTGAAGGAACTTGAAAAACAAATTGAATGAACAGTAAATTACGCAGTAAATTATACAATATTCAAAGCCCATAAACAACTTCTTACTCCAATTTCAAATAACACAAAAGCAACCAATAAATAAATAAACATTGCTCCAATAAAAATGCCACAACATCGCCGCATACGCACGCTCTAAACGAAGATGAGTACATACATAGTCAAATCAGAACATCCATTACAACATGTAGCTATAGTAACTTTAACGGATAATGAGCTGAATGTTCTATATTTTTAGACTCATTTTTGAATGAGGTTAGGCCTTGGTTGATACTAGACTGTCTTAGGATTATTTTTCTTTTGTTCGTTTTTTATTTTTTTTGGTTTGTTCCTTTATAACGGTTGCTTAGTACAATTCCTTGTAATAATTTACAAGTTGAACTATATTTTTCACAACATTTTAAGTTCTTCTCCCTTCCATTGCTACTTGGGTTTTTTTAGAATAACCTTTGCTAATTTTTTATCTTCGTCAATCTTAATTTGTTCTCAATGTAAACTAATAAGATTATTAACATTTATCAGGCACTTTGTTTTCCTATAGTCGTGCTTATGATTAGATTTTGTAAAGACTTCATCTTCTGCTTTCTCCCATGTAAGGTCGGTTACAAGAACCGGCCTCATTGTTGTAGTAAAACCGGTTGTTTTGATAACTTCCGGATGAGAAAGAAATCGTTCAGACATCTCTCCTGTTTTATTTTTAAAGTTGTCTGTTGTTTCTATTTTAGCGGCACTGAAGCCCTATTCACTATTTCTTTTGTTACATCCGAATCTCTTTTTTCTCCATTAACAAACTTTACTTTGTCTATTGAGCTAAAAATAGTTTCTATTGATACGGAGTTCCTAATATCGAATTGTCAGTACGTGATTTTATTATTTCTGAAACCTCTGAGGTTATCTTATCAGTCAAAAGGATATAAGGTTAGTAAAACATGTGTCATACAAATATTATTGATGTTGTACTGTTTACTTAGGTAACTTGTCTTTATTGAGATATGATCATGATTATTATTATGATTTTAACGTATGTTTTGACGTTTTGGCGATTAATTTAGTACATTATAAGAATATCATTATTCATAGAGAGAACAGTAGTGGGTGGTATAGGTATCAGGGTATTTCTAGTTATACTTACCGATTAATTGTCAAATTGTACCATTTTCTAAGCTTAGTGAGGATGTCTGATACAAAATGTTTTTTTTAACCAAAGCCAAAAGCTATAGTTGTTTTATCGAAATTAATTTTTGCTACCTTCTTTCTTCTTCTACTTATTAGGAAATATGTTAAAATATATAATTTTACGGTTTTATGTATTTTATCTTTACTCAAACTGAATGCAAAACTCTGAAATTCCTATTCAGTAAAGTATAATGAACTTTCTTTACACAGGTTGCTAGAACAATTCAAAATGGCATTTAAACCGTGTCAATGTGAATTTCGTGAGAACCTTTAAAGCCTTATACGACAACAAAGCCATTCAATATTAAGGTTACGGTAATGGATGTACACTAGTAAATAGACGGGTAGTAGATGTTTCAACGAAGGTATTACAACAGTCATTGCTATAAATCTAAAGAAAATTGTAAATTCACTGATAAAATTGATCTGATGACAAAAAAACAAGAAACTGATTGATGACCTTAATGGCGAAAAACATGTGTTTGATCCTTGTATGCGTGGATCCAGAATCTTCTTATTAGCCGACGGGCTTATGATCAATAATCAAGGAAGGAAATGAGTGATAATGAAGGAAATGAATACTATTTCAGAGAAACCAATAAAATTATAAATAAAACGAAGCAAAGATTTATTCATAAAGATCGTTATGATAACAAAAGGATGGCCTAACGTTAGGAAGAAAGGAAATCGATTTGTATTTCTTTACTCAGATAAAAACCATTGTAAGCTACCAAGTGATCTCTGGGGTCGGTTTGCTGATTCTAATGATCGTTTCCAAGATTTGATTTGTGAATTATTTATTGATGGTTTCCTAGTAGTTTGATTATACTTACATATTGATTTTGCACTTGAACATAATAAATAAAAGAATTGTTAATAATTATTTAGTTACGTACTAGATTTGTGGACATATGATTATCAGTTTTCAAAAAAAATACTAAACTGGTCAATCAGAAACTAAGCGATGACCAATTGAAGATTAGTCTTCAATATTAATCAAGGCTGTCAATAAAAGTCGTAGCGTATATTCATAAATGTGAGTAAGACAATGTAAGTACTATTAAAGGTACGGAGTTTCTATGTAAATGAATCAGCAATCGTTAAAGATCAATGTTTTGTCGTGGTGGGTCGTATGTTTAAGGCCCTCTTCTCATGCATGAAGGTGAAGAAGAAGGCTTCGAAACCTACCAACGGCAAGTTGTAATGTGACTTTTTCCGAGCTATATGTACCTTCTAAGATTATCTAGACACCGCTGACTAACGGTCAAGGGAAACATAGTGATAAAAAGTGGGGCTTATAATTTCTAATTATAAGTTTGAAATCGCCAACCCGCATTGAGCAAGCGTGGTCATTAATGCTCAAACCTTCTCCGTGTGAGAAGAGGCTTTGCTCAGCAGTGGGCATTTATAGGCTGTTGATGATGCATGTTTTTAGGAAATGATATAAATAGACAATCGTAGACCAAGGCATCACCTTACGACACAAAAAGCGAAAGCCACGTTATGCTGCTGAATATCATGAGCATTCAAACGTTTCAAAACTCGAATTTAAATAGTTCCAGTTCGAATTCCACAGGGTTATCAATTTTATATCGATTCGGTTTTATTGCCAAGGTCTGGGTTACGGAGTATATAATAGTTCCAATGGAAATTTGATCGTCTTTCTATTCGCAATCTAGTTCGTTTTATTGATAAGTAGCTGTGCTTCCCAGTTCATTTGTGTTATCCGATCGTTCATTGCATAATGTCAGGACGTCTATAGAATCTAATAATTGTTTGAATTCGTCTCATTTGTCCATTTAAACATTAACGATATTTGAAGACTGGAAGACTATTGTATCTATATTACTTAGGAAGCCCAAGCGTTCTAATAAAATATGTATTTGTGTATGTAAAATTATTTTGTTGTCTCTATTTGTTGAAATTGCATACAAACCATTAAGGTTCATGGTTGCGTAGCCGAACAATGGAAGATTGATTGTTATCAGATGCAATTTATTCAATCTATTTTACACCACAATGAATATTATTGTGGTTTTCTATAAGGAACACACCGAGAATTCAAATAAGTTTTGTTCCTTAAGGTATTCTCATCTCTATATCCACATTGTACTTTATCCATTGTTTTCAAACTGCATCTTTAATTCCACCATTACTTTATTGTATGGGACTATCGTCTAGGATCTACATAATGTCTGTACTATTCAAATATTAACATACCGGCATTTCGATTTGAGCCTTTTGTGTGACGTCATCCGAATGCCTTCCCTTACAACAAAAAAGACTGGATATAAAAACACACATACAATTCGCTCGCTTATTGATATTGCTGCTGCAGCAATCATTAAGCCCAAATTGTCTCTGAGTAAAGCAATGTTTACTAAAAAGACAATCAATTCTTGGAAACAAAACAAATAACCGATTGATTTGAAATTCAAATTCATTTACAAATCATTTCAATCTAATAGACCGATTGAGTTCGACAAATTTAAACCTAGATCTGATGCAGACACGTTAATAACTAAGCAGGAAATTAGAGCAAATAGACTATTGGCACAAAGGAAATGACACTACCCGTTCCTATTATGAAGAGAAAATTGTTTGTAATCGAATTGCTGACTGGAAATTTGTCAACTTCGTAGTATTCTGTTTCAAAATTCGAAGTACCAATTAATTCAAACACAGTCGAAACAATTTAGATTTGATTATAACAAAATTCGTAACAAAAATTTCGAAATTGAATTAGAACAGCCACCCCGAATAACTCACAGAAACAGAACAAAACTCCAAGTTTGTTTAATGAAAATAGATAAAATAGTACGTACAGACGGAAAAGATATAAATTCTGGTGAATTTGCAACACAAATCGCACTGCAGTGTCTAGTGCAGAGCTTTTTGTGTGCGGGTTAAAAGAAACCAACTTATTAGCATATTCCATAGATTTCCACCCCCACACTGCGGTTGGTGGACATAATACATTAAAATATAACAGAAGCAGTCTTCAAAGACAGCACATTACCGATTAAAACACAGTAACAAGCGATTTATCGTAGAAAATGTTTTATATCATTATGGTTGGACGCTGTGCGATGTTCTGTTGCGATTCCCACTGAGTCACTGAATGGTATCACCGTAACAGTTAACTAATAACACTTATTGGTACACTATAGCACTAATGTTATTCACGTTAGGTTGATTGTTAAGGTTTTGTGGTTTTTTGTTGTGTGTCTGTGGGGAGCGGGGACGCGACGCGCGTGCGTGCGCGGCAACAACGCGCACTCGACTGACTCAAAGTACCTACCCCTGGCTAGGGTTTTCGTCCCGGCCGGCGTACAGACGTTCCGTTATACGGGGTATATTGATTGGTGTAAAGGTTTTATAACAAGACTACTTTTGAGTTTTGTCAATTCTCAGAATTACTTTGTTATCGTGACTGTAATTTTATTTCTAGTGGTGACTACTACTACTACTACTACTACTAATACTAAGGGATGCTAATGTTAAATAAAACAAGTAATTAAATAAAAATAACCACTTTTACGCATTCATTAAGTTTTGATTCCAAGTTTTAGTGTAACTTTATAACAATCTTTTTAATAGTGAAATAGTTTGCTTCATTTTGTAGCTAACCTTTTGTTGTTTCCTTAAAACAAAATAAGTTAATTTTATTTATCTGTTATGCAACAGAAATTAACGACAGTAATTTTTGTTCAAACACTGATTGCTTCTGAGTTCCTCTGTTTCATTTACCATTATCCATAATTATTTTTAAACAATTGACAACTAGAATTCCTGTTAATTTGACTACATTAACTTATTTTTAGATCACCCGCTATTTTTGAGAACACAAAACGTCAAATCGCCTCTCTTCTACGTGAAACGTAACGTGTATAAACAAGGGCAGAAATGTTGCTGTCTCTTTCCCACCATCATTTACAAAAGGTGACAGAGTGGTGCGTGTCCCTACCCTGCAACTACCCTTCTCAATACGTGTCACATGGCTAGCGTAACATGAACTCTATAGTGGAACGTTTTAGTTAGTTTTAAAGGTCTCTGTTTAATTGGTAGTATAGGGTTACGAATTTAGGGCTAACAAATTAGAAAGGGGAAGAAAAAATGTACCAATGTCAGGTTTATTGACATTTTGCAGGGCTATAATTAAGGTTTAGCGAGGGTCCGAGTTGTTATCGACACACCGTTAAATTTTAAAAGTCGGATTGTCTCAGCAATTAATTCTTTTAATTAGCTATCAAGGAAAATGTGTGCGTTAATGTGTTTTAAGGAAATTACTTTTTTTGATGTCAATTAAAATGTTGTTCGTAAATAATTAATTTTATTTGTTTTGATTTTTCCTGGTGGTGTTATTCTTTCATTGAACAGTTTATAGTAGGACTTTTTTGGTATTATATGTAATTAAAATAATTTCTGCTATACTCTAATTGGTATTCTTATACATGTGAATTTGACAGACACTTAAACCTACTTCCATTTTCAATTTTAAAGTAATGAGACAGATAACTTTAAATATGTAAATATACGTTAAAATCAATAGCAGCTTAAACATGACATAATAAACACAAAAAAAACGATGCCTTAAAAAAATCTTTATGGATTAAAAATAGAATCCTCTTTTTTTAAACAAAACCATCTACTAGACAGTAGTGGCATCTATATTTAACCGTGTAACGCTCACTAAACATAGTGAAAGTTACTGTACAACGTAGCCCAACTTAACACACAGCAGCAGTCGGTGGGTTAACTTTATACTTAGTTACTTCTAAGTTGAATCGATAGATGTCACTGTTGACTGTTTATATAAAATGGCACTATGTTAATATTATATTTCGGGTAATAGTTCCATACTAGTGGTCCTTTAACAGAATGTCTTGTGTATCTTGTATAGCAGGGAAATGTTTGTTTATAATAATATACTGATCAATCCCCAAGTGGTCACAGATGACCGCCCTCCACTAACTCCATTTGAGACCTTATTTCCGATATTTGGAGACTACTTTACAATAAACAAAATTTGGGATTTTTTTTAAATGAGAATTAAAGTAAGAAGTAGCTGTATACAAAATTTAGTCTTGCATGTAATATTGTTTTGTCACTTCGATTCTCGGATTCACTATATTATTTAGTCTTGCATGTAATATTGTTTTGTCACTTCGATTCTCGGATTCACTATATTATTATAAACTTTTACACCTACTATTGTGTCTCTCTGCATCAACCTTTTTTTTTCGAGGGTAGAAAATCATCCAATAACTTCTCCCGCCCGGGTGAGGCGGGAGGGAGTGTCAGACTCTTACTTACTAAAAACCACCTCGTCCCTACTCCTGCATTCGAGCCGGAGCCCCGGTGACCCGTTAAGTCTTCCGCGGCTCCGTATCGGCATTAGCCCTGTTGGGCCCCAGTCTCTCTGCATCACCCTAAGGTTGACTGTTAGAGAATGCCACTAGACATTAAGCCCGCCATTGTATACAAGAAGTGTAAATAAAATAAATAAAACATATTATGAACCATTTTCGGATTTTTGGTAATTTTAGTACTATCACAAAGTATGAAGGTGATGATTGCACTGTTTTATATTTTAGGTACGAACCACATAAAACAAAAAAAAAAAAACAAAACAAAAAATATAATTTCAAATATTTATTTTTGAAACTTATCGTATAAAAGGGACGCTACACAATTATTACCACATATCACTTATAATATTTAAGTCTGTGTATGTATGTATAAAACACCTTATTTATTAATACAAAATTTCGCTAAAACTGACTGGTTTCCTTAGCATAGCAATTATTTTATTTATAATTATTATTATTTTCAAGAGAGTTTCCTCTCATTCACCCACCGACAATAGTAAAGTACAAAATTGTAATATACTTTAATATTATTTTGTAAAAAAATATCACTCCCATCACACACGTAAATTGTACCTCTAAATTAATCTCAACGATGTTACATAATATTTACAACATATAAGTAATACTTATATTAGTAATCACTGTTATAGGGGAATTTGATTTTTTGTATTTTTCCAGCAAAAAAAAAATCAACCAAGTTAAAAAAATAAGAATAAATATATCCAGTTCTATTTCTTGGATTTGTAAAAAGTACATAATTATCAAACATAATTGCTTGTACTTTGATAAACAAAAAATAAATTAAATTTTTATGTACAGCTATTGTTACTTATAACTAAATAAAGCTTAGTATTGGACGGAAGTACAGTAACTAATGCCTTTTAGGCTAGTCTTTTAGTATATAACATTTTGTGAGCAATTAATTTTCACGAAAAAAAGAAGAATTTTTATAATTAATTGAGCAACAACAGCCTCATTTCGATGTTTTTTTTTATAATTTCAAGACTTTTTACTTATAAGTTAACTTATTAATTATAAGTTCACTCATGAGGTAGTTTTAACATTAAACTGTTAACAAAAAAATAAAAATAAAAAGCAAAGAAAAATATTTTATAAATTTTGTTGGTAAAATAGCTATCGAAACTTATTTACAAAAAGGAAGGTATTAAGATTTTATAAATGAATTAGAACGCACCATTATACTTTTAAAATATAGCTCACATGAAATAATTGTTTTATCTTTATACACTGGTTCTAAAGTTCTAACTGTACAACATTTGTTCAGAGGTTTGAAAATACTAATAAGTCTTGTCTTAGAAACGAATGGAGCAGTAGTTTATTACGAGTACTTAGTTTTTGTCACGGTTTATATTTTTATGTTTAGTCGGCCGCCATGACGTCGAACGTGATGGTGGTTCGAATTGAAAGCTACACGTAACGCCTACTTAGAGAAGTTATACTTTCTCTAATCATCGACTTACTTTTTTTTCTATAAGAAGGGTTCTATAAAAACTCAAGTATCTCCGACTCTCCAAACAAATTGATTAAGGTATAAAAAGCATACATTGTTACCTAGCAATATGGTGTAGGCTATTGCACTTTTTCCTTATCTGTAACATCGTGTATCACGTGACCGTTCGTGTAACCATTTTGCAAATTACCATTTAGTTTCACCCGTCCATTGGCTTCATGATTTAGATAACCATTCAGGTCTCCGTTTTTAAGGTGTCCATTTAAGTCACCGTTTTTGATGTGTCCATTAAGTTCATTTTTGAGGTGTCCGTTCAGATCCCCATTTCTTAATGTCGTGTGTAGGTCACCATTTCTGACGTGTCCATTGAGACCTCCGTTTTGGATATGTCCATTAAGACCATTTTTGATATGTCCATTGGTCTCACTTTTGATCATTCCATTTGGTAGGAAAGTCTCGTCGTTGTTATTATTGTTGATGGCTACAGCTGCAGGCTTCTGTCTCGGTTTTTCTTTCTTGTACGCTTGCATGTAGAAGTTCATGAAAAGAACTATGAAGATGGTCGAGTGTAAGATTAAACCTCCAGCGATGAATCTGAAATCAAACGAATACATTTAATAGCAGAAACAAAAGTACATGATCGAAATGAAAATTATCTTGTTTAGGATCCTTGTCTTATTCATTTTAAAGGTCGTTTTTAATCATTTTAAATTCAGTAACTACCTTTTGAGCAAAATCAGATGAGAACTTGCATTTTGTGAAATGTCATATTTATAGATTTTGGTGTGCTTTAGGAATAGACTTGTGGACTTTTAAAACCAGGCATACACCGAACCCTCATTTGCCATCATTTTCATCACAACTGTTATACTTATAGTATTTCTTCAGACAAATCTACGATTTACATTTCATTTTGCAACCATCGATGTTGCGTGCAAAGGGGAGCGTGATCTAAAATCGAGTGCATTTGCAAATGCATTTCGTGCAAACTGCCTCGGAAGAACAGAAGCGAAAAAAAAATCTGTGCTTGCATCAAAATCGTGCTTTGATGACTAAATCAGAATTCATGGAGATGAAATAGATATGACTACATAGTTTCTGCTCATTGCGCATGATTCCATGTTGCTTAATTAGATGCTAACATTAGGTTCTAGTAGGGTTTTGCCTAGCTTGGGCAATTCCTGTCCTTTTGTTTTGAGTGTTGTAAGATGCTTCTATATTAGTTCTATGTTTTGCTATAATTTTATCTATTTCAAATTGTAGTCTTGAGAATTTCTTTACCACGTATATAAGATTATAATCTTCCAACAAGTTTTTGTGTTAATTTAGTTTGAAATTAACCTCTTTTATAAATAGGACTTACTTAGGATAACCACAGTCGTAAACCAAAGCGCTGATGGAATGGAAGAGCACCATGAAGAATTGGACCTGTAAATTAGAAAAAAATGTGTTTTGAGTATTCATTATTTAATAACTTGTTGGAGTTAAGAATTGGAAATGATTGGCCTCAACTTGGCCCGGTTTCGTACGGGTGCAATATGCATGTAGGTATTATACATATAAACCATCCTTAAGAATCAATCTTTAAAAAAAACCGCATCACAATGCATTGCGTAGTTTTAAAGATCTAAGCATACATAGGGACAGACAGATAGCGGATAGCGACTTTGTTTTATACTATGTAGTGATAGATAATTATATTTAAAACTGCTGAAACAAAACAACGACGTTTTTATTCTTAAAAAAATAACAAGAGAATCTAATCGCCCTAAATTTTGAGAAACCTAATGATTTAGTGGCTTCGTCACGCTTGTGCCCTTTTTGGATAAGCAGCAATGGAGATAGAACGCGTTATGTTAATGCCCTAATTAAGATTCGGATATTATTAACACACGATTGTCTTGTAAAGAAAAGAGTTCCGTACAAAAATATTGTTTTAATTGTTTTAAAAATCAGTATAATTATAGCATGCAACACAATACTACCGTCGACAAACCTAATATTAATGTGTAATTAGTTTCAAGATTGTAATTGTAATTTTCTTGGACATAAATTAAAGCTTCAAGCCATTTTCCTAATATTAAAACATTTTAATTTAATTTTCATACCAAACTTATTAGATTCTTGTTCAACAAATTTTGAATATACTTGTGTGGAGAAACAATTATGTTTGTCTGTATGTTTCAATAAAGGGTTCCCTAATGGGATTGTTGGGTCCCTAAAAAGTGGAGAAAGTTCTCGAACTTTCCCCTGTGAATATGTTTCATGATTCATGAGTCGTTTCGGTTACTTTCATATAAAGGGTTTTCCAAGAACTTGATGATTCCAAATATGTTTTTCGTTTCCAACCGTAATTTGATTTTAATGAATAAATTGGAATCATCGAAGATGTTATGTTTTTTTTAATGTCATTGTAAATTTTACGATTGTTAATGTATGAAATTACTTGTGTAATTAAGTAGCGTTAAGTTGGTGTATCTTTTGTCATTTATTTTTATCAAATGTTGTTGTTTTTTACAGCAATATAACATTTACCTTATGACCCAGCTATAATAAGGGCTATTTTTGCAATTAAAGGAATAATTGTACTGTAATCTATACTAATATTATAAAGCGAAGCGAAGAATTTGTTTTTTTGTTTGTTTGTTTGAACGCGCTAATCTCCGAAACTACTGGTCCGATTTGAAAAATTCTTTCTGTGTTGGATAGGCCATTTATCGAGGAAGGCTATAGGCTATAAAATATCATGCTACGATTAATAGGCGCTGAGCAGAGCGAGTGAAACCGCGCGGAAGTAGCTAGTAGTTTTATATTTACTAAAAATAATTACAATTGCGAACTTTATGATGGAAGATTTAAAGGTCTTTTAAAGTTACCTTCGTGAAAAATGTAGGAAAAGATTATATTTAATTATAGATAACAATTTGTGAATAAAGTTTGTTGATACAAAATGTAATGCTTCGATGTTTGTCAGCTGTGATGTGAGCACGCGATTTCCTCATTAGCATGTTTTAGTACTATAAGGAACGACGTAAATAAGCATTTTTATATAAGTTTTGGGAAAATCTGTATTACTTAAACAATGCGACACACTTAAAGATTGAAAGACCGTAAAATGATGTTATATTTTACATTCTGAATGATATCAGACGACCACAGATGGGGCCCAACAGGGCTATTGCCGTTACAGAGCCCGGAAGACTTAACAAGTTGCTGGGACGCCGGCTCGAAGTGCAGGAGTAGGATCGGGGTGGTTTTTAGTCAATAAGAGTCGGACACATGGTTTCTGAATTAACGTTCTCTGTGTGACAGTGTTTTATGTATGTGTGCTATGTATAGTAACAGGCTTACCTTTTGATGGAACTAACAATCATTATCGGTATATATATCGATATATCTATATGTAATTGTGCCTTTTAACTAGATTTCAATATTATATTTCAAAACATTCTTGCCTACAAGAGGTATCTACATTCATACATACATAACATCACGCCTTTTATCCCCGAAGGGGTAGGCAGAGGTGCACATTATGCCACTACAATGTACCACCCACTTTTCACTATTTATGTATGAGTCCCATGTAATAGGGGGTGAGCCTATTGCCATATACCGGGCACAATTCCAGACTTCGTGCTACTACTGAGAATTTTTCAAAAACCTAGTAATACTTTGCCCGACCCGGGAATCGAACCTGAGACCCCTTGCCCGGCAGTCGCACCTGCGACCACTCGGCCAACGAGGCAGTACATTCATACACTATGAATAAACTTTAACAATGTATTATTTTAATTTAGCAAAGGACGATTTAGCTACTATGAACCTATTTAAACTGCAACTCAAGATGGCTGACACTCCTGACACATAAGTTACTTGCGTTAATTTAAGTGTAGAACATTTTATAGAACGTGTGTTTGCTAACGGAGAAAGGATACGGCGTTCCGCTGGTCCGTGTTGTAACTGTGGCTAAATGTTGCCCCCGCACGCTTGGGTAGGACTGCGTGGAATATTTTGCTATAGGTACTCGTGTACCGATTCGTTAAGGATTTACTTATTAAGGATGGTTTTTGATTACGTATTTAAAATTAGAATTTATGCCTTGACTGTCGTTAGCCGAATGGTCGCAAGTGCGACTGTCGGACAAGGGATCTCGGTTTAAAATAAAACACAGTAGTAATACGCAGTCTGGAATTGTGCCCGGTATATGGCAATAGGCTCACCCCTATTACATGGGACTCATAACATTAATAGTGAAAAGTGTGTGTTATATTGTATAGTTGGCATTAATTGCCGTAATGTGTCTCCTGCCTACCCCATCGGGGATAAAAGGCGTGGTGTTATGTTTATTTTATTCTATCTTTAAATGGGACTTCCATGTTTGAAACTTTTTCCAATTTTGTTTAAAAAAAATGTTTTTCTCTTGTCTTTTTGAGAAAAGACTGCCAAAATGTAGGGAGGGAACCAAATTTTTTCGGAATGACAGTCTTTTTTTTTAGTTAGCCTATTAGTTACCAAAGATAAATTAAATTCAGGTTAACTGATTTTACCAGTAACAAAATGGTCCCGGAATAAAAAATACGTAGGTTGAAGTACACATTGAAATAACCATCTAATAAGCGCTGTACGTAAAATATGTAAATAAATATAGTTTCAAAACTACGCAGTATGCCAGTGTCGTGCGTGGTATATCCTATCGTTTGCGCAAACGCGGCTCGGACGATAGGAATGCTGCAAGGCGCGGTGCGATCCTTATTGGTGGTTCCACGTTAGCGACGGAAGTATTTGTGGTAGAACATAGTACAATATTACAGATATTAAAGAGCTGGTTTATGCTTTAGTAAAATTATTTGGCGAAACATTGTTTAGGTACGACGTTACATGAGGAATATTTGACAAGATTAAGGAAAATCTTTCTCCTTTTATTATTTAAACACCTTAGTTTTCTTTCTCTCCAGATTAATGTAATGAAATTCTTTATTTCTTCTTCTTTTTTAAAAAACGTTGCCCCGCATTCGGACTTTCTCCTGTGTCGTGGGTGCGTTTGCAAATATACAAGTTCAGATACACATGACACCCAAACGTGCAACAATAATTTGTGGATCACTCAAAGAGTTGCAGCCAGTTGCCAAGTCACCGCAACTACCGTGGCGTCAGAACTCCAGATAGAAAGGAAGAGTACAAGATGGTAACCGAACCTTATTTGTTAAAAATGCTAGCTACCTAGTTACATATCTAAATTAACTACTAACACTTAATCGAATATGTAAATCCGTTTAATAACAACGCAACTTTAACAAGTAATGGCTGTATATACCTTATGTACCTAATAATTAGGTAGATTTTAATAGTTCGATAAAAAATAAATGACTACATTCACCATTGAGTTAAAATACCTCCCTCTATATATGAATAAGGTAAGGTAACAATGCTATGGTTATTTAAGTGTGCATTTACTGTTTATAATTGCTATAAAATGCAATTCATATGTGTAATAATTTCTAGTAATTAGCTATTTTACTGTTTTGCAAATCGTTTTGCTAGCAATAAATGAATGAGTTTCTTGTTGAATACAAATAAAGATCTGCCTCGTTGGCCGAGTAGTCGCAAGTGCGACTGCCGGGCAAGGGGTCTCGGGTTCGATTCCCGGGTCGGGCAAAGTATTACTGGGTTTTTTAAAATTATCAGTAGTAGCACGGAGTCTGGAAATGTGCCCGGTATATGGCAATAGGCTCACCCCCTATTACGTGGGACTCATAACAACTAGTGAAAAGTGGGTGTTACATTGTACTGTGGTAGAATGTGCACCTCTGCCTACCCCTTCGGGGATAAAAGGCGTGATGTTATGTATGTATGTATGTACAAATAAAGATAACTTTATTCGTTTCGTGATTGTTGGCTGGTTAATATGAAGTTTCAGATTAGAGGTATGTTAGGCTAAAATTGTCGAAAATACCATATTCTTCGTATGAACATTCTTAGATATTTACAAATACACAATCGTGCAAAAATCGTGAACAGGATAATTTCGACAACCGAGTATTTATATGGCTAGATTTTTATATCTGAACTCTTAACGTGAAGGCTGGAGAGCGATATAGGCAACTTATTTTCTTTTAAGAACGCTAGCGCAGCTGCGGGTGCGAAACCAGCACTAAATAATCCCTCCACGTTGATTTACTAAATGAAACGGATAATTGTGAAATGTTTTAAGAGAGCCAGTGTAATGTTCGTGCCAGTAATTGTTGAGGTAACAGCTAAGTAGACCGTGCGGGGACTTATCTAGATAACTAAGTGTAGGTTTGATGCCAGGTTCCATACTAGTTTAGGTGAAATGTTGTAAGATGTTTGGAAAAACTGTTTGTTAAATGGAAAACTGTAATTTATGGGTAGGAAGCGCTAACGAGAATTATTACATTCTGTATAAAAACTGTCCTGTTCTTTGAAAAACTATAATATCTGCTACAAATTTTTATCATCAGTTCATTCATTCAGTGTCGCCTACCAGTAGGACTGCTCTATTGAGTAAAAAAGTTTTTGGTATGGCGCCGGATATTTTTAATCACATTCCTAATTCAAAAAATAAAGAACCGATGACAATTTAAAAAAAAAATAACTTACAGCACCCTTGTTAAACTAATGTTATTACTATATCTGATTACTTTGCTGTTAAATTGTAACTGTGTCATAATATGTTTGATGATGAACCTGCTTCAATGTTTACATCCCACAATGGTAGAATGTACAAGGATACCTTATTAGTGTTTTAATGTCACCTTATTGTAAATACAGGCATTCTGAGCAAATAAATAATTATTCTATTTTATTCTATTCATTATAATGGTACAAAGTCATGACGAGAAATGATATAAACCAGGATCAAATCTTTCGCTTCATGCTCTGTAGTAACAAAAACAGTATTTGTGTAAAGTTCTAATTAAGTATACTAGTTTACACTGGTACTTACTAGTTGCAGGGTAGTGAGGTGCTTCTTCCACCACAGGTATTTCTGGTACTGAGGTCCCATCGCGGCCAACATGTAGTAGCTGTACATGATCACGTGCACCAGGTTGTTCACGATGTTCGAGAATGTTCCATGACCACCTAGAATATGATGAGAAGGGGTCTTAGTTTAACTGTATACTGTAGATAATAAATAAGGGACACGATGTGTCTTCTGGAAAGCATCAACATCAAAAGGGTCATATTGTAGGCTCACTCCTTATTACATGGGACTCATAACATAAATAGTGAAAAGTGGGTGTTACATTGTACAGTTGTATAATGTGCACCTCTGCCTATCCCTTAGAGAATAAAAGGGGTTATGTTATGTAGTTTGAGATAATTCTCGATATCTGCCACCTAGTTCTTGGCGAAAAAATCTGTATAATAATTATATCTATAGTAAAAGCAAAAAAGTTATTTTACCATAAATACATGAATTTATATAAAAAAAGAATATTCACAATCCCAATAAACACAGTCGCGTGTAAAACAGTAGTACAATGTAATGAAAACGATCATGAATCATTAACATTGCTCTTGCTGATTGTAAAGAGATATAATCGGACTTTACGATGTCTTTTCGTGTAACCTTTACGAAGGAGATAATACCCATTGATGGAGACGTTGTTGAAATTACAACACTTGAAATTACTGTGTTTTATTATGGTCATATTTTGCAACGCAACTTTTATAAGGGTTCTTTTGAAAAATGAGTTAAACTGAGCACTGCATCTATGGTGTATAGTTGGTAAGAGTAGTTATTGCTGAGAAATGTTCATAATACTGAAATAACTTTACTTGGTCGTGGCATCGAACACAGAAAAAATATTGTAAAATCAAATAAAGAAATCTCGGGTTCGATTCCCGGGTAGGGCAAAGTACCTACTACTGGGTTTTTTAAAAATTCTCAGTAGTAGCACAGAGTCTGGACTGTGCCCGGTATATGGCAATAGGCTCACCCCCTATTACATGGGACTCATAACATAAATAGTGAAAAGTGAGTGTTACGTTGTACAGTGGTATAATGTGCACCTTTGCCTACCCATTCGAGGATAAAAGGCGTGATATTATGTTATGGTATCAAATAAAGAATGTTAGTTGAATGAAAAACGAAAATGATACTCGAAAGTTTATAATTCAAACAATAGTTGACCAGTCACTTATTTTAGAACCAATCAATTGTTGGAACATCACTAATGACATCGATTTGTTAAAACCAACAAAATATAAGTTATAAGTGAAACCTCTCTATGAATGACAGCAAAAATCCATCAAATACTAACCTCTACTGTTATCAATTTATTTCCGTATCTTCCACTTACATTTGACCTTGATTTATTTCCCACTTTACTAAGCTTAAGATGTTTTCACTTTTCTTTGGTAACGGAGTTTAGAATTTTCGACGATTTGTGGATTGTTTTCATAATAACTATCGTGAGACATACTAAATGAACTAAAAATCGCGGGTTACTCACGTGAATATACTGAGAAAAGCTCTACTAGTTTCGAACCACAGAGAGGTTCTTCCTACCTACTACTAGCCTACTGTACAGAGTAGGCTGCGCGATACATGAGGACTATTCTTTTCACTATTATATTTAAACACGTCTTAATGATAATTTGGAATAACTTACCAGCAATGAACTTGACAAGCAGCCACGCTTCGAAGGGGGTCAGCGAGTGGTGGTAGAGATGCAGCCACGTGATCTGACTCTTCTTCTTACGGAGCACGAAGAACACCGTGTCAGCAAACTCCGACAGCTTCGAGAAGTAGTACACCCAGCAGAGATGTAACATCTGCAGAATGAAAGAAACCACCTTTAGATATAGGTAAGACAAATAATTAAAATCTATGCATTTAAGGGTCACATTGACGCCATACCTATTGATGTTACTATTGTTAAAATTATTTTGCTATACAAGTTATTATATAACTATACTCGCCCGAATCCATTTGTAATGCTTTTTCTGCTCATTTTCTCTCTACCTTTCTTGCCCCAGATGGGAACATGACCACCACGGATCTTGGCCAGTATCTGGCGGACAGCCATTCAAATGTGCTGACGGACATACACACGATTGAAGTTAATCTGGATTCCATTACCAAATTGATCAGTACACTTGACCCTTTTAAGTCGGCTGGCCCTGATCATTTATCACCTAAATTCCTTATTGGATGTGCAAAGACAATTGCTAAACCAGTTTCCCTACTATTTAAAAAATCACTCTCCGCTTGTGTTGTGCCTCATATTTGGAAATCAGCATTTATTACTCCGGTACATAAAAAGGGTCATAAGAATGAAATTATAAACTATAGACCAATTTCTAAACTATGCATATTGGCTAAAATATTTGAGAGAGTGGTCTATGATCAAGTGTATGCAGCACTGAAATTGTCGTTCAGTTCATCCCAGCATGGGTTTCTTCGGGGAAGGTCTACGGTTTCGAATCTATTAGTTTTAAATGACTATTTGACGGAGAGAATGGACAATGGTAGCAGGTCGATGTGATTTACACGGACTATAGCAAATGTTTTGATAGAATCGATCATTACATTCTAAAAATGAAACTACACTTGAATGGTATTAGCGGGGACCTTCATCGTTGGTTCTGCTCTTATTTGGAGAATAGGTCGCAAGCCGTAGTTGTCAGTAATTATGTTTCAAGCTGGGTTTCAATTCCCAGTGGGATGCCCCAGGGATCCTTAATGGGGCCATTACTGTTTATAATATTCGTCAATGACAGAGACTCTTGTTTTCATAATTCTAAACTTCTTTGTTTTGCCGATGATATGAAGATATTTACCTCCATATCATCAACTAATGATATGCTGTCACTACAGTCTGACTTGGACCGTCTGACCGATTACTGGCAGTCCAACAGGTTAGATTTAAACCCCGCTAAATGCTCTGTCGTTACGTTTAGCAGGAAGCGTGTTCCATTTCAGACTACCTATAGCTTAAAGGGCCAAATATTATCTAGTAGTCTTGGAGTGCAGGATCTGGGCGTTTACCATGACTCAAAACTTTTATTTATTACTCACATTGAGCAAATGGTGGCAAAAGCCTCTAAAGCACTGGGTTTTGTACAAAGGCTCGGGAGCTGTTTCAGAAAGGCCAAAACACTTAAGATCCTGTACTGCACATTCGTCAGAAGCCATCTTGAAATCGATTGCTCAGACCTTTTGCATAAGCTGTCATTTAATGTTCCGAAAAAGTCGGTTCGATTTAACCCACCAATTGCTGTCCCAACTTCTTCCTCAAATTATAGACAAAATTCCTATATTGTGCGAGTGAGTAGGAATTATAATAGATTGTGCAAGGATTTAGGACTTGATCCATTTACCACAAGCAGTTCCAGGGTGCGTAGGCGACTAAACCTAAATTTTTTTGAATGACTATCCATGTTTTATACTTTTATGTGCATTGCATTCGCAAAAACCTCTGTGTATTAGCATATTCTGAAATTTTATTATTTGTTTTATAGCTGTTGGTTACCCGAATTAAAATAAATAAATAAATATTTAAGTGTGGGAGAGCCATGCTTCGGCACGAATGGGCCGGCTCGACTGGAGTGATACCACGGCCTCACAGAAGACCGATGTGAAACAACGCTTGCATTGTTTCGTCGTGTGATTTAGGTTACCGGAGACCCAATTACCCCTGCCCATCTTTCCCAATCCCTGAATCCCCAACAATCCTCAAATTCCTAATCCCAAAAGACCGGTAACGCACTTGCAATGTCTCTGGCGCTCCAGGTGTCAATGGGCGACGCCGATTGCTTACCATCAGGTGATCCGCCTGCTAGTTTAGCGGTTTATACCATAGAAAAATTACGAGTCCAAGAATATATTTTTTACCAAAAAATTTATTATAGCATGTATATTAACAAACGAATTATCTCTAGCGCATAATAAATAGTTGCAATTGTAGCTACACGCTAAATAAATTTGACACCTTACACGTCTTTTTTATTAATAAAAACTTGAATGAAAGTAGTATATTTTTTCGTACACGAACTGTAACAAAACTCTCTCATCCCACCAGGCACCACCATACCTACGTAAGGTATCTTAAATTCATAATTATGAGCCTTCTATGGAGCTGACAATTCAAAGGTATGCGTTTAAACCGGAATTTCCCGTTTGTTGATTGCTTTTCTCATAATCTGAGCTTTCTTTTTAATATTATGATATGTTACGTGTACTTATTTGTGCGTTTTGCATTGCGTCTCCATCTTCGTTTTGTAATTTAGATGTGAATTTGTAAAATAAACTCAATATACATATTGTTCCGCGCGGTTTCACACGCTCTGCTCAGCTCCTATTGGTCGTAGCGTGATGTTTTATAGCCTATAGCCATCCTCGATAAATGCGCTATCCAACACAAAAATAATTATTCAAATCAGACTTGTAGTTACGGAGATTAGCGCGTTCAAAGAAACTCTTCCGCTTTATACCTCTATGATAGTATAAGATTTACAAAATAATTCTGAAACTAGACTAATAGAGGTAAGTACAAAATTAATGTAGTGGTAGTATAAAATTGCTAAATGATCTAAACACACTCTAATAATGAATTCCACTCACTCTCAGTTCATCCAAAGAAGAAGTCACTATGCTTCTTTAAACATTATTAAGTTCTAATTAAATTAGAAGCTAAAAATACATATCAGAATGACATTTTTTTCTAACAAGAATGTCATTTTTTTCTAACAACTAAAAATATGTTCATTAAAATAATATAGCTTTCTTTAAACTCCCATACAACCACACACCATACCGTACATAAATCGTACAAAGCGCCAACTTACACCATCGCACTTGACCGTTCAAGTGAACTTGCTTACTACAGCTGTGCAAGTGAACTTGCTTCCTACAACGAGCCAGTGAAAGCCGAGTCAGCTGATATTACATCACTACAGCATGAAAGTGAAACTGACATTGCGTCTTGTGACTTGAGCCCGTTTTTTATAAGCTTTTATTGATGACAAAATTATTGTGTTAAAATGTACGTGCTTTAAAATTTGTACGACATTTTGTGGGTAATTTTTATGCGTGATTTTTTTGTGAAAGGGATTTTTGGAGTATTTTGACTTTTTGTGAATTATTATTGTTTCATGTTTGAGTGTAAGCTTGTTATTTTCTGGGAAAGATACATTTTGCATTGTGTGATTGGGATTTTTTTTGGTTTTATTATTGTTTTACGAGTAGAAATTCTCCATGCCTGAGATATATGTGTATTACAATTCGACGTTTTCAGTTCGACTCTTGGCTTGAAAAAAGAAAGTTAAGGTTCTCATTTTAGTACTTGCGATCAAAATCAAGTCTAGCATAGGGTTCAATATTGAATATTACTTTACCTTCAGATACATAAATTATTTATCTTACGATATTATCAAACTAAAATGTATACAATATTTATTAAATATAGTAAAATATGCAAAATTACTAGTAGAATATTATTTATCATCCATTACTCATGTTTAGCATTAAGCCTCAGACCTCACCGTTTCTTCGCAATAGGTTACTTAAATCCACGAACACAATTTGCTTACATTTTGTATTAAACAAAGGTCTTATAAAGTAAGCAAGTTTCCCAATATAAACGTCACGACTTTTCCTCCCTAACTAGGTAAGCAGGGATGCACAATTGTACATATACAATGCCACATCCATCGCTTACAATTTAAGGTTGTAGTTCTCATCTGATATCGGGAGAGTCGTTACTTATCATAATATACTGGACTGTGTGCTATAAACTCATTCTTTTTTTATTGGGAAAATGTCGTGGAAAAATGGAAAATCTCCTAAAATCTCCTGGAATCGAACCGACTGGCCTTGAATGGCAGTCGTACTTACGACTAACAAAAAAAACTAAATAAATCTCAAAATCTATGTCTGAGTCGAAGCTGGAACTGATGCAGCGACTTCTCAAGTTTTAAACCCTCAAGTATTTTTGTAACAATTAACTTTGACTGTAAATTAAAGAAAATGTAATGGAATGACAAGGGCACGGACAAGAGTCCGTGGAGAATAAGAAATGTAATATTAAAAAAAAGAACCCTCAAGTATAAAGGTGGTTAAAGTTTGACTGGGAGACAATGCCCAAGGCATTAAGTCCATAAAATAAAGCAACAGGCAAGGTAAGTTTCTATTTCTATGAAACAAAGATCTCAAAAGGCAATGTTTCCTAACAAATAAGTGCTAAAATAACAGATCTGAATAAGGAAAATGTTTTTGTACGAAGATAATCTGCTGCGGTGACGTAAGGAAGTGTAAGAAAATTAAACATGAGATAAAGCGTTTCCGTTTAGCTTGATAATGCTCTAAGAAAAATTGTTTTTATTGGGTATGCGGTATTGACATACAATTCCATATTCCAATTCCATCGGCGAGTAGGACAGACGACCTGATTAAGGTAGCAGGGAGCCCCTGGATGCAGGTCGCTGCCAACTTGGAAGTCATTGGTGAGGTCTATGCTCAGCAGTGGACGTCCTATGACTGATATGATGATGATGATACTTATTAGAAGATTGGGGAAGAGGAGTAATAATTGGTAATTCTTAAGCATGGCTCTCTCGCACTTAACTTTTTTATTTATTTTAGTAATAATACATCATCATGACGTATGACGACATTAGATACCACCCTATATTGTGAAACTGATAAAAACCTACCTATCTACAGTAAATAGGCTGTTACAGGGAAAAACGTGTATGACGTCAGTCTTACGTAATATTACTGTAGTAGTGTGTCATTGCTATGTAGTGTACATAGTTAGATACATACATAGTGTTGTAGGCACTAAAGATTTCGGATGTAACTCATATAGCGGAAATATCTTTTAAGCCTAAATACATAAACTATGTAAATAATGGCTTTAGCTATACAATACTTCAAAAAAAAAAATCAATCAGCATTGCCATTCAACGTGGCAAATTTTTCTTTGATGCCTTAAGGTAACTTGTTTATTTTTTTTAAGGTGTAAATATTTTAGTTATTTATATTTTAAGTTGTATATATTTAAATAATTGAAATTCTTAGTATGTAAATAGATATTACTTATAATAAAAATTAACCTATAAATTCTAAAAAAAAATAGAGATAGCAAAAATCATGTTAATGTCCCTAGCCTTTCAGTATTCGGCGAAGTCTAGCCTGGACGAAAATCAGACTGCCATTTCATTCTTGACTTGTACTGAGGTTGATTGAATTTGCTGACTGGCAAATATTTATCACTGTCATGATTATTCTCACAAATTGTTTGTCTGTGCGGTCATTGCGCCAGTATGATGAGCACACCATTTTTATTTTATAAATCTAAACTAAATGAAGTCTAATATATAAGCTATTATCTTGTGTAGTTATATTAACAGAAAACAATAGAAGGTTGAAGCAAACACATCATACATTTCTAACAAGTGCAAGTCCTGTAAAACAGGATTTTCAGTAAATTCAAAGAACTTTTTAAGTGTGAGAGAGCTATGCTTCGGCATGAATGGGCCGGCTCGACCGGAGTGATACCACGGCCTCACAGAAAACCGACGTGAAACAACACTTGCGTTGTGCTTCGTCGTGGGAGTGAGGTAACCGGAGGCCCAATTAGCTCCCAATCTCCCTAATCCCCGAATCTAAACAATCCTCAAATTCCTTACCCGTACCGCCTTCGCTGTTTCAGGTGTCCATGAGCTTATTGCATAAAAAATAACAAATATAGAAGTGGGAATTGAACGTCTCGATAATACTTTAACCAATGCAACTTGACTAGATTAATGCAGTAGGATTATTTTTTTCCCATTTACACGAAAATCTTGACAATCGTTTGTGATATTCGATATTTTTTACGATTACGTCATTTCTTCATGCGATGAGCGATATTTAAAAAAAGTCTTCAGTATAGGTACTGATGTCACTTTTTAATTAATTGGACATCGTTCAGGATTTACCAAAGAAGTGTGATTTGTAAAACTACTGCGTCAAAGTTCGCGTAGCTTAAGTATGATTTTTCACAATTGCTTTGTTTTTCTAATGAAATAAAGTCATTGGTATTCTGAGCTATGAGTACTGCTCAACAAGCAAACCTGACTTTTTTATCACGTCATCAATGTGTGACATGATAAAAAAATGGTAGAATGCTACCCTTTACAAAATTCATCATTTTCTATGGATTATAAACGAGCACACAGATCACCTGATAGTTAGTAAGTAATCGGCGCCGCCTATGGACAGCCAAAACACCAGAAGGCCTTTTGGGGATTATGAATTTGAGGATTATTGGAGATTCGGGGATTGGAGAGTTTGGAGAGGGGAGGATTTTGGCCTCATGTTCCAAATTAGTATTTTTATTCGAGATTCTATGGTAATATTTCTCTTCTACAACAAAATTACAAAAAAGTAAGATAACAATTACATTCAGTAACACAACTTTAGTTAACACAAAACAAAAGTATTCCAAGAATTAGCATTTTAAATTCCACGCGTTTCACTTTCTGGTTAAATAGCAGACAATCGTTTTGATAATTCGTTTTAAATATATTGTTGTGCATCTCTTGGTTGCTTTCTCCAAATTCATTGTTTGTTAGATGTGCAGATAGGTACATCTTCATTTGTATTATGCTTTGAGATAACACCATATGTACCTATCAATAAAGTTCAAAATTGTAACCTTTGCTCTTCCTGAAATCAGATCTGATCTAGACTATCGAAAGCAAATACTAAAGTCAGATAAGAGGGAGAATCATTAATATTAAATGTATTATGGTAGTACATCATGTCATATTATACTATGCAAGTTTTAGCTAGCAGTGTTGATCGCTTTAACAAAGAGTGAAGAATAAGTGGCCTATGGCCCAGACTATATTCCACATCCTTTGTGCTGATTTTCATTCGAACCTGTCCAGCATTCCTGACGTGATGGCTTAAGGAAAAATTATCCAGGCTTTACCAAACAACATTATTTAATTATTTGTTAAATAAATATACTGCCTCATTGGCCGGGTGGTCGCTAGTGCGACTGTCCGACAAGGGGTTTCTTTGCTAAAGTCCCTGAAATTCCACAATTCACGGCACAATTCCAGACCCCGTGCTGCTAGCACGGGGTCTGGAATTATGCCCGGTATATGGCAGGCTCAACCATTACATTTGAATCATAACATAAATAGTGAAAAGTGGGTGTTACATTGTACAGTAGCATTAAGTACCGTTATGTGCACATCTGCCCACCCCTTTGGGGATAGAAGGCGTGATGTTATGTTAAATAAATAAAATGAAATAGAAACTTGTGCCTTGTGTACCGAGTCAATTTACTAACCAAGAACTAAGAGTTAGGTACATACCTATTTAGTTTTGGAGATTCGACTACTGTTTTAGGTAACCACAAAATGTTTAATTTAAGCTATAGTCATAAACTCAATGTTACATACAGAAAGTAATTTACTTTCCATTTACTGTATAAACCGTTGATTCCGGTAAATTAATTTCTATTTGTCACTTTTTGTTTTTTTTTTATATAATATTTGATTAAGGTCTTCGCTTTAGAGAAGGGATCTTTTTGCAGATACGACTTTCAGTAATGAAACGGAGGCGAAGATGTAAGTTCACACCTTCTGTTAAAGTCGATATTTAAGTGCAACTTTAAACTAAATACAAATAGTAAGTTAATATGATGTAACATCTTCAATTACTAGACTGCAAAAACCTGATTGCAACTTCAAAAGCTAATAATTTTGCTTGTGGTTAAGTTCTATGCCAACAAAGTCGATCTTGAATTAATGATGTGCTATATTATTTGGTTTTTTGACGATGATTGAGTCAGAGTGAACAATTTTACTGTATGTTAAGATTTTGTTTCAATATTTCTGTGCCGATCTTTTTGATTAAGTATTAATATGTACGAATTCCTACTAAAAGGTATCGGGATCAAATTATTAGTGGGACTACGCTTGTGTGATCTGTATGTAATAATAGATATTGTTATGACAAAAACAAAATACTGTATCTGCCTCTTTCTGCTGTAATTTAATATAGTTTTTCATTAGGTAGAATATTACAAAGTTACTATAAAAAATAGGACTCATAACATAGATAGTGAAAAGTGGGTGTTACATTGTACAATGGCATAATGTGCACCTCTGCCTACCCCTTCGGTGATAAAAGGCGTGATGTTACGTTATGTTATGTTACTATAAAAAAACTACTAATAATTAATAATAATATGATGCGATAAAATATAATCCTAAAAACTTATTCTAAAATTAGACACAGTATAAAAATAATTATAACCATGAATGTCCCTGACATTGCTATTTAAAATGATAAACAAATCATAAAAGTGTTCGATGCAGAACAAGTTTGTGTTATATAATAACACAACATAACAGATTTGCGTAAACGGAGGTCAATGTTATGAGTTATGAACATTAGCATACGAGTATAGGAATCGAATAATTACTCGAATCGATTTTATTTTTTGACAAATCGATTCTTGTGTATTTTTATGTAATTGTGTGAAGGTCTGTGTTAAGGTCATCTATTAGTAGGATTTCTGTAAGTTAAGACGATTTGTTTTTTTTTTAAACATGGTATTTTAGTATTGTCATTTTTTAAAGATTATTAAGTTTACGTTAAATTTATGAATAAATGAAGGTAAAAGTATTAATTTTCTTGTTTGTCTTCTGATTTAGAATTACTCGTAATACATTGTTGCGTGATTGTGTAATTTAGCTTAAAAAATGTAAATCTTTAGGTGTCAATGAATGAATTACAATGTCAAATGTAAATTTTAGAATAATATAATATATAACATAACATCACGCCTTTTATCCCCGAAGGGGTGGGTAGGCAGGGGTGCACACAGAAGTAACACCCACTTTTCACTATTTATGTTATGAGTCCCATGTAATAGGGGGAGTGAACCTATTGCCTTATGCCGAGCACATTTTCAGACTCCGTGCAACTACTTAAATTTTTTTAAAAACCCAGCAGTAGTTTGCCCGACCCGGGAATCGAACCCGAGACCCCTAGACCGGCAGTCGCACTTACGACCACTCGGCCAACGAGGCATGTAAGAATCGTAGTATCATCATAAGAGACAGGCGTGAGGTTATGTATGTATTTATGTCAATTAATATAACATAACATAACATCACGTCTTTTATCTCCAAAGGGGTAAGAAGAGGCGCACTTGCACATTACGGCACTTAATGCCACTGTACAATGTGACATCCACTTTTTACTTAGTACTAATAAGTGTAACTAGTTCTTTTTTCTTTCCTTTTCACTTATTAATAAGTTAAGAGTCCCGTGTAATAGTGGGTGAACCGGGCACAATTCCAGACTCCGATAAAAATAATTTCAGTAGTGGCACGGAGTCTGAAATTGTAAATTAATATCTTCCAGCTGTATGATCTTAAAACGAACTTGTTACCCTACAAAACGACTTACTCACTTACGTTACCGATTCTCAACCTTTTCCTCGTAACTAAACAAATAGCGAACTCTGCAATTTCACTTTTGTATACAAACAAAATATTCGAAAGTCATGTGTCGAGAAGTCGGTACCGTTGGATCTTGGCGTCTCTATGCGTAGACTTATTAATGGTTAGAATGGACATTGAAGCTTATGTGAAGAATGAGTATGTGTTTTATTTGTGTGAATAATACTTTTATATTCATTGAAAACCAAGTTATTTAATGTTTCGGATTAAATTTTTCGATCTATCTAAGCTTCTGACTCAAGCTCCTAAGTAAAAGAATATTGAGTGGTTTAAAAATCAATTTTACTTTGTAAATGTAAATAACCAAGCACCCAGGCTGAAGACAATAAAATGTAGTAAAATGTAATACTACATTCATGTAAGAAGTAGTAGTATTTTAACCGCATTAGTTACGCAGTAGGCAATGTTCTTGATGTTAATAATAGCACATAAAAAGATAAGCAAACTACATTTTAAAATTTGAATTTTAGAATGTAACTTAACGTATATTAAATTGCTGACCCAGCATTAAATAGAAGAGCGCAGTTACATAACTAACAACGCAATAATTTGACATCATATAAATCGCTTATCTAAGTAAAAGTATGACGAATGTAGATTAAAAGAGATAAAAATATAATAACATATCGTCATTATATACGAATTAGCAATCGCCATTCCGGAACTGCACATACGCTCATTATTATGATAATGCATCAAAAATGAAGTCTGTGCAATTAATATTAAAAATGTACAGTCTATTTTATTAGTGGGCTGTGGGTTAATGATGACTGTTGTACTTTCTACGCCTTAAGATGCGTGGAGAACCTCGTTAGCCGTTGATACTTTTAACCGAAGTGTGTATGCGTAGAAAGTTATTGATTTTTGCATAACTAGTGACGTTTTTTGCGTATAATGCCGATGTGCGAATTAGCGATAAAGTGGCGCAGATTGACAAATGTTTGCGACTTTAATTGTCTTACATTGAGTCGTAGAAAGGGGCGTGTCATGCCTAACTTTGTGTGTGGAATGTTACGGCAGTAAAAGAATGGTTTTAGGTGGAGCTTTGTAGTTTTTACCCACCTAAATGAGAGCTTGAGTGACTATTACAATCATGCATACATTCTTTGTTATTTCCACATTCTCATTTTATATCTAAAAGAAACTTAAGTCACAGATATCTAATCTCTCTGGTCTGACACCTAAACGTTTCAGCTTAGACAAAGATATCTAGTTTCTTTTGGCTTGATACATAAAAGTCTAACTGCTAACTTTCTAACTAACAGTGTAACTTTTTAAATTGATCAGTCAATTACAAGTAACTCATAATTCTGTAACTCACATTTACTGTAACTGACTCACACCCATATATCTCATGTCTTCATTGTGTGAACTGAACTTGTACCTATAACAAGCAATAATGATAATAATGAAAGGGTTTATTGTACTCACCCGTCTCGCTTTCTCACTGTCGCTGTAGTCCACCGGCTGACATGACAGACTGTAGTCTCCCCACCAGCCTGACATCAAGTGCTAGAAAAAAGATTATCTTGTTAGTAATTAATAAAGTTTAAATTAAAACAGCAAATAAATATTGTATAGGTACATTGCTACATTATTGCTGTTAATAGTGTTATTTGGGTAAGGGTATATTTATTTTATTTATAGTAACATCACATGAGAATAACTGCATCTAAATAGATTTTTTGAATATTATGAAGCCTAAGTTTTTGTGAATTAAAAATATCATTGGAAAGACAAATAGTCTAGTCGTAACCCTAAATAAAGTCGCGGAGAACCTAACGGGTAACCGGGGCTCCGGCTCGACGTGCAGGAGAAGGAACGGGGTGGTTTTTAGTCAGTAAGAGTCTGACACTCCCTCCCGCCTCACCCAGGCGGGAGCAGTATTTTCACCCTTAAAAAAAATCCTAAATAAAGGAAAGTAACTTGACGAAACTTAAACTTCGCAAACAAGCAACAACTAAGCATTTTATATACAAACTTAAACGGTCTACGAACTACAAAGCAAATGAACTCAATTATAATGACAAAATACCAATCATGTTTTAAGCTAATAATAAAATGTACAATGTAATACAAATTGTATAATTTATACATAACTCATGTATATGTATTACATATAATTATTCAATAAAACAATTTTATAGATATATAGCGTGCAATAATCTTCACTAGACCTAGATATAAGTCTATATTCAGTATAACACTAGTAACTTTTAACGATCCGTAACACAATCAATTTTATATATAGTAATTATTCGGTAACATTTATTTCTTATTATGTTATATTGTATATGAATAGTGCCTTGACCGACTTGCCAAGAATTTGCACTATCTATTCATACCGTCTAAGATTGCGTAAATTTTGTAATGAGTATAAAATTTTATAAGATATTGGTCTTGTGTTAATGACTTTAATGTTGATGGCTGATTGACAGGTCATTTAAAGGCATTTTATCTGGCTTAAGACATGTTAATTAATTATTATACAGAGTGTATTTTTGTTAATACTAATTTAATCTTGGTTTTGTTCTTAAGCTAGTTAAATAGTCTTAGTTATTATTAAAGAAATATGTTTTTTTATAGCGTATACGAGCAGACGGATCACCTGAAACTAAGCAATCGGCGCCGCCCATGGACACTCGAAACACCAAGACGTTACAAGTGTGTTACCGGCCTTTTGGGATTTGGGAATTTGAGGATTGTGGACAATTCAGGGATTTGGGAGACGGGGACTAGGGAGAGGGTAATTGGGCCTCCGGTAACCTCACTCAAACGACGAAACACAACGCAAGTTGTTTCACATCGGTTTTCTGTGAGGCCGTGGTATCACTCCAGTCGAGCCGGCCCATTTGTGCCGAAGCATGACGCTCCCACATTTGGATTGGAGATTAAAAAGAAAATATACCTTTTTATATTTATTGTTTCTTTAAGGGATGATTTTATATGAAATTAAAATTCAACATTATTGAACTTTATATAATTATAATTTTGAGATACGCAACTGACGTAAACAGTAATATTCATAATTATTAAGACAAGCATACTCATTTCTGTATATGAACTTCTAAATATTTTAAGCATATACATATAATTAACTCCTAGTTACGATACGCTAACTCGAGCTATATAAAATGGCATTAAGTCCGCCTTATGTACCTTATTTTGTGTGCATAAAAAAGAGTTAATAAATAAATAATTACATAAAAAGACTCTTTCTTCACCAACATCTTAAACATAGACTATTTCACACTGAAAAAAGAAAGAATAGACAATTTCTCGATCACCCTATCACAATTGCCTTGACCTTATTTTATTGTCTAGATGTAATGACACCGTCAGCCAGTTGCGATAGACTGTCTTTTTGTTCAATGGGCCGTGGTCCTCTTATATTGTCATAATGTAATAGTACTAATGAAACAAGTGAATGATTTACAAGTTTTATCTCAAAATAGTTTTCTTTTTTTATTTAATTTCTTTATTGGATATTTGCTATAGATAGGCTCCTGGTATAGCAATGTAATAAACCAGTTTTTTACTTCCTAAAGGCAAAGGTGCTCATTACAATACAATAATGATAAAATTACTCTTGATATATACATATAATATATACATTTGAATTCTTGCAGAATA
The DNA here is from genome assembly GCA_038387885.1 of Spodoptera picta. Taxonomy (NCBI): domain Eukaryota; kingdom Metazoa; phylum Arthropoda; class Insecta; order Lepidoptera; family Noctuidae; genus Spodoptera; species Spodoptera picta. The sequence goes on from JAZHFQ010000185.1 coordinate 468,306, forward strand.
AATATTTAAATGAAATCGACTGAAATGTTTTAATTTATTTGTTTTGTTCTAGAATTTTAACCACAGCACGTACCAAGAGCAGTCCATGAACCAACTACTGAGTGATTCACGCCATTTTTTTCTAAATGTCGATTATGTAACAGTAGAAAAGAGGCTTAATACTTCAGTTTTCTTTTCTGTACAATCGAAGTGTCATTTAACACCATTACTTTGCAAAATCTATGAATGTACCATTCATATGCTACACACACTAAATGCTAACGAATGTCCAGTGTACACTGACCTCTCTCAACGTAGACTTTTCGTGGAATGATGGGTCTCATTTATCATGAAGTTACTTTCTCCGTGTCCGCCCATGTTTTTATGATAATTCTATACGTAATTAACGTCAGACTTAACAATGGAATTCCTATAAGATTATAGTTCCGTTTGTGGAAGATTGCTGTGTAGATTTTGTTCATGTATTTTGGTTGTCTCTCTCGAGAACTCGCGAACCACTAGTTCTAATCGTCTTTTATGATATGTTCAATTGTCTTTAAAGATATTGAAATATATTTCAGTTATTTTTAAATACATAATTATATGTTTTCTTTGTTATGTTTGAGCCATTTTGATTTTCTTCTCACTCTAATTATTGTTTCTTATTATTTTTATTCATAAAAAATCTTCCAATGGGTTCACAAATAAGTGGTTTCTATTCTAACATTTTTGCGTATACTTTAAAATCTGTAAAGGTGTTCATTTGTTTTAATCGTATTTTAATTTTCAATATCGACTTATACTTGTATAACATACGTCTTAACTCGTCGAGTACCGTCATTATAGACACAATTATAGAACAATAGGTTGCGGTCACCGGTGACCGCTTGGTTTTTGACATTTTTAAATTGCATGGGCATCATCGCCATAGATCCATGAAATTGGCTAAGCACCTTGACATGTTAACCCATGTGATTTTTATACGATTGTGTCAAACAATCGATTACTTGATTATATAGCGCTTTGTTTATATAAAGGTCTTTGAGTATTAATAAGACAAGCGTTAATGCAGTTCTTCTGCTGCTAACATACATTAAATATTTTATGGCTTTATCGTAGTAACAATTACTAAACACTACGTGCTACTTTGTTTATTGTCTTGTGTCTTATCTCTTAAGAATGCGTATGAATTAGTTTTTTTCTTTCTATCTTTCATACGAATATTACACTTACAATTTTATTGTGTTTAAAAGTAGGCTCAAAATTATATAACACCGATGGAATTCTGCATAGCAAATGAAATCATTTTATTCAACTCATAACAACGAATTCAGATCAATACAAAATTACGTCAGTTAGGCCAAGCATGAGTCTTATTTTTAACTATGAATAAAAAGTAAAGTAATTATTTTTTAATGATAACAAAAATATAATGGCGACGTATCATGATAACTCATGAATTACATAATGCTACGAAACCCTTTCACTTTTACATGTACAGTTAAATAAATAAAAGATTACAAGTGGCAGTTCCGTTTTTCTTAAGTGATACATGCCTATCGCCTATTGAGCATCGCATGACGTTTTAGAAAAATAAAAAGATTAATACTTTCAAATTCGTAGAGCCTAATTAACTATAAATAACGTAATTAATTAGTTGTTTTGGTTTTACTTGAGACCGTGGACTTAGTTTAGTTTGTTAGTTCACGGTACGAATTAATGTGATGTTTAAATATGAATAAAATGATGAATTATCAGTAGCAGCGCGATAGTCGCCGTGTCGCGAGTCGCGGAATGCTGTTCAAGAATATGAGCCTCTAGCATGGCTTGAAACTCGTCGAGTTCCTCGTCAAATAGTTACGTGAGTAAATCAAAAAACATAATAATTAATGAATAATAAATTATATCAATCACTCCTGTTATTCTTTGAATGTTACAGAAAGCAGGCGTATTACTCTCGTGATTGTCTCTTTTTCTTCATCTTATCAGGAGCCTATTACCAATTTCGAAATAAAAATTTTAATCTCAAAGCTACATCGCAATTCTTATTCTAACATAACATAACATAACATAACATCACGCCTTTTATTTTCGAAGGGGTAGGCAGAAGTGCACATTATGCCACGGTCCAATAGTAATACCAACTTTTCACTATTTATTTTTTGAGTCCCATGTAATAGGGGGTGAGCCTATTGCCATATACCGGGCACAATTCCAGACTCCGTGCTACTACTGAGAATTAAAAACCCAGTAATAATTTGCCCGGCCCGGGAATTGAACCCGAGACCCCTTGCTCGGCAGACGCACTTGCGACCACTCAGCCAACGAGGCAGTATTATTCTACTATTCCAATTTATTTCCAATGACACGGTTTGCAGTTACTCTAATACTGCTACTGTAAATCGAAATCAACCCTGCGCTCTACGTCTTCTTAATACTTTAACACCAAAAACTTTTTACCCGAACACAAACAATTACATAGACTGTACAAGCTTGGACAAATTACTGACAGTAAAGTTAATGTGTGTATATACATAACTTTAATTGAGTGATTAACGATCATGAAATGTGCATGTTAATTTAACCCGTTGATATCCATCCCCTAAATTTGGTCATACAAAAGTATTCTCTAAACATTAGAAATAAGGTCTATAATGTAATGTAATATTAGTGGGAAAGCGGTCACCGGTGACCGCTTGGTGATTTATGGGTTTTATTGGTTTGTTATGTGTGTAACTTAATTATTATAGTCTTACATTTACAATTTATAAGGTAACTGAATTTTTAACAAGGCGTGTAATGAATCATAGTAGAATGAATACAATTGATTTCATAATTTTTTTCTTAATCCGTGTTAAATTATTTATTTATGACACACTTTATTATGAATTTATTTTCAAGAATCAAGATCATAGATAGAGTGGAAGCGCCTATTTTTTCATTTATCTAGTTTGATATTCTCTTGTTTCATTCATGAGCTATAAAACTATTGACAGAGATTCAGCTCGCTCTTTTTATATTTTATGAAGGGAACATAACTAATAAAATATTTTCAGTTCTGTACCTTCAATGGATTAACAAGTTATGTTTCTTAGTAGAAATAAAGTAAAGTTTAAGTGAAGTGGGAGAGCCATGCTTCAGCACGAATAATCAGCCTGACTAGAGTGATACCACAGCCTCACAGAAAACCGACAGGTAACAACGTTTGCATTGTGATATATCGTGGGAGTGAGGTTACCGGAAACCCAATTATCCTTCTCCAATCTCCTAAGTCCCCGAATCTCCAACAATTCTCAAATTCCTAATCCCAAAGGTTCGAAAACGCCCTTGTTGCGCTTTTGGTATTTCAGGTGACCTTGGGCGCAGATTGCTTACCATCACGTGGTTCGTCAGCTTGTTTGAAGGCTATTGCCATAAAAAAATACAACTCACCTCGTAAAACATATAGGAGGACAACAGAACTTGTAGAGCGTTGTATGCAACTAACGTGTTCTGTATTTGGAAGGGTTTTCGATTCGCCATCCATAGTGGACCAGCCACCATCACAAATGCCAGGTACACGCACACCATCGCCACCGTCGGCAGCGGAGTTTCGAACAGAAACCATCCTTGAACACGAGGATCTGAAATATGATTAAAATTGTTAGTTGACATGTTATTTGAGCTGGATTATTTCTTGTGAAGACTGCATTGCTTATGTTCGCATACTCAAACGCTATTTAAATTTATGTATGTGTATGTTTTACTAAAAAATCCTATGATACAGTTCTACATCTATATATAAATAAAAATGAATTTCCGTTAGTTAGTCTCGCTAAAATTCGAGAACGTCTGAGCCGATTCGGCTAATTTTAGTCTTCAAATGTTCGTGGAAGTCCAGGGAAGGTTTAAACGGTGAGAACATAAAATTTTAGGCGGTACGAAGTTTGCCGGGTCTGCTAGTTAGCAATAATTTTTTAGCTATAAAAGAAAAGTTATTGTTTAATTCTAATATCTAAATTCTAAAAAAACTAATAAGAACGAAACTGTATACATATAAAAAGTATCATTGCGTTCTACTGTACGTTATAAAACGAATTCATTCATAAATCGATTTCCATTCATATCACTAAACTGGTTTCGATTCCTTCGCCTGCTGAGTGATCATTCATTTTATTTTTGACAGTTGATATTTTTGTTTTATTTGTAGCTACCATTGAAAAGTTGCCTATAAAATATATATTGCTACTGTTACTAAAGCCTACCTTTGTCAAAAAATTTATTGTCATGTACACATACATAACATAATTACGGTTGTCTCTAATTGGGGTAGGCAGAGACAAGAGGGCGCCATCGATACAATTTAAGCATATTCACTCTCAAAAGTGAAATAATTAGGAAAAAATTAGTAACAACTGTTCCACACATTAACATTTTATATTCAAAAAATTTTTTTTTCATTTTAACTGACTTCAAAAAAGAGAGCGTTTGACCTCTATGTATGTATTTATATTGTATGTATGTATGTATGTATGTATGTATGTATGTATGTATGACGTATTTATGTGTATATGTATGTTTGATGCGAATTTCAAAAGGTTTTAGTTTATTATTTAACTGACTTCTAAAAAGAGGGGGTGGTAGTTGATTTTTTTAAACGTACTTTCTAAAAGGTTTATTTGTATCTATGTATTATAGTGTAAATGGCAAATGGTCATTATAAATATGATATGAGATGATGACTGTGATGTGTTGATATATTATTATAATATTTAATATATATATGGTATGCTGGAGTTTAGATCTACTCGAGACTCGTGATTTCCTATTTTATCCCATATACGTGCAGACAAGAGGTTAAAATATCATGAGGTATAAAATAAATTTGAAAATTTTTAAACTAAATATTTTTAACTACACCAATTATAACACCTCAATTTTTATGTATTTATATTAGAAACCGCATTATAATTATATTAATTAATTCAAAAGTAGAAAGTCAGCTGTAGTGTGAATAACCAAGTAAAGTGGGAATGCAATTACAGTAAGTAATGATTTAGTGGTTAAAGTAATTACAATCATATTATGCCATTCACAACTATAACTTAACTAAGTTAAAGTTGTAAATTGTATAACATAGTTGTCGTAAATTGACTACATTTTAGCTCTTGAAGGAGAAAGTACTTGTATTATCAGAAATGCACTGATTACTGAACAATGTCGGTTGACAGAACATTAAATAATTAAATGACAATTTTATATATGAAAGAAACAAAATAATGAATGCCTGTTTCAGATTCATTGTATTTGTTGTTTAATATAAATGTTGGTTTATTTTTATCAGATTGTTTTATGACGTACAACTATGTGTATAATTTTATGAATAAAATTATTGTCGAGTTGGAAAACGAATAAATAAATATAATTTACAATTGTCCAGGACCATTAGAGACATCGTAGAAAGACTAACTAAGAAGAGTTTCAAATTATTTCATATTTTTGTAGCGTTACGAGTTTCTATAGAAAAGACATCAACGCGCTGGTCATTTTGTACTCTAGTTAGTTTTTAATAGATTTTTATCGACAACATCGAATCATTGATACAGTTTATTATTACTATCCAATTAAAAGAGACTGTATTAAAATTATAACATTCTGGACCTTATGGGGTTGTCACTTACTCTATATTCCTGTCACCTTTTTTGTACCACATTGATTTAATTTAACATTCTTTACAAGGCTCTAACAATTTTAAGACACACTCAAATCGAGTGTAATATGTTTAAAGATTTTTATTATATAAAAAATTACAAACATTCACTTACTAAAGAAACAGTAGATAAATAAAATAATAATTACAAATTCGTCGTTACTATAATACACATCTAATGCATTCAAATTCTACTCGTCATTTGCAATATTAAATGAACTTAAATCGACTTACTTTTGAACGCATTAAACGAGTGTACATTTTATATTTGTGTGGATACTGTCATAAAGTTTTGCTGCTTCAAATGTTAACAGTCTTTCGCCGTAATTTGTTCTTACCCTCGATATGACTCACCCAGGCGGGAGAAGCCATTCGATGATTTTGCCCCCTTAAAAAACACCCTCAATATGACCGGAAAACTTGCGCGTTAGGAGCAAGATTGACTTGACTTATAATGTTCAATTTTGTAAATGTTAAACTGGTTTGAATTAGTTTGTTAAGAACTTTACGGATGAAGAAGCATGTATTAAAGACATACTTGTGTTAATTCACTAGTTTAGTTCCACTGTAAATTTTGCTCGTTGATGTTTGACGTGGATAATAGAGAGACAGCCTTAACAAAATATACCTACATCCTTTCACTTCAACACAAAGATTATGCAAAATGTCCACTTTTTTCTGTAACGTTAGTTCCCGTAAATAAATGATGATAACGGCCATCATAATAATAACCATTGAACGTAACCTGTGGTCGTAATGCCGTGGTCACTGCGACCGTAGCTTACTGCGTGAAATCAGAATGTGAAAGTGGCGTATCATTGTTCCCCGATGCTCTTTAAGATGCATTGCTTTCATCATATCGCATAAATTGAAACTGATTAAATTGAATAATACAGATATTACAATTACATTAAAATTAATTACTGCCTGCCTCGTTGGCCAAGTAGTCGCAAGTGCGACTGACGGGTCTCGGGTTCAATTCCCGTGTCGGGCAAAATATTACTGGGTTTAAAAAAGCACGGACTCTAGAAATGTGCCCGGTATATGGCGATAGGCTCACCCCCTATTACATGGGACTCATAACATAAATAGTGAAAAGTGGGTGTTACTTCTGTGTGCACCTCTGCCTACCCCTTCGGGGATAAAATGAGAGATGTTATGTTATGTTATGTAATTAATTGATATCGTCATCATCATCATATCAGGCACAGGACGTCCACCGCTGAACATAGGCCTCCCCCTGATATATTTTGATTTTTTGTTAAACAATTACATAAATATTGATTAATATTCTCAACTCTGTGTGATCCACAAATTGTTGTTTCGGGTCTGGGTGTCATGTGTATCTGAACTTATATGTTTCTAAACGCACTCACGACACAGTGGAAAATCGTAGTGTGGGCAACGTTTAAAAAAAGAATAGATGTTTTTTTAGTTAATAATGGCATGTAGTATTTGTTTTGATGGTTGTTTAATCTAACTTTTTATTATATTGTAAGTCATAAGTATTATATTGTAATTTATTATATTGTAAGTCATGTCTGAAAATAATAATTAAATAAATAAGTCATAAGTGGTTTCAAAAACTAATATTGATAGGAAATGTAGAAAAAGATTTTGGACGTGGCATGGGCTCAATCTCAAGTCTAATAAATGTTATAGTCCATTTAAGAATACATAAACACAGAGTAGTCCTCAATAAACATGTCTTGGTCTACACCTTCACAGAAGTAATTTTACACTTTTTTATTTCCGAGTAAAAAAAGAAAGCTTCGTCAGTATTGACACAAAAGATTTAATCAAAACGTATTTGTTGAACACGAGAGTGTTTAAACACTTTATTCAAACTTCAAACACTAATGTTTAATTTGTTCACGTATAATTATTATATTATTGATTTAGTCCTTGGCATCATTATCGAGTAACTATTGCGTAAACTTTGCACAATCACTCTTGAGGTTTCATTTTCACGTATTTTACTGTTAAGTGGCGGAAGGACGTTCTAATGTAACATGTTTAATGTACGTAAATCATAATAATATTAACTTTATAAAAATAAAGTCAGTAAAAATATTTATGACTGCCTCGTTGGCCGAGTGGTCGCAAGTGCGACTACCGGGCAAGGGGTCTAGGGTTTAATTCCCAGATCGGGCAAAGTATTACTGGGTTTTTAAAAAAAATCTCAGTAGTAGGACGGAGTCTGGAATTGTGCCCGGTTTATGGCAATAGGCTCACCCCCTATTACATGGGACTCATAACATAATTAGTGAAAAGTGGTTGTTACTTCTGTGTGCACCTCTGCCTACCCCTTCGGGGATAAAAGGCGTGATGTTATGTTATGTTAAAAATATTTATGATACTCACATAGTTTTCTTGGATGACATAAACCAATTTTGACTAAATTATATGCACTATTTTTAATAGAGAACAATAATTCTATATAAGACGCGAATACGACCTTATTATGATGAGTGAAAAACTAAAAGAAATTGTACCTAATGACATTGGCACTTTGAGATTCAAAACGAGCACTAATTCCCGTTTTGGATTTTATAAAATACACAAGTGAGTTCTATTCTCTATTCTATTTTCTGTTTGAGATATATTTTTAGTGTGTTTGATGTTTTTTATTTACATACTGGTATAGTATATGGTAGTTACTTTTTACAAAAAAACTATTCAACTAGTTTATAGTTTGGAATTACACATATTGACCTATTTTGTATTGGTTTTATAATAGTATTCACCCAGTAAACGTGCAAACCCGATGGAAGAAGTATTTACACTATATATACTAGTATTTACAACAATAAAGTACTGTACATTATTATTTCATAGCACTTAGACAAAAACAGTTAAACTCAGTTTTTTATATAACGCATTTTACACGCATCGTAAAAATTACGAACGAGTTTTTTAGTAAGTTAGATAATGACATTGAACACTGAATTCTCTTTGTGTTTGACATTGACATGAAAACCTAGAATTTTTCATGTTGTTTACTTTTTTATTTAGACGATAAAGAACTTTAGTATTCGTTCCATCTTGTATTTATTTTAATGTTTAGATAGGTGATAATGTGTATTTAGATATTGCAATAATATTTATTTATGTACTAAATAAACTACCACCACGAGTTCTCAAGAACTAAACTATTTGTCATTGGTAATGATCTTAAAAATTTAAATACGTATGTATGTATATATTGTTATTATAAATGCTGAAGTATGCTTGATTATTTGACTTTATTTTGCGTCGCGATCGAGTGATTTTTTTAGTCTGGAGATACTAGACCAGCAAACGACGAAAGCTACATTTTTATTTGATAATGCAGACATGCAGGATACTAGCTAGCATTAAATACTCATTATCACTGGATTTATAAAATTATAATCATCAGACAGTTCTTAAGAAACGGGTAATTGGTTTTAATTTGAACCTATATTAATACAGTTTCACGTTCATATTTTTGGGACACGTTACAAACTACTAAAACATAATTTCTATCTTAAAGTTTAAATATTTGAACCAAATCTCCAAAGAATCTTCGTTTTCGTTCAAATTCTTACGGTACCAGTTAAACTAGTAACTGGCCGGTTAACCGCTGGTTAGAGACCGTACTACGACTAACACACTTCGACTGGTCATTCCGGTTTCTTCGGAAGTCAGGTTGCATTTTCTTTCACTCTCAATTTGCATATATTATATTATTATTATTGTATTTTTAGTACAAAATCTGACGTTAAGACTTAGTTGTATTCAATTAAGATATTTTGAAGTTTGACTTATATATATGTACTGAAGATTAACTTTGGAAAGAGTTATATTTTTATTCTTTGTGTTAGAGATGTCTATTAATAAGTGTACCATTTTTCTGTACCAGTCATTAATTGTTTTTTATACAACCATCTCCGTTATAGTTCACGGAAGATTTGTATTTTTTAAATAGCAGTGATGATTTAGAAAGCTTTGTAGAAAAATTGTAGTTGTCAATAAATTGTGCTAATTTTCTAAAATAAAAAAAATACTATAGCAGAAGGCAAAAATCCAACAAGAAATTATTTGATCAAAGAACAGAATATAAGACCATGTAGCTACAAACCTTTTATAGTCTGGTATAAAATAATGAAATTTAATAACTATAAAGAACTTCAGAAGTACCTGTAATTGTTGTAGTGTTATATAGAGGTAATATCACAGGCTCAATATTCGCGTGACGAAGTACAAATATTGTACATAATGATTTTGCTTTAGACCTTGCGTAGTTCCGATGGTACATTATTTGGTATTCAAATGTCCCTTTGTTTGAGAACAAAAATAGTGTCTTGTGGAACCATTACTTTGATTTATTTGTTTTATTGCATTTTTTGTAACATTATTTTTTTGTAATATTTAGCATATAAATTTGGTTGAATATTATTAATGTGTATATTGCATTGCTATTTTTATTATTTACCAATTAAGGGATAATCTAAGAGAAATTGAAATGCCCAATTGATTTTATATTTTCTATAAGTAGTTGCTGCATTTCATAGCTAATGTCAGTTTGGTAAAATATAATTTTAATATTTTTATATGATGTTAATAATAAACGTTAATCCGGTTTTGAACTTTTTGTATCTAGTAATATAGTGCATTTTACGGCTATACGCCCATATGACCAATAAATCGAGAAAGTATAACTGGAACATATTGGTATTGGATTTGAAACTCTCTTTAATGGTTTTACGATATGTATGATAAATATGGACATTTAATTTGTTTTCTTTGTTAGTTTTAAAGTTAATTTTATTTGTTATAGTAATTTAAACAAAATGACTTACATTAATGATTTACATTAAAGAAAAATATAGTCTTAGCCTTTTCACAAACGCGATGCTACTACCGACATCAAAATTACGTACACGGATTTTTATAATAAATTTTGTGTCTGAGTGTATTAAATTAATAAAAAATAATTTGGTCTCACCTGACACTCGTTCTGCCAGCATCCAATATTTATTAATGATTGTCGTCCAATTGCTGTCCGAATAGTAATCGTCTATGGCAATTTTCACAAAACCGGTCATGTTTGCTTATTATTTAGGCACTGAACTATTAATGGGAAATAATAATAATAATTATTATTATTGTCTCAGTCTCACTTCTCACTTGTCACTGCCACTTCACTTTTATGAAGTCTGTAACTGGTTGACTGTCCTGGTAACAATTTGCACCAAGCAAGCTGTCACCTGAAATTAAAAGAAAAAAGTTAACAATGAAAGTAAGTGAAAGCATGCATTGTAATTATTATATTATTTTAAATTTAATTGCTTTTAGTTGCTATTATTGCTTCTGGCAATTAAAATTTATTTCATTTATTTAATATTAAACTTTGGTTCACACTATATTACAATTTTATTTTATATTCATTTATTTTATTTTATTAATTTTATTCTTAAATTCGTCACAAATAAATCTGAATTTAATTAAAAATTAATAAAATTTATTTTAATATATTATTTTACCGAAAATATTTCCTTCTCAGCATTATTCGTCAGTTGATTTATTAATGCCACAATACTAAACACGTGCGCATATCATCTCAATGGATGAAAGCGAAAACTTGACTGAAGTTTTGCGAAAGTGTGCGCGCGCCGATACCTCAGCTACAATTGAATAGCCCGCGCTTGCTCCACCAATCACAAGCCTTCGTACTCCCACGAATTGACAAGGACACAAGCGACATGACGCCATCGAAGAGTATTATACCTTTTGTCTGGCAGAAAAAGTTGTTTTTTGCTTACGTTCTAATCCGGTCAATTTTCTTGTTGAGTTCAAAGTGCATTTAGGTTTTGCAGGCACGTAGTTTCCTGTATTGGGTTATGATTATTTAGTTTTAGTGAATTAAGATTTTAATTTTGATGTGTTCTTCCTAAGTAATATACCTATATATGATTTTAAAGAATTATTCTCGTAATTTCATAGGTATATTTAGAATGTTAAAATTACGATGGATTACTAAAATTGTTTATCACAAATTTTCCAATATAATAAAACATATCTTTTGAAAATGTCTTTATTTATATTCACCAAACCATGTGTATATAACATACGCAGCCTTCATAAAATACTAGGTTAATTAGACAAGATTTACGCATAAAAACGTGAGAAGTAATCGTAAAAACAAAGAACGAAAATATGCCCATGACACTCACTGGATGTTCTTTGTGACAAAAATTTATTATAGAATTTTGTGTTATACGTGACATAGAATAAGATTGATTTTTCAAAAATATCAAATTTGGCGTATGGGGACAGATATAAAAACAAATGCACTTTTCGTAAATTTCAGTCGATGAATCTATCGCATTTCTTGATTAATAAATAGAAATGTGTGCCAATGAATTCTAATTATACATAGTATTAAATCTGTCAAATGGACTTATTTTTCATTTCATGCAGGGAAACTGTAACTTCCGCCGTTTGTTTATTTATTAATCCGTTGAAAATTGTTGAATATCATCCCCTAAATTTGCTCATACAAAAGTAGTCTTTAAACATTGGAAATAAGGTCTATAATGTAATTAGTGGAGAGCGATCACCGGTGATCGCTTGGGGATATATGGGTGAAACGTATTAGGTTATGGTTCTAATAGAGACGCAGCTTATAATTGGTCGCTAATTTTATGATTATTTACTTTAGTTAACACTTAGTTTTTTGCAAGTATGGAAATATAGGAGAGGTCAACTGCTATTTAGCAGTAGTTCTGTTATGGCTTATATGATGATGATAATGGAAAAGACGAAAATAATTAAACAATGTAAAAAATGTTTTTATTATACCTAGCTATCGTAAGACATGCTGAATTAACTAAATACGTAAGACTGCCTCGTTGGCCGAGTGGTCGCAAGTGTGACTGCCGGGCAAGGGATCTCGGGTTCAATTCCCGGGTCGGGCAAAGTATTACTGGGTTTTTAAAAATCTCAGTAGTAGCACGGCGTCTGGAAATATGCCCGGTATATGGCAATAGGCTCACTCCCTATTACATGGGACTCTTAACATAAATAGTGAAAAGTGGGTGTTACATTGTACAGTGGCATAATGTACACCTCTGCCTACTCCTTCGGGGATAAAAGGCGTGATGTTATGTTTATGTTATGTTACGTAAATATATTGAGTACTTGTAGGAACTAGTAGAGCTTTCCTCAGTATATTTACGCGAGTTACACGTAATTTTTAGTTAATTCAGCATGTCTCACGATAGTAACTGTAAAACATTTTGTGCATTGTGTACCAAGTTATTTTCATCTTTTCCGCTATCGTTAGTTTATGTACTGTAGTTTATGTAATGTAGTAATAGTGACTGCACGATTGACGCGGTGCCTGGGCAACTGGCTGCCGTGCAACGTGTCGCGGGTTCGAGTTGTTCCGGGTCTGGGTGTCATGTGTATGTGAACTTGTATGTTTGTAAACGCACCCAAGACACAGGAGAAAATCCTAGTGTGGGGCAACGTTAAAAAAAAAGAAAAAAACAGTACTAGTTAGTGCACAAAATTTTCAGACATCACTGAAAAAATCTGCATAACTAAAGTAAAATACTTTACTAAAGAACAAAGAAATTAATGAAGATTTTTCGCTACTGACGGACAGGGTCAAGTATAGAGAAAAAATAAAAAACCAGTCATAAGTCCACACTCGCTTCACATCACTTGTCAAATATTGTGTAAGTTGCACTTGGACGCACAAGTGATTGCGATTTAGCAATATATCTTCGGACCGACCTTCGCGATATTGGTAATACTATGAGTATGGAATGATAGTATTGTTTTTAAGTAGCCGGGTCCTTCATTGGTTTGTGTGAAGTAGACTAACGATAAAGAATAAAAATATGTATTCTTAGTTTTTTGTGTTCATTATAAAAAAAATATGAGAGAACTCTAATGAGTTATTATTTTCTCCTTGTTATTTTATTGAAATAATTATTTAATTTATATTTAGGATAAGGGGTAAAATAGCATATAAAAGAGCATATGTTATTAGGTGAATAGCAATCGACCGGCATTGCTCATGAAAATCCACAATAGAAGAGCGATTCATTATAAAAAAACATGTAATTTTCTACGTCGTCTAGTGCCTTAAACTGTCAAATACCAAGCGGTCACCGGTGACCGCAACCTATTGTTCTATAATTGTGTCTGCAAAACCGGTACTCGACGAGTTAATATAGGTTTTATTATAAGTTATGTAACAAAAAAATGTCATCAATGGGAAATTTTATTGTGATCGTGACATTTATACGTCAAATAATTATATTATTTGCACTATTACGGTTCGTTACATGGCTTAATCATGTAATAGAAACACAGGTCAGGAACCTCTAAATAACAGATAATAACGTTAAACACAGTACTTGCGTCATAGATAATCCCACTATTATTTTAGATAGATTTTGTAGAGTAACAATGAAAAGATGCAGTTATTTTCCTAATGCAGATAAAATCTAAAGTTAATTTTATTTAATTTAATTTAGTAAAACAATTAATTTTGTTCGTGCATTTATTACTATATTTTTAACTAATTTTAATAGAATAATTATTGTGAGTTGACAGCCTCTTTGCCCGAGTGATTCGAGGCGTCTCGGGAACGATTCCCGGGTCGGGTGAAGTATTACTGGGTTTTAAAAAAATCTTAGTAGTATCACGGAGTCTGGATTTGTGTCCGGTATATATTAATAGGCTCATATACCTAGGCACCATAACATAAATAGTGAAAAATTGTACAGTGGCAGTAATTACCATAATGTGCATCTCTGCCAACCCCTGCGGGGATAAAAAGTGTGATGTTATGCGTACATATATTGTGAGGTATATCTGAAAAGTATTCAGATAATATATTATGTACAATAATACTACATGAAGGCTTTTTTCAACGGTTTAGACTTCAAAAGGTTATGTAATGTCATTTTTTTCTATACTTTTTGTTATTTTGTATTGGCGTCGCCGCCGTTATAAATAGCTCGGTCAAAACAAGTTTTTTCGTATTATTTAGGTATAGGTCTTGACATTACATAACATACATAACATCACGCCTTTTATCCCCGAAGGGGTAGGCAGAGGTGCACATTCTACCACAGTACAATGTAACACCCACTTTTCACTAGTTGTTATGAGTCCCATGTAATAGGGGGTGAGCCTATTGCCATATACCGGGCACATTTCCAGACTCCGTGCTACTACTGAGAATTTTAAAAAACCCAGTAATACTTTGCCCGACCCGGGAATCGAACCCGAGACCCCTTGCCCGGCAGTCGCACTTGCGACTACTCGGCCAACGAGGCAGTCTTGACATTATTATTGAATATTTATGTAATATTTACATAATAATATATTTTCGTCAAAGATTTTGACAAGCCAATCATTTTTGGCAAGATATAAAATTAAACAATAATAATATTTCACTTATGTGCACAATCTGTTATCGTACACATGCTACCATTATCATGAACAATAATATAAAAATGAATAAAAATATTTGCAATTTTCAAAAATCTATCTTCAGAAACATCTCCAACATTCTCTGATCGTGTGAACATAAGTTTAATTCACTAAAGCTCTGCTAGAGGGCGTTACCAGTCGCTTTCACCACAACCGCACATATTTGTGTGAACTTGTAACACTTCCTTCATAGTCAATGTCAGCATAGTTTTGTAATAGAAAACGTAAAGTGATGTGTATTCCGTACAACATAAGGTATTGTTTTCATAAAATGCAAAATTTTTTTTTTTGAATAGCTAATAAAACAGGAATGACCTAAATGAAAAATTTTTAAACTTAAAATTTTCGTGAAGAATAGACTCAAATAACAATTATGTCTCTGTTAACAGAAATTATCTTTATTTTTAAGTTTTTCTAAGTTTTCTTTATTTTCCTTATATATACCTCTATTATAGTTTTTTTGTACTATTATACATAGCCGCCGAATTTCGAGTCGAGCATGCAAGAATTAAAATTAAAATACAGGTTTTAAACCTATAATTTTCCTTTACTATACATCTATCAGTCCCTTCGATATTCCATAATTATAATTAAATTTGTAAGATGCAATTGATTGATTCAACACTCGCATGTCAGAGTATGTGCAAAGAAACATTATGTTTAAGTGCTATGTTAGCGATTTATAAGCTGATAATAACTTGATTGATAAATCTTTTTGTAAAATTGATTTATGAACATCATTATCAATAATTAACATTCATTCTCTAGTAACTAGTTCCAGAATATCCGCCCAAAACATTGTTCAAATAATTTATTCACAATTTTTGTTACGATTTCATACGATTTACATATAAACAAAATTAATCGTTTCGTTTTCGATTTTAGAACAACGTGTTATGTTTCATTCATTTTCTATTTTTATCTGTGGGATTTGTTTAACAATTATTTCTTGTTTTTTATTTGTTTTAAGTCAGGTATATATTATAGAGGTACTTCTTAATATTATAATCTTTATATATATAATTCTTCTGTGAGTGTGTATGTCACTGAACTTCTCTCAAACGACTGGACCGATTTTGATGAATTTTTTTGTGTGTTCAAGGGGATCTGGGAATGGTTTAGATTTATAAATCAGCCCGGCAGATGGCACTGCAGTCGATGTTTAGGTTATTTATGCTAAACAGCTGAACTAATTTGAATGAATTTTTGTTTATACATTCTAGTGGATATGCAGGACAACGTCTGTTGGGTCCGCTAGTACCTTATAAAATTTTACTTCATTGGTGTATGTAATACTTCATTTTTGTAATTGCATTGTTTTAATGCATTTTTTAATGCCGGTTGGCAATCTGTAACAGTCAACCATGAATTTTTTACATTCCGAAACTTTTATATAATTTATTTTTATTGTAGTTATATAAGAAAAAAAAATCATGTAAAAAGTACGTAAAAATAAATAAAAAGTATACTTGTTTAGTATATAATTCAATTATTAATTAACTCACCACAATGTTAAACTTTTACACCTATCTCTCTGCATCCTAAGGTTGACTGTTAGAGATTGCCATAAGCATTAAGTCCTTTTTAAGAAGTGTAAACAAATAAAAGGAAGTTTATCGATATTCTTGTATGATTAATATATATTACCTATACGCACATACACAGTAAATATACAATCCTAAAATTCCTAATCCCTAAAAGGCCGGTAACACACCTCTGGTGTTTCAGGTATCCATGGGCGACGCCGACGCGGATTGCTTACTATCAAGTAATCCGCCTGCCTGTTTACCGGCTTATAAAAAAAATATATATGTGTAGTAGATCACAATAACTCTTAATCCTAGGAAATATCCAATTCTTGCAATTGCTTCAAGCACCCATTAACAATGCTATTATTATTGGAGTTCTTCCAGTAGACACTATTATTACGAATGTAATGAATCTTTTTAACAAGATAATAATCATCCGCAATAGAACAAAGACTATGGATGATAATTTACGCGGCCATGTTGTTTCGATAAAACTGATAATGCAGTTATATTCATGTAGTTTGTTTATAATGTATGTTTAGTTCAGATATATAAACAATAAAAATTATCATATATACTTCCTACCTAGTGCCACTAATTACCTACAGACTGACAGAGTGGTCGCAAGTGCGACTACCGGGCAACGGGTCTCGGGTTCGATTCCCGGGTCGGGCAAAGTGTGACGAGTTTTATTTTTTAATCTCAGTACTTGCACGGAGTCTGGAATTGTGCCCGATATATGGCAATAAGCTCACCCTCACACACCATGTAATAACATGGGACTTAAACACAAATAGTGCAAAGAGGGTGTTACATTGTACAGTGGCATTAAGTATTGTGCACCTCTGCCTACCCCTTCAGGGATAAAAGGGCGTGATGTTATATTAGATAACTTCCAACCTAATAATTCTTAGATATAACTATGCTATCTACATGGAGTTTGCGAGGTTGATTTTTAAAATAATTATTCTTAGGTTTTGTACTATTTCAGAACAATCAACATTATTATGCTATTGTGTAAAATTTTATTAAATTTTTCTAAGATAAGGTTTTCACTAATTTTGATTTTTTAGGGGACATGAAAAACAAAAGAAAAAATACGACATTGTCAGGTTGACCTGTATGTATGTAGATATGTTCGTGCGTAATTAATTATCTCGCGATTGGCTAAATTAATTTCGATGAGATTTTTCAGAACATTTTTGTTACACTTAGGTTAACCGACTTTCGAAAAAGAGGGGATAGAATCAATTTTTCTAGAAGTAGTTTATGTAAAAGAAATATTATTAACTTCTGCAACCCCTTAGATACAAATAAATGAATTATTAAAATAATGAAGTTCTAGGCATCTCAAGAAAATTGGTTATTTTAAATTCTAGTGAAATAAATTTTATGTTAACCTTTTAATTGGTCGATTTGGTATTTATAGGAGACAAAGTGATTTAAGCCCTAAATGCTTGACTTTAAATAACATACCAATTGCAAGAAGCAATGTGTCATAAGGTCTTGATAAAATATCCAGTTGTGGTTTTCTAAGAGTGTTTAGCACTCAAAATTGGCATATCAACGAGAGCATATGAAAAGATTATAATTAAAATATTCAAGTGTGTACAACTCATGCACTTGTCCGCTTTAAGTGTCAAGTTTGTCGTACCAACCCAAGGCCTTTGACATTCTTAAACTATCGACAGATGAAGAAATTATTTGTTTTTTGTAAAAAACACGAGGTTTTAACAAAACGTGATGCGTATCAGGCGCGGGACCTTAACCCACTTGTCCAGCTAAACAGTATGACATTCAAATATTTGTCATTTCATCATTTGTATATGAAAATGCAAGTAAAGGTGTGCTCAACGAATAATGAGCCGTTTAATTGATGTAGTATGGTGCAATTTCGTAGTAAACCTTGCTAACTGAATTGGATGGCCTTTGATACGCTAGCCGCCCCTCATGGTAATTTCGCCATTTAGGACGTTGTTTACTTCATTCAAAACGACGTGTGATGTTTTGTTGCTCAATTTTAACCTACAATATTTAGTCATATAGTTTTCCATAACATAGACGTAACTGAAATACAGATCTGGACGCTATTATTCTTAAGGGCGTTAAATAAATAAAGAACGCTGCAAGTCCGGCCCAACACAAGTATTGTACAATAACTTACTGGGACAGCCTCAAAGTTAGACAGATATTGTAATTCTTAAGATAATAAAGAATTTGAATTTGAAGTGAAATGTTTTTCCATACCACATAATCCTGCTAATAAACAATACATAATAATTAGTAATTGGGCCTCTGGTAACCTCACTCACACGACGAAATACAACGCAAGCGTTGCTTCACGTCGGCTTTCCTTATCTAACTTCAGTTTATAACAAAAATAAATCTCATCATAATGTTTAATATCGTGATATTGCATGCGAGTTTTATTATTATCATCATTTTTACATTTTTACAACACCTTGTATATCGTGCCATCTCTGTCATTTTACAAAGAATTTATAGTGACATAACTTTACTTAACCTTTTGAATGCACCGATATGAGACACAATAGAAAATACGTTGTGTTTCGCGTGGATCCACGTTTAAACACACGACGGGTTAAGCACGACTAAAATTGACTTAAAATTTTACCTTTCAGTATTCAAGCATAAGAATAAGGTTTCTTTCCTAAAATAATTGTTAGACGTTACAATTTCATAAGAATGTAACATAAAGATTGAAGAATAATTACATTACGTAACTTTTTGAATGAAAACATTAAATGTAGACGTAATGAAGAGAATTATTTAAGTGAACATTTTCATTGCATTTATTTCGCAAACGTTTGCATTCGTACAGTCGTTATCTTGAGTTGATTTATTCGTTTTACTTCGCACAGACGTGAGAGGTTTAATTTTCAAGTAATTATATAGTTAGTATTGCCAGAATATTTGGAAATAATCCGAAATTAATAATTATATATTTGTTAGTAATACATAATTATTATTAAGGCTTAGACTTCCAATAAAAAACTGTTGAAGGCAAATCCTCCGCTAACGTCGGTCACCGGTGACTGCCATGGCGTTTAACGTGTTAATAATATTTGCATTAATCCGCGTTAAAAGAAAAGAAAATTTAGTCCACTTATAGTTTTGTGAAAATTATTTAATTAAGATTATTAACGATTAATTAATTAAAATTGTGCATATGTTAGTATTTTAATTTAATTACTATTTTACATTACAATTGTTATTTGGCTTTATAAGGAACTTTGTTGAAGGTTTTGCGTGCATATAATTATTCTGTGTGTGTGTGTGTATGTATGTGTGATTGATTAGGATTATGTGATTTAAGTGTGTGTGTTACACTTCAATGGGCAGATAACCTAACATTATGCACGTTATTCATGTGTGTTTGTCACGATAGTTCAGGAAGCCACAACTAGGGCATAACCTTTTTCAAAGATGATGTTTTAACGCAATTTTTTATTTACAAAAGACAATTTTCTACTGTTAATAATTATAAATAAAATTGATAAATATCCCAGATACTACATATAAAATACATGGCAATTTGTGAATATACTGGTGCCAAATCTAGTATGAATACGCTATTTTAACATTTTTTACCCTACTTGCAAACGTAATTGCATTAAAATTAAAAAAATAATAATAAAAATTTGAAATTGCCAACCCGCATTGAGCCAGCGTGGTGATTAATGCTCAAAACCTTCTCGTGTGAGAAGAGGCTTTGCTCAGCAGAGGGCATTATAGGCTGTTGATGTGATCCCAATACCCTAAAACACAATTTATCAACAAACAATTGCATCATTGTCAGTTTAGCAGTTTTTGTGTTACGCTCGAACACACAAACGCCACTGAAACAGTTTAAAAACAAATTACGACGTTGTAATTTTTTTTTTCAGCTTGCAAATACGCATTGTATAGAAATGTAACTGCTATTAGTAAAATTATTTCGTCAATAGATTGACCAAGTTCAAGTTAAGCTTATGTAACTTCACGCTCTGAATAACATTATTTCAGATGAACTCAAACAAACAGTAATTAGTACGAAACTGTTTTTGGAAACTTTCTCTTTACTATAAAGATATAAACATTAATGTGAAGAGAATACTATCGAAAATATAATTAGTTGTTTTTTATGAGTATTATTAATAAAATAATTTATTATATAATGATAAATATGTGTCCGTTGAATAAAAATGCTGTTCATTTTTTAACTATACGTTTTTATTTATTATAAACTAGCTTCTGCCCGCGACTTCGTACGTATGGGATTGCAACCATTTTGCCCCGTTCCCGTTCGTGATTTTCGATAAAAAGTAAAAAAAGTATTCTATAAAAAATCCTATGTCCGTCTCCTGGTTCTAAGCTACCTCCCTGCCAATTTTCATCTAAATCGATTGAGGCGTTCTTGAGTTATAAATAGTGTAACTAACACGACTTTCTTTTATAAATATACATTAAAAATAATGTTTAAGGTAACATTGAAACTTTATTAAAAATTCTATAAAAATGAAATTAAATTCGCAGCAATTTCAGTAAAATAAATTATAAGCTTCTTATAATTCTCTTATTATAAACTAAATTATAATTTAATGCGTTAATGCGTTAAAAATATTTCAATGTCAGTTGATTTAGAGCAGAACGCGATCGACGGGTAACCTTTGCATTAACTCAAACAAAATATTTTCATGCTTTCTCTTATCTTTTTTTTTCAAATAATTTCATATAATTAGTTCCAAAATAATGTTTAATTACTGCCTATGTAATTTTTGGTTATCAGTAATAAACCTATGCCCAGTACAAGTGGTAACAAACACTGAGTAAATTTTGTAAAATAAAAATTTGGTTATAGGTATGTATTTCTCCTTCGGCTTTTCAAGAGTTACCAAACGAAGAAAAAAGAACAATTTACTATATTTATTGTCATGTCAGTGACCTGTGAATCATCAAAAACAGAAAAGATTTTGAAACCTGACCTTCCACAAGTTAATAGGACCGGTCAACCTCGTGGTTGGCCCTTATTAAATAGATCAGATAAGGGTTGAAAAACGTGACCATTAAAGTACTTGAGAAAGCATCAAGGTTTTTTTTTAAATAGTATTTTAGTGCAGGTATGATAATTTAGGCACATTATTTGCTATATTTTTATAATAACTATCGTGAGACAGTTATTCAGACAGACAGACAGTACTAAATTAACCAAAATTGCGAGTTACTCATGTGAATATACTGAGAAAAGCTCTACTAGTTTCGAACCACAGAGGGGCTCACACAGTGAGTTGCGCGACGTCGCCGCGACCGCGCACGCTGCTCATGAGGAAGAACCTATCTGTGGTTTCAAACTAGTAGAGCTTTTCTTAGTATATTCACAGTATTTGCGATGCATAAAGGTAGAAATAAAAATAGGTAACGGATAGTAAAGGAAAGGAAATATAGCAAAGGTAAAATTACTTGCACTCTTGAAAATGTTATAAGTAACAAGTAAGACATAGACATAAGCGTTTCTTTTTTGCAATATGAAAAATTGTAAAACGTACGAAACATACCTATTTTAATTTCAGGATAATAGCAAAAACATAGTTTATATAAATGCACCTTTATAAAGAGTTCAAATACATTTCAAAAAAGTTTAAAGACGAAAGGTTGGTTATTGCTCATTTATCAATGTAACATTAGAACAATTAAATAAAAATAAAAACAAATCTATTGGGGACGTTACATACATAACTGTAATTACACATGAAATGTACTTTCAAACATCGATTGCAACTGCATTTTGAAATCAGTCTGACTGAACTTAGTATTATGATAAATTAGTCTAGATCATTATTATATACCACTCAAAGTCTAAAATCTAAGTTCTAACTTGCAACACATATAAAGAGGTAATTATAAGTTATTCTTTTTTAATTTATACAACGTTTGTTATTTTCGACATAATTATAATATGTGATTGTTTTTGAAATCAGTGAATTTGCAGTGTAATTGGATATGTAATCAGAATTATTTTCAGTAGTCTGATATCGTCATTTATTGCGCTTACATTTGTCACTCTTACGGTTGCATCAGGTTACAATTTTTATTTGTTGATCATCCGTTTTTGTTCTATAATTACTATTACTATTTAGTATTTACGATTGTCTAATGTCCAATTCATTTTTCCAATGACTAAGTTACTCTAACTTTGGAGGGTAGCATTGCGTACAGTCAAACAATTAATTGACTGGAATAAAGACAGTATCAGTATATAAATAGTCAGTAACTATTGCTACTGTGAGTCAGTTTTTTGTTACGATAACCAGGTAGTCAGTTCGTTACCGAGGGCTGGGCTCGCTGCCATTACAGCGGTAAGTCCCTTCTTTGAGGGGTGGCTTGAGAGACGCAACGGCGTCCTCACCTACCGCCGGAGGCCGGTCTTCACCGTACATGGCAGCTTCGGGAGGTACCAGTGTCTCATAGGGCGGGAGGAAACGCCCGGGTGTCATAAGTGCGAGGGCCGCCCTGAGGATACGGTGGAACACACGGTAGGGGAATGCCCGCCGTGCCCTCAGGGATGTGATCGACGATGGCGACCTCTTACGTCCGGCCCTAGTTTGGGTCATGATGCGACGCGAGGAGAACTGGCATGCCTTTTCCTCCTTTTACGAAGCAGTCATGCTAGCTTATGCTTATGCTGGTATGAAAGACAGGCGTAAAGCTGTGTATGCATGGAACTATGTATGTATGTACGTTTATTAATTTATGTAGACTTTTTGCAAATAATGTTCTAAACTCTTCAGTCGACTCTACTGAAATTCTATTACTAGATACATAGCTGTCAAATACAGGAAAAATATTGTTTAACATATAACACGTGTCACCTTATCTTGTCATGTCAAATTGTTTTTTTTTTCAGACCCTAAGACCCCATATTTTTTTTCTAGTACAAATCTATTTATTTCCTTATAAATACTGTTTTTGTTCAGTATTTCGTAATAACATCTTATGTAATTTGATAAATAAGAGAACAATAGATAAATATTTAATTTATGAATACTACTTTTTGTTCCTGACTACGACTTAATACTTAAATATTTAAGATTTTTTGATTTATTTAAAATTCCAGATATACATAATGTTGTTTGTATAAGTACTTTCTCGCCTAGCTTTCACTAATAAACTAACAGCTGAACACAACACCTATTTTTTTTAACATACATACATACATAACATCACGCCTTTTATCCCCGAAGGGGTAGGCAGAGAGCAGAGGCAGAGCAGAGGTAGGCAGATTTTTTTTAATTCGGTAATAATCAAAGCAGCCTTTCTTGACTTATATTTTTTTATGGGATTTAAAAACGGTAAACGAGCAGACGGATCACCTGATGGTAAGTAATCGGCATCGCCCATGGACACCCGGAACACCATAGGTGAAAAACAAGTGCGTTAAAGGCCTTTTGGGGCCTCCGGTAAGCTCACTCACACGATGACAGACAGCGCTAGCGTTGTATCACGTCTTTTTTGAGTGAGGCCGTGGTATCACTCCTTCGCGCCGGCTCATTCCTGCCGAAGCATGGCTCTCCCACTTAAATGATAATTGATGCATCTAAAATAACTTAGTATTGTCAGATTTTATAATAACTGGTAAATTCTAGAATCTTCAATGTGAATTGACCTCAGTTATCACAAAAATGTATGCTATGTTATATACACGTGTACAATGGTATTTTAAAATATCTAACAAGCAAATTTTCGTGTTGATCATAAAATTATTTCAAGACTGACACATTTTTTGTCATTATTATTTTAATTGAAATTAAATTGTGTTTAAATTTAATTTTAAACAAAAAAGGATGATTTTCAATTAGTATTATTAAATTAAATTGTTTAAATGGTTATTATTTTTAAATTAAATTACAGCCTGTGCGTGCGTGGCTACTGTTTTTTCGTAGGCTCCAGATGAATAATTGTTTAACCATACTGTGGAACAAAAAAAAGATAAAAACCTAACAACACTATGAGCGTCGATCTAGGAAGGAATCTTTATGTTAGTATCATGTGTTTACATGGTGTTAAGTTGATCATAATTTAACAGAGTAACGCTTATTGATAAATAGAGCTCGACAAAAATATTTCAGACTTAGTTCTACGTCTCTGTAACATAGGAACTTTAAAAATCGAAACATCCAGAGATCATCATCTTCAACAGACTATAAATGCCCACTGTTGAGCAAAGCCTCTTCTCACATAGAGAAGGTTAGAGCATTAATCACCACGCTTGCTCAATGCGGGTTGGCGATTACAAACTTATAATTAGAAATTATTAGCCCAGGTTTCCTCACGATGTGTTTCCTTCAGTTTTTCAATGATGTCTAAATAATCTTAGAAAGTACATATAACTCGGAAAAAGTCTCATTGGTATTTGCCGTTGGTAGATTCGAACCCGCACTCATGCATGAGAAGCAGGCGTCTTAAATCTCCGGGCCACCACGACAATTCCAGAGATACCTTTGTCCAACACGGGGACTAAAGTTGATACCTCTTATCAATGCCTACGATCATTTACCTGACGAGGTCGTCTACTATGATAAATTTTCACAAAATTTTCCAGGAACCCTCGATTCATGAATAAAGGGCATGCATTACTGACCATTGTGCAATAAGATCGCACAGTGGTTGCACACGCAACGGGCCGGATATTGCAACCGGTACATTCAAGGACTGAGGCGAAAATCGAATGAGTTCCTACAGACGGAAGCCTGTTGGATATGAAGGATAGTCGAACGTATTTATGCGGTAACGTGCGTAATAAATGCGAGTTACCAGGTTTATGATGTAAGGGCTGTTCCTATTTCAAATTCAATTGTTAGTGTCTTTACTGAAAAAAGTATTGTTAGTCCTATGATGTACAGGAATGTTCTTTTTTCAAATTACATTGTTTTTAATTGTACCTACCTTTTTCTTCGCAAAAGATTTTGTTAGTGTGGGTTGATTTTGGTCGTTGGTTTTTTATACATATATATTACTTGATGTTTCTAAAACGAGGTTCTTATATTGAACAAAATACTATTATGCTGTCATATATAAAGTTGAGTCCAAAATATTATGTTGGACATCCAGTATTTTTAAGGAAGGATAAAATTTCTTCTTTAACGACAGAGTCTGTTACACGTCAATTAATTTAAAATATTGAATGCAATAAACTAGTAACAATGGGAATTTCAGATTATTGATTGAGTCAAATAATACGTATATTACTTTGTTTTGACTTTCAAACTTCATACTTATTCCTTGTATGTTTAAAAAAAAAACACAATTTTGTAGTAGAATTAATATTTCATTGTATCCTTTTTTTTCTAAATACTGCCCTGTAAAATCACATGTAAAATCCATTAACTTTCAAGTACAACGGATTCAGGAACCGGTACTAGACTTGAAATTAATGCACATTGCTTGCATTGAGGAAACCCAATATGTGTAATTATTGTATAATCCCGGTCAACTTTATTTCGCAGTCAGTGTTGTTCATTGACATTAATTGTCAAGTAGGTACCTAACTATATAAATAAATAAAATAGTCATCGAATATTTTGGTATTTAATTTTGGTTTTTATACATTATTTTAACCTTTTGGTTACGTATTTGAACAAATATATATATAGGCCTGGATGTTTCTTCAAAAAACTTTAACTTTTATTTAACAAATCATTATCATGATATATGCATTGGGTGAGAGCAGTGACATGGCTCAATTTTTTTTTTTTGAAACTAAACTTTGTATTTAATCCGCAGAATTGTTAAGTGTGGCTTAAGGATAATGACGCCGTTAATTTTTTGGTTTTTTTTTTTGGAGAATCACCCGCCTATGCATAATGATTAATCTTTAATTGACTTATTAACGATATAAATGAATATATGGGACTCCATATTATGGGAGAGCTAAATATCTAATATAAATTTCGTGTTGTTGTTAAAAATGATTTGTAAAAATCTTTGAAGTTTGTAAAGAATTAACGGTTTATTTTCATAAATATATTGAAAAGCTCTACTGGTTTCGAGTCACGGAAGGACTGTTCCTCATAAGCAGCGTGCAAGTTAAAAAAATATTAGGTTTAAAGGACATTGCTTTGCGTTCATACATTGTTGGCCCTGGAGCCAAGAGGATCGGATAATTATGTATTGCATTCTCTATCATTTTTAGACTCCTAGAAGATTTTGTTTTTATAGCGGACTAGCTGCAGAAAAGATATATATAAAAAAAGTATCAGATTTTGAGGTTATAATCTGACCATAACAATCAATATTTGAACGACCTTCTTGCGTATGCCACTCACATATGGAGCGAGGCCATAGAGGGGCACGGGGAGGCATTAGCAGTCTCCCTCGATGTCTCGAAGGCCTTTGACAGGGTTTGGCACGACAGTCTAATCGGCAAGCTTCCTGCATATGGACTTCCTACTGGACTGTGCAGATGGATAGCAGACTTTCTGAGGGATCGGTCAATACGAGTAGTCATCGATGGCTGCTCGTCTGACCAATTCGGTATTAATGCCGGCGTCCCTCAGGGGTCAGTACTTTCAGCGACGCTCTTTTTGCTCCACATAAACGACCTGCTTAAGCCCGGTATCTTTGGGTATGCAGATGACAGCACAGTTGTTGAAAGGTATGTGTCCAGTGCGCGGACTAGCGGAACACAGATCCAGTCTTTAAGAGAATCCATGGTCGATCGTTTGAACTCGACCTTGAAGGCGGTCTCCGACTGGGGTGACGCCAACTTGGTTAGGTTCAACGCTAGCAAAACCCAGGCGTGTCTATTCTCCGCCAAACGGAGTCAATTTCCGCTGACTCCTACTTTCCGGAATGTGTCCGTACCGATGACCGATCATCTTGAGCTTCTTGGTGTAACTCTGACGCCCACACTCAACTTTGGCTCCTATATAGAGTCAAAAGCGCAACTGGCTGGTAGGAAGTTGGGTATCCTATGGAGGGTGAGACGGTACTTCACGCCGAAACAATTGCTGAGCCTGTACCAGGCACAGGTTCGGTCCTGTATGGAGTACTGCTCTCATCTTTGGGACGGCTCGGCAAAATATCAGCTGGACGCGTTAGAGCACATTGAGAGGCGTGCCAAGAGGCTCATCGACGATGATGCGCTTGTGAAGGCTCGGCTTCAAAGCCTCGAGCACAGGCGTAAGGTTGCAAGCCTTTCGGTTTTCTACCGGATACATTTCGGTGAGTGTGCAGGGGAATTGCACAACTTGATTCCCCCTAGTCCTTTCCATCATCGTACCACAAGACAATCGGCGAAGCGTCACCGTTTCATGGTAGATGTTCCGCCCACACGCACGAAGCGCTTCGCTTCAAGCTTCCTTGTGCGTACTGCTAAAGAGTGGAATTCTTTGCCAGAGTCTGTATTTCCTGAAGGGTACAACCTGGGAGTCTTCAAGGCCCGAGTGAATAGGTTGCTTATGGGACGACGTGCTACATCGTAGACCGCATCATCGCTTACCACCAGGCGAGATAGTGGTCAAACGTCGCCCCATCAAACATAAAAAAAAAAAAAAAAAAAAAACGTATGTTGAATGTTTCAATGATTGTATAGAAATAAAAAAGTTTTGATTACTGTATAATATTATTGTTACTACCTATTAGGAGGATTTTTATTTATTACGTACATTAGGCGAAGGCATTTGACATTAGTCAAAGATGGCGATCTAATCAGTGAAGTAATTGCAACTTATGTATATAATAAAATAGGGGATTAATTATCATATATTCTCAAACTCTTTATTACACAGGGCCATTTTAGACATTGTCCTTTACTGCTCCGAACATTGTTTGCTAAGGTACCTATTGTACTTGTTTATGTACACTTTCAGGATTTAAGTATGTTATTATGAATGATAAACACGTATTAGGTTTTTAATTGCTATAATAATATAATTATTGTATTATGGTTCCCTTAGTCCTGAACTTGAACTTGCAGGTCGGCAGTACTTTAGACAATGGACATGCTAATCGTAAGTGGTTTAGAAATGAGTCCACGTGTAATTTATGTTTGTACTATGTTGTAGATATGATTAACAAAACAAAGAAAGAAAATACTTTACTTCACGGTAAAAAACAAGTAATATGTTCAGATGTGTTATTGTATTAGTAGGTACTGATTGATACATGTTCATATCCCAAGTCTGCTGTGAAATGGGAACATTATATTTTTAAACTGTCAAACACCAAGCGGTCACCGGTGACCGCAACCTATTGTTCTATAATTGTGTCTCTAATGACGGTACTCGACGAGTTAAGACTGCCTCATTGGCCGAGTGGTCGTAAGTACGATTGCCGGGCAAGGGGTCTCGTTTTCGATTCCCGGGTCGGGCAAAGTACTACTAGGTTTTTAAAAAAAATCACAGTATCAGCACGGAGTCTGGAATTGTACCCGGTATATGGCAATAGGCTCAGCCCCTCAGTCCCATGTAATACAATGTGTTGGTGTTACAATGTCATTGTAGGTACAGTGGCATCATGTACACCTCTACCTACCCCTTCGGGGACAAAACGCGTGATGTTATATTATATTTCTAAGCTAAAGATCTTGATTATAATGCACAATGTGGTATTTAAGAAGTAATGCTCATCAATAAAATCAATAGGTTTTGATTATATTGCGTTAATAGATCTTTTGTAAAGAAAACTAGAGAATATATGGATTATAAAAAGCTAATGACGTGGCCAGTGAGCTGTAATTAATAATATACATGTTTTTGAAGTCTTCATCATCATGATAAACAGCCTATAAGTGGCACTGCTGACCAAAGGTCTCTTCTCGCACGGAGAAGGTTAGAGCATTAATCACCACGCTTGCTCAATGGGGGTTAGCGTTTTCAAACTTATAATTA
Source organism: Spodoptera picta (assembly GCA_038387885.1). NCBI lineage: Eukaryota > Metazoa > Arthropoda > Insecta > Lepidoptera > Noctuidae > Spodoptera > Spodoptera picta. Next base: position 497,867 of record JAZHFQ010000185.1, read on the forward strand.
GAAATTATAAGCCCAGGTTTTCTCGCTATGTTTTCCTTCACGGTTTGTCTAGATAATCTCAGAAAGTACCATATAACTTGGAAAAAGGTCACAGTGGTACTTGCCGTTGGTAAGTTTCGAATGCGCACTCTCAAGCATGAGAAGCGGCGTCTTAAACCTCCAACCATCACGACTTTTGAAGTCTTCTTTGGTGTAAAACCAAACAAGAAAGACATGAACATCGATAGACATGTCAAAATGGGTTAAATTGTATTTGTTTGACCCCATATGAGTAGTTTCATGAGTATATTCAGTTGCCTAAGTAGCCTGGCTTAGTAATCCTTTGTACCACGATTACATTATTATATTACACTACATAACTCATAGAAAAAAAAAACATGTTTCATTTATCACATTAAGATCTTATGGCCCAACTCAAATACAATTATCGTTTTGCAATCAAACGAACCGAAAACAAAACAATAATAACTAAGAATAAATCTCAATGATTAATTTTCCATATTCAGGGAAAACCCCTTAAATTGGATGCGGTCAAATGATATAGAAGTAATTTACAATTATTTCTTATTAGTTTTTCCAAACCATTCGTCATGTTAAGCAAAAAAGCGGTTGAAATTGCAACGTAACTGAATCGCGTCAATAAATATAATCTCTTTGTTTTGTTGTGTAGTAGAAAATTAGTCAAATACGTACGACTACATTATGAAGGTTTTGGGGTAATTATAAATAAGTAAAACAAAATCTGTATTTCTCCTCACAAACACAATTATTCTAGGTTTAAATTTTTTATAATCTAGTTTTTATGGCAAGGTCAGGAGCTGAAGTCTGTGTTAGGCGTAAAATACCTAATTATAAATTACTTTGAAAAGTGTAAATGCATGTAATGTCACCGGAATCAATTATTATTATCTGTTTAATTAGTATTATTTGGTTTGTTATTTTTATTCATATTGTTTATTTTTTTTGGAACAAAATTAACTAAACTGTTTAAATTTAATTAAATTGTTACCCTAAATATTGTCGCTCGATTTTTATTATTTTTTGTTGACGTAATCGCATGAATTAATTGGAAATTTATTTATATAAAATCATATTAAATGAATAAATAAACAAATGATGCTACATACCAATAGCACTTCGTAGACATAATCACTCACTCAACTCTTACTAATTTACTCATACACAAATCAGAAGAGCACATCACTATGCATCACTGTAAAGTATGGAACATTAAATAATATTATATCTAAGTACCATATAAGGCTTCTTCCAAACTAAAGATTGTACCACAATGTATATTTCAATATACACAAACAGATGCCCGATTCTGTGTGACGACAACCTATCACTGTTTTACATAGACCACTGAATGTCTAGAAGTGGCTTCAGAGCACGAGAGAGGGGAGGGGCCTTGACGGTTCTAGAAAAAATAAAGTTTTCTACTCTGTAATTAGTTACAAGGTGGGAAACGAACATCCTTTTGAAGAATTTTGTTGCTTGAAATGTGTTTCTCGGTTAATAGTATTCTAATTACCGAATTAGAGTACCCGGAATACAATAACGGTAACATGTGCGGTTATTGTGAAATGATGTGTGTAGACTGAGTATTTTAAGGAAGCCCGGTGGCTTCCTTATTAGTTTAAGTCATTCTTAACAGTTTAAGAATGACTCATATTGTGTCATAGTTTATACATACAATATCGGAAAATGAATTAATTTTCATGAAATGAGTTAGTATTGCGAATAAAACTTTTCAACAAAACACACGAATAATTTTGTTAAATGGTATGATAGAGGATGAAAACATGAAACATCCAAAAATGCAGGTAATTCTCATAAAAAGTTCAATCAGATTTAGGTACTCACCCTTGAGATTGAACTTCTTATCTTAGGTTTAACAAACCACTCTAATCAACTAAAATATTACAATAATCTTAAAAGTTTATTGTAATATTTCTATTACTTAATACCTGTTTCTTCTTACGTAGTATTTAATTTAGGAGATAGATATATTACGTCAGTCATATCATTATCATCGTGTTACATATTATTAACGTAAGCGAAAGTATAAAGATTACAATATCTTGACGAAACACATCATATATGCATCTTTATAACTTCCAAAAAAGACAGTAGGTATAATAATTTGAACAAAAAGAAAAAAGTACTGTCTAGCGCATGCATCGCTCTACATACGAGGTCCGGACATGTCATACATTATTGTATAATAGTATAGTTAGACAATTGACGTATTACTTGTTTGAAACAATAAGTTTTGCCCTTTGCTCGGGTTGTTGGGAAAAAAAGTACCTGATAATGTATGTTAAATGAGCTGTTTGACTGTAAACATGTCACATTTTATTTAAAATTTGATCTGTGCCTGTGTAGTTTTTGTAGAATCGCGTAGCAAACATTCGATTTTACTACTACTACTGTTTGGATGTTTTAGTTTCTTTTCATCATTCAAAAGTCTTGAATATCCAGGGCTCCATTTCAATTATTTCTTTATAAGATACTAAAAAAATAATCTAAAGAAAATAAACTTCAATACTACCTTGTGTAGCATACAAATATTTTATCATGCCAAAATGAATGATATTAAATCTGAAAATTATTGTATAAAATGTTGAGTTAGTTTTTTCATAATAATACAGATACAATTGACATTATACAATGTGTAACACAGTTTTGACCGATTTCTGAATAATACTGTAAACCGGAAAATTTTCTGACCTAATAATTTTTACAGTCAACGTGAGAAAAACAACAATATAGAGGTATATATTGTTAGGAGCATAGACAAAAAGAAACGAAACGTCATCGCGTAGCGGGAAAATATAATCTGTGGTTCGAAGAATGGGAATTTTATTCTATTTAAAGTCAATTTGCCTATTCATATTGTTGTTGTTTTTCTTTCCAATTAATAGTTATGGTTTAGCTAGTTCTGAATTTGTAATTTGATTTCGATGTTAACAATATAAGGTGAATTGTAATGGTGGTACTCTTTATTTCTCCTGCCTCCTGAGTTTTTAAAATCCAATGTGGTTTGAAACCAATAAGTTCCTAATATCAAAGAGCAAGGTGAACTCTATGAAAGTTTTTAAGTTTTCTAATAATATATATATATATACTAGCACGGACACATTCCATCAGCAAATGTTGCACATCCTCAATCTTTCCACAAGTCGAACAAATAATGACACTTTAAATGAAACTATATTAATACGTGCTATGCACATTGACTGTGCAAATGACTCGGTTCCTAGTTTGTAGTGGTATAATTACTTCTATGTTTTTGTATGGAGTTGTATAGTGTCACGTTTGTTTTATATTGTTGCCTCTTTACAATTTTAACTTGCGACCATATTAATTTGGGTATAATTTTGTATTAGACAACATAACATAACATCACGCCTTTTATCCCCGAAGGGGTAGGCAGAGGTGCACATTATAGCACTTAATGCCACTGTACAATGTAACTTTTCACTATTTTCGTTATGAGTCCCATGTAATAGGGTGTGAGCCTATTGCCATATACCGGGCACATTTCCAGACTCCGTGCTACTACTGAGATTTTTAAAAACCTAGTAATACTTTGCCCGACCCGAGAATCGAACCCGAGACCCCTTGCCCGGCAGTCGCACTTGGGACCACTTGGCCAACGATTCGATCATTCACTTCACAAATTTCATTCATTTCACAAAATCAAAGCAATAGAAACAGAGTCAGAAACAGAGTCAAAGCAATAGAATGCATGAGAAGCGAGGGCGTCTTAAAACTCCGGGCTATCACGAAAATTACTAACAACAATATATCTTAATTTATCTATAGAGGTTTTCCTCAATGTTACTGTAGATTAATTTTGAATAAGCAATGCTTCAAAAATTTGCAGGCTGTCTGTAACCGTACTTTGATCCCGGAACATACTTGCATGCATTAAATAAATATAATATATATTTGCCCATTCATGTTTATTGATTAATTTTGTAGTCTATTATTCTTTTGTCACTTTTTGCCCGATCTAGTAAATCCTTTTAGTGTTTTGTGATTATGGTAGATTTTTTATTAAATAGCTGTTGTAAGAGCTTTTTGTGTGTCGGCTTTATATCTAGAGAACAATTGCATTGAAAGAAATAAAGTGCAATACGGTATTGAGAACGTACATAACGTTTTTTATTTCAGTTTTTTATTTTATGTTTTAATTTTACAGTATTTTTTAGTTTTATTTTACTTTCCAATTATTACAAATACTGATAAAAGTGTCATTGTTAGACTACTGTGCATGCTGTGACACCTTAAAAATGTTGTGCAATTAAAATTTATTACAATGTAAGTGCTTAGATATAAGACCTAACGTAGCAACTACTGGTTGTCCATATTATAAATAAATAAATAAATAAATTTAGTTTTAAATTATTTGGTTCTATAAATAAAATAATGTAAGTTCTAAATTCATCATTTTAAAAGTATTATTTTGATGATAATAAAATGAAACAAAGTATTAAAGCAGAATAGACTAGAGGTATATAAAATAAACTCAAGCAACATAATATGTAAGATTTTGATTCCTACATTTTCAATTATGAAAGATTTTACTAAGAATTTTACTAAACGTTAATTGTGTATTAGCAGTTCTTGTATTTTCCACTTCATAGAAATATTAATGTATGTAATTATGAACTTAGCAGACGTTCCTAAAAAGAGACTAGACAAAAAAGTCTTACGCCACAATTTTTTATAAGAATTGGGATTATCCTAAGGTCGTTGCGCTGTAATTTTTTCTACACTAATACAGATGAAAGAAAACACTTTATCACTTGATAATCTTAATATTCTATCAATATAAAAATAGTTAAGAAATCTTCCTTAGATAATTAAAAATTAAAATCTTTCAGTCACAAAATGCTACCCTAATATTACATTTCGGCAATATTTATTTATTTATCTATTTATGCACAACACACAGACAGTACACAGGAGAACACATATATAAATATTTTGGAGGTACATAGGTACTACATATTCCCGAAGGAATCTCTTCCTGCAGTCCTTCGACAGGAAAAACGGTAAAAACAGAGACACTGTGCGTAACATGACATGAAATGTATTAAATAAATAGATCACAATAAAATACATAAACCTATACATACATATGATAGATACACATCAAATAATTATATATTAGAGTATATTACAAATAAACATATTATACATACCTATATATATACATATATATATATGACACTAATTTGAACAAGATGAGGACAGGTAGTGCTCCCTTACGAGTCTTTTAAAGATTGGGATGGATTTAGAATCACGGATATTAGGTGGTAGGGAATTCCAAAGTCGCACTGCATGAACAGTGAAGGAATAGGTGTAAAAATCAGTATTGTGTGAGACAACAGAAAGATTAGATTTAAGATGAGATCGGGAAAGAACCTCGGGAGGGCGGGCAAAGGAAAAACGTTCACGAAGGTAAGAGGGATAATCGCGATTAAAAAGTATATTGAAAAGAAGACATAAGATGCGAGTGTTCCTGTGAAGTCGGATTGGGAGCCACTTGAGCCTTTTGCGAAATTCAGAGATATGATCGTACTTTTTTAAACCAAAGGCAAAGCGTATACAGACATTTTGTAAGCGCTCAAGTTTATTTAGAAGCTCCTCTGTGGCATCCAAATAGCAAGCATCAGCGTAGTCGATCAATGGACGGATCAGAGACTGCATAAGGTTGATCCTCGTTTTCAGAGGTAGAAGAGACTGGAGACGCTTCAGCGAATGCAAAGAGAAATGAACTTTACGACTGATCTCGTTCACCTGTTCACCCCACGAAAGGTTAGAGTTAATAAACACATTTATGTTCTGTCTGATGTACCTTTATACGTGAAAAGCCTACATAATCAATTTCACCATTATACTAGCCACAATTCTTTCACTGCTAAGCACATACGGTCATCACAATAGCCATACTATATCTACTGCTGATCACAGACACCCAATGCTTGCCAGATCAACCACTTAAAATGCAATAGTTATTTGAATACCACAAACAGACGAACTCTACCTACCTTTATACTATTAGCATGTTAAAGCACTTCTGCGCAATAAAGACAGTTAAAAGCCAAATGTACTAAACATAGCTATAATGATTATATCTTATTTTAATAACAGAACCAGCACCTAGATTTCTGAGCAAAAAATTTATTCTTCGTCATTTTATAATGACTGCTGGGAATATCCGTCTAGGTCATACAAAACTATTTGGTAATTAGAGAAATGAATACATCGTTAGGTTTTTGCACGTGTAGATTATCTAGCTTCAAATCGCACAGCATAGCATTAGCAGAATAAATACTAACATAGGTGCAATGCCCTAGCGGAAAATTTATATCTTATCCGTTAGAACCTAACGAGTAACCGGGGCTCCGGTTCGACGTGCAGGAGAAGGAACGGGGTGGTTTTTAATCAGTAAGAGTCTGACACTCCCTCCCGCCTCACCCAGGCGGGAGCAGTCATCCGATGACTTTCCCCCTTAAAAAAAAACTGTTGTTCATTAATAAAATATTTATATAAGTATTTTGTATATGATTGTGAAGACAGATCATTGTGTTTAGGTAAAAAATGTATTATATTATTTTTAAACTGAATAATGCGAATCAATAACGTATTGATTAAAGACTGAGTACTAAAAATTCATAGAAATATTATTTTTATTTGTTGTTATAATAACTATCGTGAGACATACTAAATAATAAGCATAAGCTCTATTAGCTTCGAACCACAGATGGGTTGCACGCTACTCACGAGGAAGAATCCCTCTGTGGTTCGAGCTTTTCTCAGTATATTCACGTGAGTAACCCGCGATTTTTTTCGCGTGAGTAACCCGTGATTTTTAGTCAATTATTATTATTTGTTTATATATTTGATGGGCCGACGTTTGACCACTATCTCGTCTGGTGGTAAGCAATAATGTAGCACGTCGTAGACCGTCGCATTTGGATTTATATATATCTCTTTACACTACTTTAAGTCCATAAAGTTTAATAAATAAATAATAGAAACTCACAGGTGTCAATCAGTACGGCATGGCACGGTACTGGTGGTTGAACTCGTACTCCTCGTCTTCAGTTAGGAGACACTCTTCAAAGCACCAAAGACCAGCTATAGCCAGCAGGATGGTGTACACCGCGTAGTAGAACAGGTAGACTAGAATGCTGAACAACATCGTAGGATTGTAGGAGGTGAGAACTGGAACAAAGAAAAAATATTTTAAATATTAGGGTAAAAAGTATAACCGAACGGGGAAGTAGTAGTAGGACGTTTTAGTAGTAAGTTAAGTATGATCAAAAGAAGTTCATCCTCACAATTGCACATGTATTTTGTTACGAAACCAAAGGTTCAATGTCTTTTACTAAAAATCAATGTTTTTTCTAAAAAACAAACATAACATACATTTGGTACTCTAATTGTAATCAATAGCCACAACATTCATCAGGTTTTGCTTAATGAAGATTCTAAAAAAGATATAGCATACCTAAAAGAAACCGATCAAACCGATTTCATGAAGTCAGACAACATAGAAAATATAAACCGTCATATTTTTAATTAAAATGAAAAACCTATACACCACAGCGGAATACAATTAATGATGATTGCTATTAACGATAATGTATTGTCACGTGGTTGCAGCTTGTCATAATATGCATGTCTTACCATGTGAATTTTAATCAAAATGTACAGCCAATCTTTTTGCTTTGCTTTAGCAGAAAAACAATAAGTAGTATAAGATTCATAGAAGATATCAGTAGCTTTAATCGTTTAAAGATCACGATCATCTCTAAGGAACATAATGTATTTCAAGATCAGATAGAAAGGGCTCTAAATGGACCAAAATATACACATAAATAAAAACGATACACATAGTAAATAATCTGTGCTGGTCCGTGATGTAGCGTTTACCGATCTATGTAGAGACGAAACAAAAATGAAAAAAATGCATTTAAGTATACAAACAAAATACCAAAACCAAGGTAGTAGAAACAGGCACATGTTTCATAGTTCCACATCAATGAGTGTCGACCACAGTCCTTGTAACGTACCTTTGACCCTGTATAACCACAAATTTCAACGCTCAACGTTTTTACATAACCATAAATGACATTGTAAGTACGGTCACCGCGGACTTTAGACGAGCCGTACAAATACCCAAGATAATTACATATTATTTTTAGAAGAGGTCGTACTCAATTACCCTTATTATATAATGTTACCAAAATAATTGATGTGCACTTGTTTTTTTTGATGGAAGACGTGGTCAAGGTCATAGATTTTCTTTGTCACTTCTGGAAGGTGATTTAAGTAGGTGTTTTTTTGGTTGGGGACAAAGTTCAAAAGAGTAAAGACTAAGTAATCTTATTAGTATCGCTAGAGGTAAGCAATATTTGGGGCTCACCTAATTACAGACGGTCACCGTACTTTAATTACACGTATAATGTTCGACGTATCAGAAGTGTGTTGTAAACTAAATATGTAGGAAATTGTTTAATGGCAACACACATTGTGTTTATTCATTAAAAGAGGAAAGGCCTCTCAAACTAAAACACTTCAAAAACTAACTATAAATCTCTAATGCATTCTTACAACACATAAAAAAGAAACGATATGTTACGACAAACACGTATATCATTAAGAAACAACCCAATATCAGTTGCCGCTACAATAATTTAATTTCAATTTCCTGAAATCAATCGAAATTGCATTTATTCCAATTTTTATTTGATTAATTGCTAATACTCGAATTAATTACAAATGATTAATTGTTTACGCTTATAACTACCTTATGTGTAAGTATATTAATTAAATAAAATGTGATATTAGTCAAAGAGAGTTCATTGTCTGAAGGTACGTTACAGTCGGCCGCCATCTTTAAAAATACTATCAATAAAAAATAGGGAATTGCATTAATGGTGTCATAAATAATATGTCCATTGACTTTTTGACAAAAACATCTAAACAAAAGAAAACATGCCTCAATATAATTAGAAGTAATTCATTCAGTATCATCTCATACTTTTTACTGAACTTTTTTATGAAAACCTCCGTTTCGTAAACAACTTTATGGTATAGGTATATAAGTAATCATAATCATAATTAATTATGGTCATTATTTCCTAGGCACTAAGATTCCATGTAGAAAAGCTGCAGTGTACTCGGAATACGGGAATCCCGCGACAATTCGTCATGTAATTATGTGAATAGCGTCACTAGATACAACTAATGATTGTATTGTTCCACAAACAACATACAATTTGACGTTACCGTATGACGTTTTGGTTTTAATATACAAAAAATAGCAAAACATAAACTACATCATGTTTTAACGTACTTAAATTTTAACAACACTTTTTTTCGGAAACATACCCGCAAATTTTGCAAAAACGTGTTTTTTTAGTCTCGTAGTATCTGAGCTAGCCCGTTATACTGAAAAACTGCACTTATAATTAAGTTCGTGAATAAAGATGATAATAATAATTGATAACTAACATAATCAAAATCGAATAAAATGCTACAATGTGGCTACGATTTTTTCGTAGTCCTCCGTAGCGCGTCGACTACGAGCATTGTATTGTACATTTTCCGAAGTTGCTACGAGATTTTTGAAACCGTAGCAAGGAAGTTTTGGCTCCAGTAATGTTTGGTTATGTACTCGTATGATTGTTTTAATAATAATAATAATAATATAATAATAATAAGTTTATTTCAGACTCTAGATGATAAGTCCATAGGTTTGTTAGTAATGGTGTGTTAGTAACAAAGAGTGCTTAAATAATTAGGTTAGTATGGTTAGTTATTACAATCTAATATTTGTATTATTAATGACTGTGGCCACCCAGTGTCTCTGCAAGGGACAGTCCGGTCTGGCAGCAATCATCTTCAAAATGCTGTTGTCACTACCATGCAGGTGCCGCAGTAGGGAGGCCGCTTTCTTACGCATGATGGCGTGGAAATCATCTGTGCGAGCCTCTGCGAACATTCCCGACGCGCTACAGCGCCATGGCAGTCCCAACAGCATCCTGAAGGCATTATTGAATTGGACACGCAGGGCACCGTAAGCTCGCCGCGTGTATGACACCCACAGGCCGCTCGTGTAAAACGATTGACAGAACGCCTTGAAAAGGGTTACTTTGACGGTATTAGTACAACGAGCGAACCTGCGGACTAGCATATTGCTTCTCACAGACAATGCCCTGCGCTCCCTCTCAATATCTCCATCGTCCCTTAAGTCACTTGTAACAACGTGGCCAAGATACTTAAAACAGCTAACAATTTTTAATGCCACTCCGTTGAGACTTACGGGTGGAACACTGCGTGGTTGTTGCTTGGGTGCTTCAAATACGAGGAGCTCACTCTTCCTCGAGTTATATATCAAGCCGTGTTCCTCCGCATAGGCCTCGCAGATTGACAGCAGCTTTTTCAACCCACCTATCGATGGACTGAGCAGTACCATATCGTCCGCATAACTTATATTATTGACACATGTTCCATCAATATGGCAGCCAACATGTGTACCGCTCAGTCGCTCGATAAGCTGGTTAATGTACAAGTTAAATAGCAAAGGCGAGCTTAACCCCCTTGTCTAACTCCGCATTCTAGTCTGTACTCGTCTGACAGAGTACCTACCCACCTCACCCGGTTCTTTTGATTGGAGTACCAGTACTTGAGAAGGGAGGTATACTGTGCCGACACACTCGCGCTCCCCAACTTGCCCCACAGTATATCATAAGATACTAGATCAAAAGCTTTTGACAAGTCGAGGAAACACGCATATACCGGCGTCCTCCTGGCAGTGTAGTACATGACCGTCCTCTTCAGACTCAGAATAGCGCTCTCTGTTGAGACTCCAGCTTTAAACCCAAACTGGGCGTCGTGCAACTCAATCTGTGCAGTGAGGCGACTGTTCAACAAACCGTCAAGCACCTTTGCTGTAGTGGTCGCGAGTGAGATGGGTCGATAGTTATTTATGTCGGACGTATCACCCGTCTTGTTTTTTACTATAGGGACAACTATTGTCCGCATTAGCGGTTCTGGCAAGTACGAGTGTCCGACACAAAGGCTAAAAAACATGGACAATACTCGCGGCAAATGAACCCCTGCATATTTAAAATGTTCGATACTGAGCCCATCGTGACCAGGAGACCTTCCACGTTTCATTCCGCTAATAACTTTAGTGACACTCTTAGCTGATATTTTTATATTCTGCCCCGTCACAATGGGCTCACCATCTCCCACCTCACCAGCTGTGGGACCCAAGGGTGACCGTACAGCAAAATGCTCCCTAAAGACTTCCGCTATGTCCTTGTGGTCAGCAGAACCACCGACACTCATCGGAAAGCTAGGCCTGATATTCATTTTGTTGGTATGTTTCCAAAAACTTTTAAAATCCTTGGAAGAGTGATCAGTTGCAAGGAGATCCATTTTAAATTGCTCTTGTCTATCCTGACACCTTTTTAATTTCGCTTTAAAATGTCTCCTTGCCTCCGACATCTCATCAAAGATTCGACCATTTGCTGGTCGCCCAGCCAGATTCCACAATCGAAATCCAAGCCGCGCCCTCCGATGTGAGTCCGCCACGTGCTTGTTCCACCCAATAACATAACCTCCCCTTCTGGGACACTTTTCCCTATGTGTTTGAATGGCCGCGCGAGACAGCGTACATATAACTTGCTCATACATTCTAGTAAGGATTGTATGATGATCTTTGTTTGCGCAAAAACCATCACAACATTCACTCAACTCCTGTGGAAAATCTATCAACCGTAATTGTGAATGACAAATTTCATGATATTTATTAATCTGCTGTATCTGTCTCTCGCCCCACACGACACGATTTATGGGTTTTTCCGTATACAGATCATTAACTTTAGGTTTAAGCTTATACATATTACATTTAACCACAAGAGGAAAGTGGTCAGACCAATACACGTCATGACGTACAGTCACACCAACGACTGACTCCCGAGCTGATTTTGTAACAATGCAGTGGTCCAACCACCTAGTACAACCGTGAGCTTCACTATAAAATGTATAGGTAGTTTCAGAGCACATGTTTAAATCTATACAAAGCCATTCAAAATCCTCACATAAAGCTAACATTTCATTATGAAACAACTCATTTGGATGAGCATTAAAGTCGCCCAATATATAAAAGGCCTCAACACCATTGTTCTCCTCCACTTCAACTACCGACCGAATCGCACTAAAACACGCGGTAAATTCGGGTAGATTGTCATAGGAGTTAGTAGGCATATATACACTAAAAAGTACCGCTGACCTACCGCCTACGGTTATCTTTATCGCACAGACCCGCACGTTACTACACTCAATCACGGACACAGATTCGAACGCACTTTTACGCCACAACAGCGCGACGCCGCCATAGGGCCTCCCGCTGAGTACACCCTCCGTAGTGTCGACCGCAGACGTGCCGGTGCACCCGAACCCTTCGTCGATTGTATTAAGCAGCGGCAAGTCATGCGGAAGCAGCCAGGTTTCCTGAAGGGCAAGCACGTCAGCTGTTACGCATAACGTTCTGATTCCTTCTAAAGATCTCTTCAAAGATTTACAGTTAAAACTTATTATTTCACTGTAGCAATCCATAATTATTATTAATTAATTAATTCAATTTTAACAAATATTTGTATTAATCTGTCTTTCTGAACTACGATTTTCAAGGCCCTGTCTCCTGTTTTTATTCTGAGATAGGTTCAGAAAACGCCTGAATGATATTCCTGATGGCCAAAACTTGTCGTCCAGGAAGTCAGTTATTTTATATTTAGTTACATACAGTTTATATGCGTTGTAGTTCCTTTCTTGCTTCATTTTGATTTTTACTAACGAAACTGTTTCTCGCGTTTTATCGTATATGTAATTAATTATATCCTGTTCAGTTACATCCCTATGCACGTTAGATATAAACAGTGGCACTTTCGATTCCGCCGCTTTAAACTTAGAGCTATTCTCGCTAGAATTAATAACCGCACTGCCTGTCCGACTAATGAAACGGTTCTTAAATCTATTTCTCTGTACCAAATGCCAGGCTTCATCCTTCGCTTGCACCTTCCATTCACCCTCTCTCTGAAGTAGGTCGGCAGAGGAAACTTGTTTTGGTGGCGATAACGTGCTCTTAGTTAAATTATTAAACTCCTTATCGTTAACAATAACAGTATGACTCACCGACCCGCCAGTGCGCTTCACAGCTGTTCCATTCACCGTCGACTCGGCGCTCGTGCTAGGACGCAACACACACTCACTTGAGGTCCCGCTCTCGCGCTCCACGCTGCCGCACTTCACCGGTAGCTGCTCTTTATTCGTCACGCGTGTCTCCAAAATGGGTGATGAGTGACACGAACGACTAGATTTGTTCACTGATTTATGCAACATAGATGAACACTCACTAAATTCGTTTATTTCGTCATTGAATGATGATTTATTTTACTGTATTTCATAATGAACTATTTCGTTTGTACCTCTATATTATTTTAAACTAGCGGCCCGTCCCGGCTTCGCACGGGGGACTTAAGATTTTTTACATAGTTTTACGTTTTATTTATATTTATTCTCAGTTTTTTTTTATTTAGGAAGTATTTACCTTTTGAAAATATTTTTCCGGACTTCATTTACTTATTTCATTTATTTATGAACAATTCATCTATAAAGCATTTTTGTATAACTTTAACTATATGCTCAGCGCACGCCACGGAAGGCCTCAGAAACGATACTTTTCCCCCGTTTTTAAAACATTTTTGGTTAATGCTCCACAACTATAGGACCTAGCGTGATATTATATAGCCTATGTTACTTCTGAATAATGCAGCTTTCTAATGGTGAAAAAATTATTGCAATCGGTCCAGTAGTTTTTGAGTTTATTCATTACAAACATACAAAAATACAAATCTTTCCTCTTTATAATATTAGTCTAGACATCTATAGAGCATTTTTGTATAACTTTAACTAGAGGTATATGCTCAGCGCACGCCACGGAGGCCTCAGGAACGATACTTTTCTCCCGTTTTTAATACATTTTTGGTTACTGCTCCACATAGGACCTAGCGTGATATTATATAGCCTATGTTAATTCTGAATAATGCAGCTTTCTAATGGTGAAAAAATTATTGCAATCGGTCCAGTAGTTTTTGAGTTTATTCATTACAAACATACAAAAATACAAAAATACAAATCTTTCCTCTTTATAATATTAGTATAGATTGTTGTTGGTTAAAAGGTTAATACATCTATTATAATTTAATATTGCTTAGTTGCCATGCTAATTTTGAAATTAATATAAAATAAATTATATTTTGGTTTGCTCATGAGTTAAAATCAGGTTTCTAAGATTAATGTAGACTAGTAGTAGCAATTTTGTTTATGTTTTATGGCTAATAAAATTGATACTAAAACATATATATAATATAGTTTAATAGTTAACATACGACATAACACGTAGTACATGCTATATAGCATTGTTGTAAGAGATCTTTCAGCGTCAGTTCTTTGTTTAATAGGAAAAAACTATTAAAAAATAATTGTCAAAGTGATTGATGCTCAGTCGTAGACTAAAGAAATTCCCAATACTGTAAGGATACTCAATTTTAAATTGCACTAAAATATCTTGCCTTCTATGTCATTTTACAAAGAATTAATAGCGCGTCTTAAATTTGAGCAGCAAATGGATCCCTTCTATACATCCATTTACATAACATACATTAGTATTATAAATGTGAAAGCTTGTGAATTTGTTATTGTGTATGTTTGTAACTCCACGTCAAAACGGCTATAGGGATCCAGATGAAATTTGGAACAGAGGTAGATTATGGTTGGGAATAATATTCGTACACTAGCAATTTTTTTCTGTAAGAACGCGGGCTAAGCCCCAAGCAGAAGCTAGTATTTATTATATTCTTACCTATATCATTTTAAAACAAACTTCATGATACGACGAAGTGTATTTGGTATGATTAACCGCACGTTTCGCAAGTACATCAACCTCGGACGGAAGGACACACAGATTTTATATAGAGATAAATATAATCACGAATATTCGTATTATACATAAATGGGCAGATTTGCACGTGCGATTAGGCAAGGGCACGGAGTACTTAGTCATTGGAGTGTCATGTTTAAGTCTAGTTATTGGAGCTACCTGTGACTATGATAGGCATCTTGTTTTGTTTCCTAGTTCGTTATAGTTTAGAGTTATGTTATTCATTGGGTCACAATAACCTAAATAATTTTGAAAAAATTAAGATAAGTCTTCCGTATCTAAAAACCACAACCTAGAGGTATATATAAATAATGTACTATGGAGACAAAAAAGAAGCGTTTAGTTTTGAGTTGTTATTAATGTAAATAACATTGCCAAGACAGTAATGTATGGAAATGGTAGCTCCCTTCTAATATAATTGATGTTAATTGGATATTTTTCAGCCATTTGGAAAATAAAAAAACACGATGAAAATCATGTAACATTATAGTAAATATTATTATATTAATTTTAGATCATAAACTATCTGTATTTTACTATGATTATTTTTAAAGTTATCTTTGTTTTCTATTCAGTATCATCATTAACATTAGCCCGTTGACACAGACTGTTAAGACATTATAGGTCTCTCCATTTGTTTTATTATCCATTAATCAAATATGTGTATGTAGGCAAAATATTTTTTTTGCATTATAATTATACTGATTACAAAGGTTTTGTCTTTTGTCTTTAATGACGTAAATAAAGTGATTTGCATTGTTATGTTTCAATCACGTTTTGTAATAAAATGAGAAGGAAGACTCCTTTGTGCGAGAGATAATAAGTCGAAACAATAATTGAGAAGAACCGTATCATATCTTTTTACACGTAATTTGAAACAAAGGAAATATTATCACATGATAATGATTGTGTGAGTTTTATTTTATCTTGGAAATGCTTCGGTCAATGACCCTGTTAAAGGTCAGGATCTGTTTATAAATTAGTTATTATATTTAAGTCTTTGTTTGCTGGCTGAAAAAGTTGTAGAATATAATATTTTAATCTATATATATAAAAATGAAACCCGTTTCCCGTTGTCACGCCATAGCTTGAGAACGGCTAGACCGATTTGTCTGATTTTTTTTATGTTTGTTATTGTCAGGACAAGGTTCTTATGACAGAAAAAATCCTGAAAATCCTACAAGATCGGGAGAAAACGGGATTGCGCGTACGAAGTTGCAGGCAGAAGCTATTACTTATTAAATATTCGGAAATAAAGAAACACAGCATTGTTCTTGATATGAAACGTATAAAGAACAGTAAAACGACTAGCCAAAAATAAATTAGCCAATATCTTCTCCTTCGACCACAAAATCTTCTTAAAAATTGTAACAAGGTAATTTGAGTGACCTTTAAGGTAATAAACAATGAAGTTATAATTTTAACAACTGTAATAAAGTTTACTAAACACGTAATTTAACACGACTAATTAATTACTTACATGTAATTAACAAATTTATTGTACCTCTAGTATGCAGTTATTAGTTACTTTACACGGTAGGGATATAGGTGAATCGAGGAATCGGATGGTAAGCAATCAGCGCCGCCCATGAACACTAGCATCATAGAGAACTTATAATTGCGATGTCAGCTTTGGGAGAGACAACCATAAGACCACCACGGATGGATGATGCCCAACAGGGCTGATGCCGATACGGAGTCGCGGAGAACCTAACGGGTTACTGGGGCTCCGGCTCAAAGTGCAGGAGTAGGAACAGGGTGGTTTTTACTCAGTAAGAGTCGGACACTCTCTCCCGCCTCACCCAGGCGGGAGCAGACATTAGATGATTTTCCGCCCTTAAAAAAAGCTTTTAGAGAGAAAGGGTGATTGGGTCTCTGATAACCTTACTTATACGACGAAATACAACGCAAGCGTTGTTTCACGCCGGATGGTGGCTTTGGAATACGAACGGGCCGGATGAATTGGAGTGTTTATTTTTATGAGAAAATCAACTAATGGTAAGCAATCAGCGCCGACCACGGTCACCCGAAACACTAAAAGCGTTACAAGTACCTCGTCGGCCTTTTGGGGTAAGGAATTTCATAATTATTGGGAAATCGGGAATTGGGTAGATTGGGGAATGAGTAATTGGACCTACGGTAACCTCACTCACTCACTCACTCATACGGACGAAACACAACACAAGAGTTGTTTCACGTTCGTTTACTGTGAGGCCATAGTGGCCGGGCCATTCGTGAAGTATGTTTGACGTGTTTTATAAAGGTCATAAATAGCAATGTAGTAAATTATACAGTTTTATTGTAAAGGGGCCTAATTAATGAGGTGTTAACTGTCGAGTTGTAAATTAAATAATTTCTTTGATGAAATCGTCAGCTAAAATAACTAATTTGCGTAATAGAGATACAATAAAATATGCTTATCGGTTGAGTGTAAAGAGTGTTGAAATTAAATTGTTCGTATTTTTTTTTTTCGTTAATTTTACATTGATTTGTAAAAGGTACATGATGCAACTTAGGTACAGAAAATAAGCCGAAAAAATATATAATCTGTAAATAAAAAAATACATAAAAAATCCACTCTCTTTTGTACCTACTCGTATTCTAACTTCAAATGGATTACACAATAAGAAAAATAAAAAAAAATGAAACAACGTCAAGGATAAAATAATAAAAGTGGTACTCACGCGGTCGGAAACGATCGTCACGGGCCGCGGTCATTCGGATCTCGCTCCCTATCGCCACAATTCAGTTACCTAGTGGATATATCTAGAAAGGTAACATTGCAACATTGTGGACGGTTGCAAAACGATTCCGATGTCGTACAGTCTGTTCCCGGCTCGCGGAATGCTGCGAGACCGAGTTAGTTGCGAATCTAGTTACTAATTTACGATTTGAGAGAAAAACTTTATACGCTGTTTGAATAGCCTTCGTGAAACAGTGCCACTTACGTACAGACATCGTTTGACTGTGTAGAATATAAATAATGTCACATTCATCACATCACACAAAAACCCGAAAATGACGACTACGTCATTTTCGGGTTTTTAAGCTAGTTGAAACTTAAGTGATTACAAAACTGCACAATTGATGCGGTGGCTGGGCCACCGGTTGCGGCGTAACGTATAGTGGGTTCGATTCCCGCACGGAGCAACTCTTTTTGTAATCCACAAATTTTTGTTCCAGGTCTGGGTGTCATGTATATTTGAACTTGTATGTTTGTAAACGCACTCACGACACAGGAGAAAATCCTAGTGTGGGGAAATGTTTGAAAACCATACAAAAAGGTTAACGACGACTGAAGCGCTGAGATTATCTCGAATCTACGACTTAAAAATAAAATGCGAGATGTTATATAAATCCATCTTGTATGTTCTTAGTACCCGAAACAGGTGCTAACATTTTTTCAACAATAATAATAAAATGTTAGTGAATTATCTATCGTAAAACTATCTTAAATTAAGATTACTAATGGCATACAACATTGGAGTTTGCAATTCACTAACAGCGCAAAAACGACCAGTTTTCCTTCGCTCCATTATGCAAGTCGCGTGAGATGTGGCTGATTCATACTTTTTCTGACAATTTCATTGGTAGATTTTCGTCATTGGCTGCAGTAATTGTATAGGCTGTTTAGTGTTTACTAAGACTAAGTGGAACTGCGTAGTAGGATTATTATTACATTCATTTAGCTTCTACGTTAAAGGTGGTGGGCTGATGTAAATCTTAGAAATATGTATATAAAAATAATAGCGTCTTTTAGTTGTTTTAATTTTGACATATTCTTCTATCAACATATTTTATAGCTACATGCGAGTGCTGAAAATCAGCGCCACGACTCAAGCACACTCGGGTCATGGCATTTAAGCTGAGCTCTGGCCTTTTTGCGCCGTCTTCACTGTTTTATTATTTTTTTCTTTTTTATGTTATTGTACTATGTGGCAGTGTGCAAATAAACTATTTTTCTTTCTTCCCTTTTAGAAGATTGGGTAAAACTATATTATAAGTGGAAATTGTTCCGGGACATTAAGTAATATATTTATTCATAGTTCTCCCTGGCAATTAAGAGTGTTCATCTAGAGGTATATATATAAAAATGAAACCCCCCAAAAATTGTCACGCCATAACTTGAGAACGGCTAGACCGATTTAGCTGATTTTTTGTTGTGTTTGTTATTGTCAGGAGAAGGTTCTTAAGACAGAAAAAATCCTTAAAATCCTACGAGAACGGGTGAAATCGGGATTGCGTGTACGAAGTCGCGGGCAGAAGCTAGTATATAACATAATATTTGTAAAACTATAGTCGACAACAATATGATTTAAACTGTCAAACACCAAGCGGTCACCGGTGACCGCAACCTATTGTTCTATAATTGTGTCTATATTGACGGTACCCGACGAGTTAAATTATAGTCTACTCTGCAAAACAAAAGAAAAGTATTGTAATTTCATGCCCCAATTTATCTTTATATTACGTGTCACTCGGTACACAAAGCCTCAGAAAATATTTCAAATGAAAAAAAAAACACATTCCTCACAGCTGTTAGCAATAACCATTTCAATTGCAATCTCCACATTGCACTTTAGTTCTGAATTAGTTTGGCCTTGCATTTCATATAGAACAATACGAGTGCTTGTGTAACAGAAACCAAAAATAAAAGAAGATACTGCTTAAACAGTGAACTTTAGAATTATTGCAATGCAATAAAAATACGACATTTGAATCTTGCAATATGTATGTTTTATAAGGAAAGTATATGAAAGAGTATGTAGTAGTATCGGTGTAGGACATTGAGGGAAAACTATAGTGATAGACTAAAAAGCGTTCCACTGATGTACTACCTACAGAAGTAGTTTTTATTATAGAGGTATATGTCTTAAGAGTTTTCTTTGGCCGGTAAACGAGCAGACGGATTACCTGATGGTAAGCAATCAGCGTCGCCCATGAATACCTGGAACACCAAAGGCGATACAAGTGCGTTAGCGGCCTTTTGGGGATGAGGAGTTTGAGGATCGTTGGGAATTCAGGAATTGGGGAGATTGCGGAAGGGGAGGGGGTAATTGGCCTCCTCACTCACACGACGAAACATAATTCAAGCGTGGCTTCACGTCGGTTTTCTGTGAGGCCATGCTATCACTCCGGTCGAGCCGGCCCATTCGTGCCGAAGCATGGCTACCCAACACTAGAATATGTAAGAATAGAAGTTTCTAGAAGGTTGAGTTCAGAAATCTATACTATCTTAATAGAATAATGGGTAAACGAGAAAGCGCATCGCATAGCATCACACTTACTATAGCAACGCCAGATTTTAAATTAATTAACATAACATAACTTCACGCCTTTTACCCCCGAAGGGGTAGACAGAGGTGCACATTACGGCAGCCAGTGTACAATGTAACACCCACTTTTCACTATTTTATGTTACGAGTCCCACATACCCGGCACATTCCCAGACTCCGTGCTACTACTGAGATTTTTTGAAAAATCCCAGTAATACTTGGCCCGACCCGGGGAATCGAACCCGAGACCCCTTGCCCGGCTATCACACTTACGACCACTTGGCCAACGAGGCAGTCTAAATTATTTAATCTCAAAATTAAACTGACTTAAGGACTCTTCTATTTAAGACTCTATGTATAAAACCAGAACGCATCGCACTTCCTACAATCATCACATATTTCATAGTTTTCCGAGAAACTTCTAGTTAATCAATGACCACAGCCTACCAAAGATGTGCAGTTTATCAAATTAATAGTACGTGGTATGTACTCTGTTGGTACTGGGTCAATGTCGTGTGTACATTACACGCCAACATAATTCCTGAGCTATGTCCGTTCGTTTCGTCACGGTGACGAAGCATGCGTGATGACAAGAGATATACCTGCAGTGGGATTATTGTCCAATGTCTGAAGAGATGAATTGTCATTGTTATTAAGTAATGAATGTTAGAGCTGTGGGTGCTGTATATACTGTTTTATTCTTCAAGTGATCATGAGGGTGAATGTCAAACGTAAGTTCTTGGGTATTTCCGGAGTCCAATTTTCATGTTATATCTTGTAGTTCATTGCAGTATAATTTTACTAATGCACTGAACGTATTAGTACTTATAACTTGTATATCATGACAGATATCTGTTGGAGATTAAAGTGGTTAAGAATCGTGATTTGCCGACATAACTTACTCTGGGAGCATAATTTCTGTTCTAGAAGTGAAATTTTTCGATTTTAACCAAACCAGGAGAGGGGATCTCCGCGCATGATCATGACAACGATGAACCTCCTCTCATATTCATTTTGTTTTGTTTGTTATTGTACTTTGTGACGGTGTGCAAATAAACAACTTTTCTTTCTTTATTTCTTTCTTTCTTGCATTCGAAAAAAAAACAATACAATAAAGTTCTACCAGACTTATTTCCAAATACTCAAACGTAGCGCATAAGTATAGTTCTGTCACATTCAATTCTTTGTGAAATGATAGAGATGGCACGATATTTATGTACAACTAAAATTGAGTACCTAGCCTTTCAATATTTATGTGTTAGACCTAATTACGTGTACGTAACATTACGCACAAATACTATAAAAAGGTTTTATAATGTTTCAGCTATAAACAATTTCAAGATAGACAAGGCTGTCCGGATTTTCTATATTCGGTAGGATATGATGTTTTGCGTAACATATTCAGGCTTCGTACATGATAATGTAAGGATGAGAAGAAATGTCAAAAGATTGCACAGTTAGCGCGGTGGGTGGGAAACCGGCTGCCGCGCAATGTGTATCGGATGCGATTCCCGAACGGAGCAACTTTTTTTGCGATCCGCAAATTGTTGTTTCGGGTCTACGTGACTTGTGTACGTGAACTTGTATGTTTGTAAATACACCGACGACACAGAAGAAAATCAACACAGAGAAACATTTAAAAAAATAATTAAAAAAGCTCAAATTAGTCTTGATATACCTTTGTTGATGTCGGGGGGAAACCTTCAAAAGGCGCATAGCTTTTTGGGGAGAAAGACTAGGCAGTGTGGGATTCTTACCTCACTAAAACCACCCCGGTGGCCACCCTCAGCACCTGTAAGGGGCACCAGGTCCTCTGAAGAGACCTGCTCCGGAGCAGTCTTGATATACCTATGTCTGGTGAAAAGACTGAAAGGACTTAAGCGCTGATAGATAGGTAAATTGTTTTACATTAATTGGCATAATTTGGTGCGCGTATTGTATTTAGTCATTACTGGGGCAATTGAATTGTGGAGTTAACAACATATTTTGAATGGTTAATAACTGATAATGGGTGGAACCTATGGAAAATTGATAACATATAAAAAATCTTGTCTGTTTTGGTTTAGAAATGTGTTCAAATTACAAAACTGCTGAGCTGGTTTAGAATTCAAGCCTAAAACTTATCAGCAATCATTTTTTCCGACTTCAAAAAAAAAAGGAGGAGGTACTATGTTCGGCTGATTGTAGTTTTTTTTTGTTTGTTTGCGCATTACTCAGCTGTTTTTGAACCGATTACCAAAATTCTTGTTTTTTTTTTTGTTTCAAAGCGTATTCCGAGATGGTATCATTTCCATGAGGTCAAGATCTGATGATGGGATCCGATGGAAACCGACGGGAACTTTCAAAAATTCTAGGGGCGAAGGATGCGTCTACTATATTTTTCAAGATTTTTTAAGATATTATTTTTGGCAATCCTAACATGACTTATATTCGCAACGAATTATATATTACTTTCACAATTTCAAAGCAACTTATGAGATAACAAACCACATAACCTTACAATGTCAATCATTTTTTATATAAATAACATTTCTAAAGAGATTGCAAAATCGTACTAAATTACAGATACAATCAAATCACAGTAATCGTCTATAGTACAAAGCACATAGTATTGTTAATTTATGTCTTAATTAAAATCGTGGGACCATATCGTAGTGTAAAAAGAGTCTAAGTTCATTGTACAAGATTACTCTCAATCGTGTGATACTTATATTGTTGACAGCGATATTTAGTGTCGTACTATAGGCGAACATTGTTCAATTTGATTAACTTACAATCGATTCGGGAGCATAATACATACAATTCTCACCCCACACCATTTTTATACCTGCATAAAATAATAGTATTAGGGGAGGGTAATAGGGCCTCCGGTAACCTCACTCACACGACGAAACGTTTTCTGTGAGGCCGTGGTATTACTCCGGTCGAGCCGGCCCATTCGTGCCGAAGCATGGCTCTCCCACACTTAGAAAACTTCTTTTAGAAAACGTAGAACACGCGATGAATCCATAAATCAAAAGTACATAATACATACGAGAGTACGCAATTCACAACATTGACCCTTCGGTCCAAGGTTTTAGAGTCCAAATATTGCAGACTTTACGTCGGTGTCGGTCAGTATTGCGAAAAATAATATGATTATGACATTTCGGTACTAAGTTAGGTTTTACGTGATTCAATTGTGATATTTTGTGATAGGTTACGTGTACTGTAATTTTACACTTAAAATTAAGTTGAATGTTTATATGACTGTGTAATTTCAATTGATTTCAACTTGTTGGAACTGCTGATACTGTTTCGTTGCTCAAATGCATGGTTGAAAGTGCGAGTACTGACCAAAGAGTTCCCAGTCTCGCGGTGAAATTTTCGGATCGGCAAAAATGAATGGAGACTTTTTTTAAATATCTTAGTATAATCACTGAGTCTAGAATTGTGTCCTGTGTATACACCTTATAATCTTCGAAGAAGGTTGTACAGAGTTATACTATTATATGAAGATGAAGAGGTTGTTTGTTTGTTTGAACGCGCTAATCTCCAGAACTATTGGTACGATTTAATAATTGTTTTCGTGTTAGGATTTTTTTTGAGGGTGGATCCAACGACTTCTCCCGCCTTTGATTAGGCAAGAGTCAGTGTCAGACTCTTACTGACTAAAAACCAATTCGTTCCTACTCCTGCTCCTTGAGCCTTAGGCCTTCCGTGGTCCTACTAAACACCATCTATGGTGGTCTGATGGCTTTTGAGTCTACTGCATAGCATACATTAGGTAATATCAAACGTTTTCGCAACAAATTAGTATTTAGATATAGGTAGGTTATAGGTTTAGATATAAAAAGAACCACCTGTAATAGGTGGATTTCACAAATACATTTATAAATAACACCTTTAAAGAAGCCAATTATACTTAACTTATGTTTTACAACATAGTGACAGACAGAAATACCGTTGACCTGTCATTGATTGATGAAACACAATTCATTATTCGCTATGTTCAAACAGTCGTCGAAATAATCATTAAACAAATGGCTTCTCTATTGTTTTCTTATTGTTCGTTGATTGTGATTGAATACAGCCTTTGTTTTTACGGGGGTAAGATTCAGCTTCGTGTTTTTAGATGAATCTGACGTTAAATGTATTTGATTTGACGACAATGTTGTTGAGAAATAATATTGCAGGTAAAAGATATCAAAGGTTGTTCATAAAGACGAAATGACGAAAAACTAACAATGTAAAATCAACAAATAACAATCTGGGGTCACAATATATCGTTAGTCACATTCCCTTTTTTTTTTAGGGGTGTAAATCATCGAATGACTGCTCCCGCCTGGGTGAGACGGAAGGGAGTGTCAGACTCTTACCGACTAAAAACCACCCCGTTCCTTCTCCTGCACGTCGAGCCGGAGCCCCGGTTACCCGTTAGGTTCTCCGCGACTAATCACATCCCTTGCAGGCAATAAATACTTTTAACTTTTGATACTATAAGTATTTAATTTACTTTAAATTAGTGTTCAGACAATGTAGCAAAAGAATAGTAACTTATTTTAGCTGCACAACTTTAAAAAAGCCTACGACGCCATGCTCGGTTGTCATGCCAAACTCACGACTTCCACTAGTCGCTAAATATTAGGAAACTTTGCATAAGTAATAGTCACGATCGTGCACTTCAAGGGTTACGAAGATTTTATGGCTCATTAGCATACGTTCATTTTGCATGACTAAACCTTTTGAAGTTATGTTCGGTGATGGTATGTGATAGAAACATGTTCGTATAGTAAAATTAATTTAACTTATTAATGTCTTAACTCTACTTAGTTATAAATATTAAATAATTGTTTACAATATTATCCAGATAGAGACAAAATCAGTTAGTCATTAAGATTTTTAAATAAACTATTCTTGACTATTTACAAATTCCACGGAGGACACGCTATAGCCTTAACACGACACTTGCGACAAACGGGGTGGTTTTAAACTTTTAAATTAGTAAGAACTAGACTCAATCGCGTCTTACACAAGGCGGAGATGATTTTCTGCTCCTCAAAAAAAAAGAACTAAATATCCAATACAATAAAATTAAAACTTTAAATAACCAATACAAAAATTTTCTTTCAAATAATTTATTAAACCAAACGCTCCAAGCTCCAATACCTAACAAAACATCAAGCACACTGACATACTCAGACACAAAAACAAACAGAAACCACTACAAAACTTATGTATCTTCAATGAATACTCACATTTTCATAGAATTATCACATTACAACATTTTAACACAAACACAAGTAACCTTCAATTTAACGCAGTGAGAAGTGTCCAGTTTTCTTGCGACAGATCTTACGACATGATGTCGGACGTTAGACCGGATATCTGCGGCGTATACTTTGTACTGTCTGGTTTAGAACTATCTGAAGTATTTAGGCGTAGGAAAGGTTTTAAAAAGGTACCTAACAAGACAAGTTTAGAACTATCTAAGGTACTTAGGCCTTTTTTTTGAGGGTGGAAAATCATCCAATTACTTCTCCCGCCCGGGTGAGGCGAGAGGGAGTGTCAGACTCTTACTGACTGGAAACCATCCCGTTCTTACTCCTGCACTTCGAGCCGGAGCCCCGGCAACCGGTTAAGTCTTCCGCGGCTCCGTATCGGCATCAGCCCGGTTGGGTCCCATTTGTTGTGGTCTGATGGCTAAACAAGTGAAATAAATGAATCTATTTTTGCAAATAGGCTACAAGGCAGCACTTTTACACGTCAATTTTATCAAGCGAACGATAAAGTACTTAGGCCTAGGATAGCTTATAAAATGGCACCCGGATGAGTGTGATCAAAATCTTAAGTACTTTTCTTGTGTCTATGATCGAGGTTTGCACTGTTTTTGTTGTGGGGATATAATCATTCATTGACTGCTGATTGCAGCTGAAGCCATCCCGTTAGTTGTTCCGCAGGTCCGAGTGGCCATGAATACGACTGTTATTATGGTAAAAAATGGTTGATTGTTTAATATTCTTTTTTCTTTGTTTCTTTGTTTTTTTTTAACGTTGCCACTAGAATTTTCTCCTATGTCGTGGGTGCGTTTACAAACATAAAAGTTCACATACACATGACACCCAGATCCGGAACGACAATCTGTGGATCACCGCTTGTTCCGTGGCCAACCGTGCAGCTGGTCAGGTAGTGCAATATAAATCTCTACCTCATTTGTCTATCGTTTGTATCGGAAAGTATTTCCGAATTAATGCATAAGTTAATTTAACGTATCAGCAATTCATTAGTTAGAATATTGCTTTAGCCAACATGTTACGATTTACGCTACTAAATTTTAACGCTACTCTTTACGCAAAAATGGTTTATGAAATATGTGCAAAGTATGTAAAAAAAATAAGTAATCGAATAGATTTTAACTTTCTGCTTTAATGTTTATTATACATACACAATATTTATTTAAACAGAAATATCCTTCTTTTTTAATGAAGATTTTTTGTTTCGCAATAATCGTTCACAAATATGTCTGGCCGCTCCTAGATGACCGTAAACATGAGTAATTTGTAGTTTCTGTATATACACTACTGCGGAATGTAGGCAAATGTGGGCAAATGATGATGATAAATGTGTTTAATAATCCCACACCAATAACAGGCTAGATGTCAAAAGCGTATATTACGTTTTCTTTAGAATATGTTAAAATATTATATAACACTTAATACCTAGCCTACCTACGTCACAATAGGGATTATGATAGGATATGAAAATTAAAAATGTAATTAGTCTCTTAGTTAGGCAATGAAAAATGTTAGACACGAACTTATTTGTTTTGTCGTATAAGAAAACAATACTTAGATAAATTTCATTAAAGCCCCCTATTACATGGGACTAATAATATAAATACTGAAAAGTCGGTGTAAAGTTTATGTGTACCATGCCATGCCATGGAGAGCCATGCTTCGGCATCACGACCTCATAGAAATCTGATGTGAAACAATGCCTGCGTTGTGTTTCATCGTGTGAGTGAAGTTACCGGAGGCCCAACCACCTTCCTTCAATCTCCGCAATCCCTGAATCCCCAACGATCCAAAAATTCTTAATCTTCAAAATACTGGTAACGCACTTGTAACGCCTATGGTATTCTAGGTGTTCATGGGCGACGCCATCTTTGCATACCATCAGGTGTTACTCCTGCTCGTTAACCGACTTATTTCATAAAAAAATATGATGATCTTTTACTACTATGAAACAAACTGTATATGTTACATGGTACGATGCAAACCTCTAAATTCCATCTTATATCATGATTAGAACATTATTAATAAATTAGTATTACTTCTTTGGTAAAATTAATAATAAATTAAAAATACCAAATAGCATACTAGATCTCAATGAAAGTAAATTTAAAACATATATTAAGCGTGAATTATGTAATCAAGCTTACTACACACTGACAGATTATCTTGAAGATAAGAATGCTTGGCAGCATGTTGGTTCGGCTCCACTGGACAGTACTCAAATGTAGTCAGTAGTTAAATTCCAATAGTAGGTAATATAATACATAATTTAATACTTTAATTCTAATGGAGGTAGACAATCTAGTTTCCTTATGGCATCGAGCATTTCTTTCTTTATTGAAACAAAGAGTTTCCTTTTTCTTGTATAGAAGCACTATTTCTATGGATTGTCAGTATGCATATGTGAGCACCATGTTAGACTTAAGAATTTTTTTAATTTTTTTATTTTAGTAAGTTATTAGTATAATGCGTCAAGCGTGTCTTTGCATTGTTCTTACATATGCGTACAGTATTGAAATATGTATCAGAGACATTGTAGAAAATACTTTTTTAAAAGAGTAACAAATGGAGTTTCTTTCTCGTTCTTCTCCATTCGAATCTACGTTTTGGAATGAGCACCTAGCTTCACCTAGCTTCACTGACGGACTGACTGACAGACTATTATTTATTTTGTGTTTGTTGACGTTTCAAAAGTACCAAACTGTGGTTTAATTGAAATAAATGCTTTGACTTTGACTTTGACTTTGACTTTGACTTTGGTTGCATTTCATTTGTAGATAAGATTAGCAATTAGTTGCAAATCATATTTTTGATAGCGTAATTATATAAATTCCTGCAATCAATTACATAATGTTCATGCAATTTTAATTGATGACAAATATGATATGCAATTGTATATCACTTGCGTACCATAAGTCTAAATCTATATCTGTTTGAATATTACATTTAATAAGTAATTGTCGACGCTGGTGGGTATGAAGTAATAATAATACCAGAATAATTTACACAACTGATCATAATAATTTACAAACTAATGATGAAACTCATTATTATTCTTGTTTATAAAAAATAATAATACAGATTGCAAATAAAGGGATTTAGCTGCACGGTTGGTGCCCTGGCTGGGCAACCGGTTACCTTGCAAAGTGAGGTTCGATTCCCGCACGGAGCAACTCTTGGAGTGATCCACAAATTTTTGTTTCGGGTCTGGATGTAATGAGGATGAGAAGTTGTATGTTTATTAACCCACGACACAGGAGAAAATTCTAATGTGTTTTTTTGTTATTTAGAAAAAAAAATCATTCCGGTAAACGCCATGGAAGTCATATTATATCTAGGTACTAGTAAAGAACGATTTTTTTACCTTATGCCGAAGGCCTAAAAAACAAGCGCTTTTTAAGTTTTTAAAAGTTTAATTATTCTTTCAAAATAATTATTTGACAAAATGAAATCATTAAGTGACCTGTAGTTGACAAATGTATATCAAATTGTTATTGTCCGCTCTAAAGTGGGTAAAGTTTATTTCGTACAAGGTTGTCCACTACAATTGAGACAATTTGTTAATGTTTGTCAGTTTACTGTAATCTGTAATGTATTATGTTATCTGTATTATAATATTTATATAGCCTGGTGTTACATAAAACGCAACAGTAAATCTAAATCAATGCAACTTCTTAGAATGTCTGTCTTACTACCTGATCTTTATGTTATCCTGATAATGCAAGCAAAGTCTATGGATGAAGGTAAAATGTATCACCCTGTTTAAAATAAGATTTATTTAATACTGACCCAGCAAACTTCGAGCCACGTCAAACACTTCTTTCTCACTTTTTAAACCTTTCCTGGACTTCTATAAATAATTGAAGACGAAATGTGTTCAGTCATTTTAGTCAGACTAACAAACAATTCAGTTTTATGTATATATAAATAAATATAAAACGAGAAAATAAATAAACAAAAATGATTGATGATTTCAAAAACGGTTATGTTTCTGACTCATTATAATTTATAACCGAAAAGGACAAGGTCGTTCTAAAATAGCCATTCCAAAAATAACCTTAGAGTTTATTTTTGGATAATCTATTTATAGATGTCGGCTATTTTCATTGCCAAGAGGTTAACAGCTTTTGAGTTTACCTTCAGAAAGTGTACTGACCCCGAGTTTAGATAAATTTATGATTTGATAAATAATTATATCTTATTAGACCAGATTGTCTTGACAGACGGAATTGCTGAAGAAATTTGTAACAGACTATGTAGTTCTTTATGGTTCTGTCAGTTGATGTGTTATATAAACTACTTGTAAACAAAGGAGCATCACCAAACCAGAGGTGGGTTTTCTGGACATGTTTATGATTTAGTTGCCTATGTAGTTTTTTTAGGGGAGTTTATCATCGAGTTGTATCCCCCGTTCTCGCATAGATAAATGCTGTGATGTGATAAGGTCTTTTACTCAAAACTGCGATGCGAAGCGATGCAAATTTGCAACGCAAAAAATCACGAATTGCTGCGATGCGATTTCGTGCGACAAGGCGTCTCTCAGGGTGACTATTCCTTTGACGACCGTACGACGTTACATCGCAGTTTTGTGTACGAGCCCTCAAACATATGATATCTACTAAAAAATCGACAGTATCCATTGGAATTTGAACTATAACTACAACCACACTTTCTCAGATGTTCAATACTTTAAACTGAACTTTGATTCATAATGACACTTTGTTTACGCTTGTTTCGTCACTAAACAGTGGAATGTTGTTCTTAATTATCACTTTTGTAGTACAAATAATAGACCTGGTTTCGCACTGTAGTACTAAATAGTAAATACCACTATTGGCAAAGAAAATAGTTCGAGCAGTTGAAATGATTTGTCTGGGTTACATATTATTATAAAAACAGTTGAAATGACTACTGTTTTTATAATAATATGTTAAAAAGTAATGTTTGAGGGATCCATCAATGTTTTGGTTGATATGACGATAAAGTCACTTATATTGGCCTAAAATGTTATAAAACTCAAGTATTTATTTTATGCACAACAATTCAGTTGCAATTTTTAATTTACTCACTTAGTCCAATGTAATAATAATCCAATTACAGATGAGTTTTTAAGGTTGCCATCATTGTCATCAGCCGAAATACGTGTACTCTTGAACAGGGCCCTTCTCTCAAGAGAGTGGGGAGTTGGCCATGGAGATGCAGTTAGTGTACCAAGGGTTAGTTTAGAAGATGTTTCTGGCCGTATCGAACTTATTGTATACGAGGATTATAAAGACAACCGATTTTACGGTTTATTAACACATAGGTTCATATCATAAGAGAATAGTAATCTGACTAAAAAAACTAACTAATTAATAAAAACACGAACCAATACTCACATAAACAAACAATTTTAACACACACACACACACTCTGTTTAATGTAGTGTACACGCGTTACTGAAAACACACCCTCAATTATCACTTGCGACTTAACCTACCGAGTCCGCGTTAGCACTAACTTACCAAAACGTTACTGAAACGCGCCGGGTTACGTAACGTTACAGAGTTGAGAGGTTACAAAATCTGAGCGCGAAATATTTGCAAGTATTTGCAACATCGCAACTGATTTTGAGATAGTTATCTAAAATAAATGAATTGTTTAATTAGCTGAGTTTAATTGTGTCACTGGCTTTTTAGATTATGTTGGAGTTGCAATAAATTCCGGATTCGGAGATAGTTTTTGTAGATTATATGTTATTGTTGTATTGTACTTAAATTGTTTTTTTAATGAAATATACAGGTAAATGAGCAGACGGGTCACCTGATGGTAAGCAATCGGCTCCGGCCATGGAAACCCAAAACTCTAGAGGTGTTACAAGTGCGTTACCGACCTTTTGGGGATTTGGAATTTGAGGATTGTTGAGGACTCTGGGATTGCGGAGATTAGGAAGGTGGGTAATTGGGCCTCCAGTAACATCACTCGGTAAATTCACCTATCATCTGTGCATTGCATGCATTCTTCGTGAATTCAGAACGTTCTCATTTTTTGAAGTCGGTTAAAAAAGCCATTTTCATTTTTCCAACACCTCTTGATGCTTGTGACTTTGTTGCTGCCGTAAGTACATAATATAAAACACACGTACTAGATTCGAATGGAATCTAAGAAAACCTGAAATAAGAATAATCTTTGATGAATTCTATCATATTCAATCATTTGAACTAGTACACACATAAATATATGGGTAACAGAAATTAGTATTAATTAGTGCCTAGGCATAAATACGTAGATACGTTTCAATCTTCAGGAGTCAAAAATCAACAAAGTCGTGACATTGTGACGATCGTGATTTACTAAGATTATAAATTAGGTGATAATGATAAAAAGCAAATTATTTGGCTCGTTCCCGTGTTATAAAACGCACGTGAATCTACTAATTATTATGTATATAGTGATTATAGGAAGATAAACTTCTATAATCAATTGAAAATAATACGTGAAAATGTTTCAGAGAAACTATGGTAAAGGCACCAAACAGATGCAGAAAGTAGAAAAAAGGGGATACCTGATGGTGATGACTGAGGATGAAGTGAAAGAAAGAAAATCTTTTATTTTAGTGAAAGAATTAACTTTATAAGTCCAGGCAAGTGAAGATGACCTGGTATTTGGCGAGCGCACCATGTGAGAGGTTTCAGTGGAACTCAAAAAACAAATGACGATTATAATCTTTAAAGATGTACTATGTATGTACGTAATAATATTCATCATCAACAGCTTAAAAACGCCCACTACTGTTCAAAGCCTCTTCTCACACGGAGAAGGTTTGAGCATTAATCACCACACTTGCTCAATGCGGGTTGACGATTTCAAACATTTAATTAGAAATTATAAGCCCAGGTTTCCTCACGATGTTTTCCTTCATCGTTTGTCAGTGGTGTCTAAATAATCTTAGAAAGTACATAAAACTCGGAAAAAGTTACATTGGTACTTGCCGTTTGTAGGTTTCGAACACCCTCATGCATGAGAAGCGGGCGTCTTCAACCTCCGGGGCACCAAGAGATTATAATATTATTTAAGACATACTTTTTAGCGAATACAATTTAGACATTTCAGTATATGTATGTAAAACTAAATCACTGTTTTAAAGTCTGACAGTTTTAGAAATAGCAAATGCAATTCTTATATTTTGTTCGATCAGACAAATTAACCCAGTATTTGCAATAGCAGTCGTTCATTGTAATCTCTTGGCCAACGATGCAGTTAGTTAGATACTATCAAAAAATATTGTACATATTACATAAACTTCTTCACGACTATGTTATATTAAAATGACAGACTCGTCTAGAAATAAAACATACTTGTATTGCACACACATATCAATTTGAGTGATAGGTCTCTAATTATATACAAGACATCAAGTCTAATCGCAGGTTCAGCTTAAACTAGTTCTGGTTATGTAATATGAATTCTATTTTAATTAATTTTGTAGTTTCATTTATTACCAGTTACCATTTCACCTACAACGGGGCACGACGCGACGTGTCCTACCGATAATTTTTATAAAGTATTATTAGTTCCAAATAGCATTATACAAATCCTAACCATCTTTTAGCTAACTGCAAATAAAAGTAAAATTGTGGTTTGTTTTCAATTTGTAAAATAGTAAGGGACATTTTTTATTAGACAAAAGACTTTCACGTTCACGAGTCCACCGGCTTGATGATTCCAATACCATCTTAGAGTTGCAATTAAATTCGCTAAAGTAAAATTGGGTAGTTTTCTGGGTCATAAATAAATTAATTTGATTTTTCAGTTCAATTAAATATTGAAAAATTGTTACACTTTCATTCAATGATTTATTCTGACATTTTTTTTAGATATAAGTGTGCTATTTGACGCGAAAATATGATGACGTCATAAGTAGGGTTTTCCTAAAAAATTCATAGAACAGTATCGTTTTTGACGTTTTGATAAAATTATTGAATTTGATTAGTTGTCAACTACCGTATTGTACATACTAGAGAACTTGAGACTTAATATACATTTTTTTTAAAGAACTAGTTACTTATTTTACATTATCATAATCATTATCGCTTTATCAAGAAATTGGTTAAATTACGACTTACTAATTATTGCTTGTGGGTTAATCAAAACGAGGAAACAAAATGGTCTTTAAATCTTAGTTACATAGGTTTAGAGGCAAATCTCAGTGCAAGCTAAGTATTATTAAAAAATGACACGTAATGCGTTTAAAATAGGTCACATTTAACCATTACCCAAGCGACTCATTTATCTTAAACGCCAAAGACTAATTACAAAAACTTCATGAAATCAATTGCAAAATTCAAATTCATCGTCTCGAAATGCAAGCAAGCGCATTTGTTTTCTTTTTGACAAAAGTCGTTGACCTGTAGTCACGATACATAATGGGATCATTAAACAAGAACCAAAATTGCACCTTTACATAACAAGATGATATGCACCTATGTAGGTGCGTACATACATAATACAAATCGAACTATAAACCAGTTTATCTCATGATCTTGCGTTGTATGATCTTTTCGCACATTCGTCAGTCACTATATACTGGTTATCCATAGTATGACGTGTGTACATAAAACGTACAAAAAGCAATCACTCATGATATTATCATCGTAGACAGTGATTATGTGTTACATGGGTCGAATTTGCAAAACGGGAGCAAAAAGATCCAAAAAGAAGTAGATACTGGTCATGACGAACTGATGCAAACTGTTGCGAATGTATAACAGAATAGTTTGGTAATGTTACTGTAATATTTTGGTTAATGTTACACTGTAATAGAAATAGAGCGATGAAGGCGACTGAAGTTTCGTCAGATAAAATGTTTACTGACATTTTCCTGTTTGTTTTACAAATTGTAGGTATGTGTAAGATTGTAGTAGTGTGAGGATAATTTTTAAATTGTTGGACAATTGTGTCAACTTTACGGTGAAGTAGGGGTAAATTTTTTTCTAGAGTAAAAATATTTCAGAAGTTACTTATTAACTCGTCGAGTACCTACCGTCATTATAGACACAATTATAGAACAATAGGTTGCGGTCACCGGTGACCGCTTGGTATTTGACAGTTTAATGCAAACACTATAGTTTATTTATGCACACTTCTTTTTTCTTTCTTTTCTTTTTATATAACTTTGCCCCCAGTCTAGGATTTTTTTATTAATTGGGCCTCCGGTAACCTCATTGACACGACGAAACACACCGCAAGCGTTGTTTCACGTCGGTTTTCTGTGAGGCCGTGGTTTTACTCCGGTCGAGCCCGCCCATTCGTGCCGAAGCATGGCTCGCCTACACATGTTCACACGCACATGACATGGTGTCCCGGAACAACAATTTGGGGATCACACAAAGAGTTCGAACCTGCTACACCTGCCCTGCCACCACCGCTTTAACCGTGAAGTCAAATCATACATGTTTCTGAAACCATTAGTTCATGTGAATGTTTAACTGTTTGGGTTTCATTGTTTAGTTTTAGTTAGTAGCAGCGCGACGCCTCGCGCCTCACCTCGTCATGGGTCGTGGAGTGCTGCTTTTTTTTTCCACCCCGTTCCTACTCCTGCACTTCGAGCCGAAGCCCCGGTAACCCGTTAGGTTCTCCGCGACTCCGTATCGGCATCAGCCCTATTGGGGATATACTGGATGGGGATCCGTGGTGGAGTGCTGCTTATGAATATGAGTCTCTAACATGGCTTGAAATTAATCGAGTTTCTCGTCAAATAGTTACGTGAGTAAGCCGAAAACATAACAATTAATTTAGTATATCTCCGAAAAGTTTAAATATCTAAGCATTTTTTATCATCAAAAGATTCTTCCATACGTAAGTAATTATATATTCTTAATTTGTCATAGCAAACAGTAACTCAATCATGTTTTATCGTAGTCAGATGAATATGCACAAACAAATAGGCATTTTACTACAACCGACTAATATTACTACTATGGCTGACTGACCAAAACTTTTGTCTGATGAGTATTTTATCGCACTTGTAGGCTACTAATTGTAATTACTGCGTTCATTATAGTAAAACTGACCTTGTTGTCTTTTCCATTGTAGTGGTAAACAGCCTTGTTGGAACTTGCTACCAAGAAACTCGAAGTACTTACTTAAATTGTTGACAATTATGGTATATATTTAATACCTTAGGTTTCATTACAATAGGTTAGTTGACAGGCTATGATATAAAAATTAATATCTAATTAGTCCATAAGAATAAGAAGTCACACGATATACGAATCAATATCATTTCAACAGCCTGTTTTCGTTCACTGCTTGACATAAGCCTCTTCAATGGCACGCCACTGAGCTCGGTCTTCAGCTCTACGCATCCAACCACTACCAGCCACTTTACGTATATCGTCACTCCACCTAGCTGGAGGGCGCCCTAAACTACGTTTGCCTAGACGCGGCCTCCACTCCAAAAAAATCTACCCCAGCTGTAATCGGTTCTTCGACAAATGTGACCGGCCCACTGCCATTTCAGCTTGCTAATCCATTGGGCTACATTGGTAACTTTAGTTCTCTGTCGGATCACCTCGTCACGGATTCTATCCTTCAGAGATACTCCGAGCATATCCCGCGAATCAATATAATATCATTAAAAGTATATGTTTACGTACGACAATAATGTTTTTAAATAATCTACTCTAATAAAAATTAGTCATCTACCCTATTAGCTATAAGTGGAAGGGTAAGTAAATCATTTGCTATAGGCGAATTACAAACAAGCATGAAGAGGTCATACTAACTTCTTTGCACTTAACTGGGATACTTCTAGATTAGTCCATCTCTATACCAAACATGCAGAACGTCCAGCCATTATCACAAACATTTATTGAAACTTTAACTTTTTTAATATCTTATATAAACTGAAGTCTTTTTTGTTTGTTTTAACACGCTAATTTCCGGAACTACTAGTAAAATTAGATTAATTCTTTTTGTGTTCGATAGTGCATTTATCAAAGAAGGCTATAGGAGTGTAGGCTACGATCCGAGCCGAGCAGAACAGGCGAAACGGTGAAACCGCGCGCAAGTAGCTTAATAGTATATTTTTAATGGATTCGACGTATCTGTCGACGCCATATCTTCTGAAAAAACCACATACCATCATCTGTAATTACATGTTACAAATCATAATTGACTCTATTTCAACTTACATAAGTAAGTTGTTCTTTAAAACGATGGTGTAATTTTGAGAGCATTTGTATTCTTAGATTTTCCTTATATTGCAATATGGATGTTACATTTCCTTAAGATAAATATTTGATTCCAATCTTTCTTCTCATAGTTAAGTCTTACGCAGTTAAACCAAAATTCTAGATCGAATCATATTTTGTTACTGCATCGTTGATCAAGTAACGTGATACTTAAGCAAGACATCTCGAGTGTGAGATTTGAGTGGATTGAACCTATTAGGTTTGAGAATTTTCGAAACAATTGGAGATTTATTTTTATTCCTTCATCGATTGACGATAGTTCACTTATTTTTTTTTATTTAGATAAAAACGTTGCCCCACACTAGGATTGTCTCCTGTGTCGTGGGTGCGTTTACAAACATACAAGTTCACATACACATGAATACACAATTTGTGTTATCCACAAATTGTTATCCACATGAATACACAATTTGTGGATAACACAAATTGTGTATTCATGTGTAGTAAAGTGTTGTTCCGTGCGGGAATTGAATCCGAGACACGGCACGGCACGGCACGGCAGCCGGTCGCCCAGCCACCGCACCAACCATGCAGTCAAAACTTATGAACGAACCGTTAATGTAGGCTAACCTTTACCTCTTAGTAAAATGAACTTGTGAAGCAAATGGCAAAAACTGACAAACTCTTCGAAGATAAGTGACTTCAAACTATTTACATATACACATCTGCGTATATATTGCTCTAATCACTAAGTATATTATACATCTCATCACATCCACCAGAAGTGTTGCAATCACTTCCAGATACAGCGCTGTACTGCAATACTGCATACATTAGAGGGTCATTGGCTATCACCCGGTAAATGTTAAATACCTTGATACTGCTATTTATATGTAGTCGGATATTGCAATTCATGTATGTTCATTAGAAGTTTTACCTTCACTGAAGATATAAGATTTTATTTACTGTTCATGAAATAGCGTTTAGCTACCAACTCGCCGACGATGGAGCACGCTTACTTATGAGCAACCTATTCACACGGGTCTTGAAGACACCCAAATCGTATTTTATAGTGCACACAGACTCCGGTAAAGCGTTCCACTCCTTAGCGGTTTGCACAAGGAAACTCAAAGCGAAACGCTTCGTGTGAATGGGTAGAATGTCTACTATATAAGGGTGGTGCCCCGCCACCTATCTGGTGGTACAATGGTGAAATAGGGTAGGGGTAATAAATTATTTAATTCTTACGCATAATGTGTTATTTCTAGAATATGTGGTGATAGTAGAGTTGTCACTACTTCTTTATATCCCTTGGGTGTCGTAAGAGTT
This sequence comes from Spodoptera picta, assembly GCA_038387885.1. NCBI lineage: Eukaryota > Metazoa > Arthropoda > Insecta > Lepidoptera > Noctuidae > Spodoptera > Spodoptera picta. The sequence goes on from JAZHFQ010000185.1 coordinate 535,956, forward strand.
CCAAATAAGAGAAGAAGATGCCAACACAATCTTATCAAACTGTAATCTTTGAAACTCCTAAAACAAACCACTGCATAGAAATATTTTTACATCGACTTTTAATAGTGAAAATTATGATGAAGGAATCGTTCACTATCATTAGTTTGAGTTGCACTTCTACATATATGACCTTGAACACCTACGCCGTGATTTAAGTTGCACTAATAGACACGACGAACTTATATGTATAATTTATTATTTTATTTATTGAACTCGATACACTTAACTTTTCACCATAGAATTAATGTACTTCCACTTGCTTCTAGAACAAAACAATTTGTCTTCAAGCGCATCATTTTCGAAACAACTGTCCAGTGGACGTTAATTATCTATTCAAATATATTTCGACCACTTTTCTCTTCCCGCCGAGGTCTAAGTAAAGTGGCCTTGTGAAGTATATTCAAACAATATAATATTTCAAAGAGACACGTGTCATTGTCACCATTGTTTATGTTTGTGACGAGAACTCATTAAGTTTGCCGTAATTGTGAGTGCAAATCCATTATGCTTCGCTGTGACCTCATAGTGAAGAAGCGACAGTAGTTCAAGACTGTGAGTTTGGGAAGAAAGTTGTAAGATTGTTCATAGTTGGTTTCGGGTCGGTGGTGTTAGTGTTGTATTTTGGTGTGAATTGCATTTGACCTTGAGTAACGTCTTGTTTTATAATATTTTTTTTGTAAAAAATATTAGGTATCAAAAATCTTAAGCAAATTCTGTATGAAAATTATTTGATTAGAAATTCTTCCTATACAAAAATAAAAATATTATTTTACAAGAAAATACGTAGGTCGTCAAAATGACAAGCCTTCGCATGAAATGACCTTCCGATTTTTAGCATAAAATATGTGACCACTATCACGCGTTATGTTCTAAATGGAAATGGCGTTTTGGTCAAAAAGAGTTTTTGAGATTAATTTGATAATAAATAGAATAAATGAACTTTTACTATTTAATTTCAAATAAATGAAGAAGTGGTTTACTTTTCAGTCCTCAGTATAATATTATTTAGATTAGGTGGTGTGTATAGGACAGAGGACGGTAAAAGAGCAGACGTATCACCTGATGGTAAGCAATCGACGTAGTCCATAGATACCCAAAACACCACAGGCGTTACAATAGATAATGTTACCGGCCTTTTGGGGATTAGGAATTTGATTCAGTAATTGGGCCTCCTGTAACCTCACTCACACGACGAAACACAACGCAAGCATTATTTCGAGCCAGCCCATATGTGCCTCCTGATCTGATAGACTTGGATGACTTAACTATCACATTCACCTTCTTCAAATCTATTCAATAGGTTTTGCCACTCAAATATCAGGAAATCATTTTACCAGGGACCTAAAGGATATTATGTCTCAGAACAAGTTTCAATTATAAAAATATAGAGATATTATCACTATCACTAACTAAGGGATATAAAATAATGTTATATAATACTCATATCGGTAAAGATTACGCTGTTGTTTCATGTTAAATGAAGATAAATCACATGACAGTTTGGATAATCAGAGACCCAAAGGTTTGACCACAGGTCATAAGTTTTGTCATCGCTATGTATGTCGCGTCCTAATATAGGAGAATAATGAAGAAGAACATTGCCATATAAAACAACAACAGTAAGTTAGAATTAACACAATTTTGTTTAGGAATGTTCTAGATTTAAAAATATAGGTACTTGATAGACATCTATATTAACATGTGACTGGCTAGGTAGCTAGATCCCAAAGTGATCTCATAAATGAGTCAATAATTATACTATACAATTAAAAAAAAACAAAAGGAGATTGTTTTGCCTTTTGCCAAATAAAAACTGAATTAGTTAATGGTAGGTGGTAGTTACCATCAAAAATGCAACAAAATTCCATAAGAGATCCTAAACTTAAAGAAGGAAAGGCCAGCCAGAGTTAAGTTACATAATATTAATGTGACCAATTGGACCAAAGTCAATATTTCGCAGAAGCCCAAAGCCATCTTTGTCACTTGCTCTACCGTTGAAAACAGAACTGTGTTTACAATGTTTGTAGGTGCGTTTTACCTTGACCCTTTCTGTTTTATGTTGACATGTCTTCGCGTGCTTACGAACAATTTTCGTGTGAAGATCATTCTAGGTCTATTTTTTCTTAGACTAAGTAAGATAATTGAAAATTAATTCGTATTACGTGGGCCATATAACACAGTTTTGTTTGTGGATAGGTTCGTTGGCAGAGTGTATTAAAAAGGTTAAGATTTGTAGAAGGACCTTTAAAAAAAATTTACCCATTCGAGTATTGACCTAACGCATTAAACTATACTGTTTCTAACGTTACCTATCCTTCATAAAATACTGTTCATATACCATCTTTATGGTTATTGTAATTCGGTAACTTTTAGTAGATCCCTGTCAAATGATGAATTATGCTTACTTAACATCTCATCTTTGTGTAGGTTCGATAATCTTTTCGAATTCCAAAATTACACACTTTGACAAATTAATGACAGGTAGATACCTACTCAACGCATAATCTTTTACATAAATTACAATTCCGATGATACCTCTACAACATCCAATAATAACTTTACCGATGCTGTAACATTATCCATGTTGATTAATTTACCGTTTGTAAAACATGACAATCACGTTAACATTTATTTTTACGAAACCGTAAACACATGTTCATAACCCACTTCCAAAAATGAGGTTATTCATTGCTTATACATAAGTATAACGGATTACGATAATGACCCATTTATATAGAACTTGCCTATTTATACACTATCTCTAAATAACGTGCAAGTTCGTAAAATTCTAACTACGAAACAACTGTATCAATGAACGTAACTCGTGAAAACTGAAAGTTTAAAAAGAACGACCTTCAACAAATGCTGACCTACCTCAATAATAACTAGGGTTCTGTACATAATGTATTTTAATATATGTAATGTATCTAACAAACATCTTGAAACTCGGAGTTAACGAAACCTACATAATATCTTCTAGTTTAGAGGATAATGACCTAAATTCAAAAAAGATCCACCTCTTATCATCCCCTAATAAGACACCCTATAGTATAGTATACAGTACAATTATAACCATGACCTGTTTAAAAACAAAACATAAAAAATGTCACACAAAAATAAAGTATAAAAAAATCTCAAGGTCAAGTTCAGTTGCGCCACTCACCCCAAGGCCGTTACGAAGGTCGTGTGCGCAGGAGTTGCACAAATGTTACCGTGGCTCGTTCACTACTGAGAGTTTGAGCGCCGCGGCCGGCGTGTTTCACAACCCCAGCTATGTCTTAACTGGTGATTGTGGCAAAGGGATTGTATTAGAAGTTTAGAACATAGTTCTATTTTTCTAGGTTAGAAAGTGAGGGTTGAATTTCCATTGGTAGTTTCAGGTGTGTGACTGGGAGTATTTGGGACATTTATTCAGCTTATTATCTCAAGGTCATCTGTCAAAACATTGATAACATCGTTCAAGGTTACAATTTAAAGTTAAAAAACGTCACCTACGAATTCTATAGTAGTATTAATGGTATTTGGACAAAATAATAATGTTTTTACTTCAGTCCAGAGGCTTTACCCACGTTCTTAGGGGGAAAATAATGGCACATGTGTTATTTCTAACTATAAGCTACCCCTGTTCCAAATTTCATCATGATTCCTTAAGCCGTTTTGAAGTCAAGGAGCAACAAACATAATAATAGTATAACATTAATTATATTACATAAATAGTTAGGTAGAACACAAAATAATATGTAATTATAAGCCTGAAAATCATTCCACTAGATGTAAATTCAGTAACTACAAAATACATAAAGGTCCACTGCTATTAATGTCATCTTAGAACATCAAGGATAACTTGTTTTGTAAGCTTGATGGCCTATTATGTATTTAGTCACAAAGTAACCAGTAGCAGACCAGTATATGGGTTTGAAATACCAATTAAACGCATTTTAATTCTACGTACCATCTTTAACCTTAACCGAATTACTGAATTTACATCATTTATCATTCACATTAGACCACTGAACTAGTCTAACGATCTCACTAATTAGAAGAAAGCCCTTGACTTTGAAGAATTATTTTAAAAAAACATTACGCCATGATTCACGCCTTCTATAACAGCTGACGATCGTGATAATTTGACGTTTACTTTACCACTGCTGCCAAGTAAGCTACCACTAATATTTTTTTCATATAGTATTATTTGATTTGACGAAGATTTATTTAGACGTATTCTACCATGATGGCCTGCCTTTGGCACTTGCAAAGGAGGTTTAAAAGAAATTCTGGCTGAAATATGGATGGATGCGGGTGTGGATCGTGTTAAGAACTAAAGTATCTGAATTTCCAATAAAAAAATACAAAATTCAATAATATCAGAAGATTTTGGTGTTACGACATCATCATAAATACTAATACTAGATCCTGAATTTTATCCTCTTTTTACCAATAGCTCAAATCAACAATGAGGACAACAGGTGTTTACATTATTTTTAAGATTTAAAATAAAAAAAAATGCTAATATACTATGCCATTGAGACTAGATCGGGTATCAAGTATTTGACATTGGAAAGAGATTTGCCAATCAGATGTTTGAATATAAATTATGAAGACGATGAATTCGTCATAGGTTTTTTGATGACGTTCATAAATGGTACTTTTTTCTTTGTGTTCACAAGATTCAGTAGAATTCATTTATTTTTCAATTTTCTCTTACAGGTGCGAAAGTATTGGTAGGTGAATCTGGGGCATCACCATAGTATTTTAATAGGAATACCTACCTACATAGGTCTTCTAATGAGATAATATTTAATTTCAAGTTACTTTTGTCATTAGCCCGTGAGTGTTCACTAACTGGGCCTTATCTACAAAAGAGGTATGATATAATCTTCCCGAGAATCAGCCAGGATGTAGATCCCAATTTAAAATGAGTCTGAGCTCATCAGAGGCTTTTCTGTGCTGTCCCTTAGTCGGCTGATAGAAATCCCACGGTAATAGTAGGAGTAATGATCACGCTGATATCACCACAGCATACTATCAATAAATTAATACTTACCATGATTTCCTCGTTGTTGCATTTTAGAGTAAATAAAAAGATAGTACTAACTAAAAATTGATTTACTGAAACTTATTGTTTTTTTAAGGGGGAAAATCATCGAATTACTGCTCCCGTCTGGGTGAGGCGGAAGGGAGTGTCAGACTCTTACTGACTAAAAACCACCCCGTTCCTTCTCCTGCACGTCGAGCCGGAGCCCCGGTTACACGTTAGGTTCTCCGCGACACTGAAACTTATTTAGCATTTAAAATTAATTCGTCACTGTTAGGTAATTGCGGCCAGTGTTTCATCATCAAAGGCGATCATGATTATTCAATCTTAATTGTTGCACGTTTGTGCAACAGCGTTTGCTGAAGATCTCATTTTTCCTTATTAATTATAATAAATATTAAAAATTTTGATTCCATTATTATAGATAATCCTAGTGTGGGGCAACGTTTTATAATAAATAAAAAAAAATAAAAAAAAAAATTCTTGAGATCTGACTATGCTTTTATTATTTGTGATGTATTGCTGCATATTTTGCTACACTTTCTTGAAATTTCTTGATATATGTATTATCTCAAAGTTTTCCTGGATTTCAGCAAAAACCTATTACAATGAGCTTATAAAAAACCAATGAAAAGTAAGCATAAGAACTATGACATAACATTATTATATCTGCGTAACTATACGGTTTTTTTAAGTAAATTACGTCTAATTCACAGGTTCACATGTCCTCAACTCATAAGAAACGTCAAAATCGGTCACACTCATTCATTGTGACGTTATGCGCATGTCCAGTAATATATTGTACAAAGAAATTGTTTTGCAAGATGTGCCCACCATATCGTAACTCAGGGTGTCCATGTTGAAACTGTCCAATGCAATTTATTGTGATATCTCTACACTCTTGCTAAATCCTTGTTTGCAATTTGTTACACTTGCATTTACTGTCCCTTCTTGCTTTTTTTGGTCTTTGTTTTTGCAGTGATACTGTGAAATGAGCGTTTCGGAGAATAGATATCATTTTGTGTTCGTAGTAAAATTGTTAAGGAGAATATTTTTCACACTTATGTATTCTATCAGTCTGAGTCTAGTAGTAACTTCAACTAAGTCCTAAATTACTTTAGTCTCTGGTGTTATGGAGCATTGATATTACAGCCATTTGTGGGTGACTTAAATGATATTTCCTTGTGGGGGTCGAACGCACAATACATTGCGCAGCAGCTGATGGTCCATCTACTGTTCACTGTGCATTCAGTCAGATGTCAGTATGTCTGTTCTTTTTTTATGGGGGAACAAACCAACAAGAGCCACGGTATTACCTGATGGTAAGCAATCGGCGTCGCCCATGGACAACCGGAACACCAGAGGCGTTACAACTGCGTTACTGGCCTTTTGGGGATTAGGAATTTGAGGATTGTTGAGGTTTCAGGGATTGGGGAGATTAGGAGGAGGGGGTAATTGGGCCCCCGGTAAACTTACTCAGACGTCGGTTTCATGTGAGGTCACTCCGGTCGAGCCGGGCCACTTGTGCCGAAGCATGGCTCTCCCACACTTAAACGTTCTTTACTATGTCAGAAGTTCACGATTACATTGTCTTAAAAAATACTTTATAAAACCTATCAGGCACGAGACGTACGGCATATGATACTGTTAATTTTCGAAATTCTCAGCAAATAATGGCTAAATTATCAAATATAAGTCTGAACCAAAAATATCAAAAATGTTACCGATGTTATAATACGGTTATTACTCTTACCAAATTGCAATTCGGCTGCATTACATTTCCGTGTCTCGTTTCAGCATTATGATTGGTATCTTCTCTTTAGTCGGTTAGTTTAAATGGTGAGGTAATCCTTTATCTCAGTACTAGACACTCTCTTGTTCCAAATTATGGCACATTGTCAGTATTCAATCAGTATTGTTATTGCCTAATCTATAATACAATAACAGTTCATATTTCATTTCAAGTAGCATCATTATAGATTGAGTAATTATTAGGTATACATTTGTATTTCATCTATTCTGTCCATATCTGCTTTTATTATAAGAAATCAAAACGTTGAGAATCTTTATGGGAGACTTTCATTGATAAGTGAATGAGAAAACAAGTTTGTTATCATTTCAGTGAATGAAACGTAACACCATTCGTTTTCCAATATGACAGTTAACAACACACAAATAACATAATTATTTTCAGGTTATCTGCTATGATTAAGCATTGTATAAAATGGCAACGCAAAAAAAATAATTAAAGACCATGTAATGTTTCGTTTGATTCCGAAACTGAACTTCACAATCCATAATATCGACGTCGCCAATTAAAAAAACATATATACCTACGATTAGCATGAAGATGACATTGGTTTAGTCAGACATACCCAACATGACACTTCTGTAACATTAATAGAAGTACGCACTTATGTGTCCAAAATACTCGCGAGTATGTGGGTCATTACTGAGATGCGTTGAATTAGCGGTAGCTTGACCTTCCATACTGATGACTGTGATAGTAACCTTGGTCTATACGACAACTCATATTGACCAATATTTAGTGGTACTTAACTATTGATATTTGCCGCCGTACCTCATTCCAAATAGGAAAAAAAAGAAATAAGTAAAGAATTAAAAAATATTGGGGGTTATTTTTGGCCTGAAGCTTACCTGGGTGGTTGAGTAGTTACAAACGCATTTCATTTTCATTTCAATATTTTTACAATGTTAGCAACGTGCATTCAATAATTCCGATGTTACAGACGTCGACTACTTCGACTTTTTATCATCAGATGGGCCATAGGGATTCAAATTGTCATGCTTTAAGTCATTCGCTATTAGTCATAGTGTTAGCAAGATACCTCATTTATTGGTTAATCTAGTTAAACATATAAAATTCAAGCGCTTACCACAGTTAAATACAAATACACCAAATATTATGAGTTGCATTAAAGTCATTACCAAGAATCTCGAGTCAGCGGTTGCATGATATTGAAAGGTTGTGGCCTTCAAAGAAGCCATCAGCTGTGAACGTGTTTGATAAAAGTTTGACATCGAAAAGGTGGACAATTGGATCAGTCAATGATTCTGATCTGATTGGTAACCATTGTTGTTTCACCGATATTGGTGCCAAGGAAATGAATGTATATTATGGGTGTATGGCACTTATGCGAATGGATATTTGATTTGATTGCCTATTGAGCAATAAGGGCTACTGTGTTTTTGTTTGCTTACCAGATGATACTAAAATATTGTGTGGTCTGTTTGTACATGTATTAGTTAGTCCTTAAGCCAATGGATAGGTTTATTCAGTTTCTGATCGCTACATTAATTGGACAAATAAAAGAAGTTAAAAAACCTATTGCATATTTCCTGGTCACAAAAATTAATGTCAGAAATCTTTCTGTTACACCATTACGATTGCACTATCTATATTTTTGTGCATTGTACTTCTTGATTGAATTGAATTACAATATCGGTATCATACTTTGTTGATTGTATGCACTCACTGCATGTAACAGTAATATACTGATTTATTGAGCATAGATTTTTAATATAAGAAGTTGTCTGTTACTATATTTTTGGGGATCATTTTGGTATTTAATTTGTAGGTCAATTTAGGAACTTAAATGCATGCAATGGAATGTTTAAGCACTAGACGTGGTCGTGCTTTTTGATGATTTTTAGGTCAGACAGACAGAATTATTGGGTTTTTGTATTTAGAAATTCTGTGTAGCAAACATTAATAGGATTCGATGGATCAATTTGTTTGATTGACAACATACTGAATTAGGTTATTCTGATTGTGTCTTCTCAATCAGCATAGAGAGGTTTTACTATCAAATCTGGAAGATCAGCGAAGACCTCTATCAAATTTTTAGTCAAGACTAGTGTTGAGGACGTCCTTAAATCCTTTTGCTTGGTATAGGCAGTTTTAAGTCCTAGGTGCATATGTCCACATTATAGTCAATGTTATGTATGTAGGCATAGCATAATTTTATATCGTCACCATAAGTACTATAATAATAAAATATCCGAAATACTAACTTTGACGACGTCGGAGTCCGGTCAAGGTGCGAATGTAAGAGTATATGTCAATACAATATTTCTTCATCGACACATCAGTTATATCAACGAAGAGTTTTTAGTTACAATGACTTTATGATTATTGATATACAGTCGTAAATACAACATTACTAAGACTTAAATGTTTGGAACAATGTGAAGAATCGTTAGTTACGGAACTATACTATTATAATGATGAGAAACGCAATATCGGATCTCTTTTTATTCGTACCTTTTCAATACGTATTTTAGCAGCCATCGTCATCATATCAGCCATAGGACGTCCACTGCTGAGCATAGACCTCCCCCAATGATTTTCAAATAGGACGGTTCCAAGCGACCTGCATCCAGCGGCTCCCTGCAACCTTGATCAGCCAACGCATCCCTAGCGCCATCTCCCGTTAACGTAATGACTTACCAACACATAACATTCAGTTACTATTCCCCGAAGATATTCTTTTTGTCAGTCATGTCGAATATCGTTTTCTACCAAAGTTTTCCATTGACCGAAAAAGGCAAATAATGAACTTTCAGGGCTGGGAACGTTTCCAGAGACACATGCCGGGTAGTTACCTAGTCACGCTTATCTACGACCAGCCGTCTAATAGGTCTGTCATTGTTTTTAGTACTTATCTTATTTAATACATATTATTATAAGATTTTTTTATGTTTAAGTCGATTGAAAGACTCGAGGGATTCTTTTAGCACCTATATGATTAATGATCATCATCATCAACATCCTATAAATGCCCACTGCTGAGCAAAGCCTCTTCTCACACGGAGAAGGTTTGAGCATTAATCACCACGCTTGCTCTATGCGGATTGGCGATTACAAACTTATAATTATTAGTTATAAGCCCAAGTTTCCTCACGATGTTTTCCTTTCCCGCTTGTCAGGGGTGTCTAGATAATCTTAGAAAGTACATATAAATCGAAAAAGTCACATTGGTACTTGCCGTTGGTAGGTCTCGAACCGCATCTTCATGCATGAGAAGCGGGCGTCTTAAACCTCCAGGCCAATATATGGTTCAGTACTTTTTAATATTAATTTCAGACAATATAATATTAAATATTTATTTTTATCTGGAAAAATAGTATAATGACTAGCTACCATACAATGCAACTGATACATGTACATACCTACCTACTAAAGAGCGTGTCCATTTTCATACCATGCTCTGTAGGCTGGCTTAAGCAATAGCGCTCCATATTCCGTGATAGCAGCCGATTTAGATGTCTGAGATAATTTGGATGTAAGGATAGTGCCTGACTCATGAGTACTTGTTCTAGTTTCCTCATGACTCAATGAGTAAACGCGTAGTATATTATGTGTCTTTTAAGTAACTATAAACTATGTGTACGGATGCAAGTTACCGACGAAGAAAAATTATGAATTACTATATTTTAAAAAATACAACGTACGGTACGGACGTTATGCTATGACGTCACAGTACAACGTAAATTTCGTATACAAACTGCAAGTCATCAAAACTTTAGACGCATAATTTTCGGTCTATTTCGATTTTACGACAAAACTAAGTATGCAGATCAATTCGTAACATCGAGGTTTTCACATTCTCCATTGGAGATGATGGAAGTTCTGCGTAAAATATGATCGCCTTTGTTGTATTTGATGACAAGGTTGTCCATGTTTGTTTGCGTGTTATTCAGGTTAGAAAGTAAAAAAGTGTCATATATGCGTCAAATCTAAGCGTTAGACATATAGAGGTATATGTGTCGCGGAGAACCCAACGGATTACCGGGGCTCCGGTTCGAAGCGCAGGAGAAGGAACGGGGTGGTTTTTATTCAGTAAGGGTCTGACACTCCCTCCCGCCTCGCCCGGTCGGGAGCAGTCATTCGATAATTTCCCTCCTTAAAAAAAAGACATATATATGTGACAATTTTGTATCTTTTAACTACGACTACTCTAGTCTATATCAAACTATATTTACATATTTCTACATAAATAGTGAAAAATGGATTGAAAAAATTTTATAACATTCTCAGGTTTCTTTATACTTTGAATTAAGCCTTCAAAGTACAAAGAAACCTGACAATGTTTTATTATTTTTTATAAATAACACTTACAAATGAATGACGTAACGTCTGGTAATTTAATTAATGTTACGTTTAGTGGTAGGTCAACTGATTGGTTCACAGTTCAACGACACTTTAATTCGTTATTGTTTCAGAGCGATTTAATTATTTATGCTTCAAAGTGTTCACTTGCCACCGAGTATTTTAGGTGTACCTAATGACATACTTATAACTAGACCAGATCAAAGTACCTCAAAATGGCCATTACTGAAAGAAAAGCAGCGGTCCGTCTTTTCTCTTCTCGTTTTTCCACTATCCTTCTAAAGTTTTCGATGATCTAAAAGCGATTCTGATAGTCATGATAATCCATAAGCAAAAATTATACGGATACTTAATGATAACCTTCCCTTAAAGAAAGCCATCATTAAGCAGGAATCATTATCTTATTTTACGAAGCTGTGCAACAGTTTAATATTGACGAACAGAAAATTACGAATCAACATTTCAGTCAAATGCGAAAAATGGTTATGTTATACAGTCGCAATGTAAATAGTCGCAATTAAATTAAAATAATATAAAAACCAAACAAAAGTAAATTAAAACCAGTTCTCACACATGCATTTAACGCGTTTTATCATCTGTGACTTCCTGAAACTGCTGTTTTAAAGCCACAAAAACATGAACTGGACGTAAAATTAAATATAAATAAAAATACATGCAATTCATGAATTCTGTTTCTTCGTCTGTTTTTACCAGTAAGAATTAGCAAAAGCATTAGCAAAAATACACACGGTACTAAGTGACCAGTGCTCAATGAGGCCTATCGTATCTTTGCTCACCAGATAGCACTAATGTGAACCTCTCGTTCTGCGTCCAATAGGGAATTATAGGGTCCTCCATTAAAGCATAATTTCGTATTTGAAATTAGCATAATATGTAACAGTGATATTTTTTATTTTTAGTAAGGTTTGTAATTAGTACCTATAATGCGTCAAGCGTGTCTTTGCATTGTTCTCACATATACCTACAGTATTGGAATAAGTATCAAAGACATTGTAGAACATACTTTTTAAAAAGAATAGCGAATGGAATTTCTTTCTCGTTCTTCTCCATTCGAATCTACATTTTGGAATGAGCACCTAACTTCACCTAGCTTCACTGACGGACTGACTGACAGACTATTATTTATTTTGTATTTTGTTGACGTTTCAAAAGTACTAAATTATGGTTTAATAGAAATAAATGCTTTGACTTTGACTTTGAATACCTTTAAGATAAGTAGAGCTTCACTATTCGTAATTCGATATTTCTTCACACAATAACTTAAATATGAATACTTGACAATATTCGAGAATTAAGTAATATTTATAAATCTTTGTTTTATATTTGTTTATATTTTAATTGCATAAGTAATAATATTTTTACTGAAAATAATATTTAATTATCATTTTAGTATCTTGATGCAACTTTGTAAGTTTGCATAACTAGTATTCAGCGAAAAGAACCTTATAAAATTACGCTTAAGCTGGTTAATCTTGCCCGTGACTATGGGCTCCAGACGGCTTGGAACTGGTCGAGTTACCTCGTTGGCTCGATATACGATACTAGCTTATGCCAGTGGCTTCGTCTGCGTTCCTATGGAATAAGAAATAGCCTATGCATTATTCCCACAGAAATATTTATTATATCTGTGGTTATTCCAGCCCCTTTCGTTTTGACCTACACGGTCCCTTCAACTGTTCAGACCTGAAAGAGAAAAAAACATATACTTCGCATTTATAATATCAGATATAAGTAAGATGAATACAATATGATTAATTTAATATATCCCTCGATAGTTGTGTAACAAACAAGACGTGTGTGTTATATAAATGCATTATGTTATATTATATTAAAAATCATATTACATTTAAAAAATTATATTTATTTATTTATATTTTTTTATTTATTTTTATTTTATTGCCAGAAGGGCAAAATTAAAAGTACCCTTAACCGACGAGCATGCATGAAACGATTGATGACGGTTGATAAAGCGAAGGAGGTATGTAGAAATCGTAGTCATTGGCGTTCTATAGTCTCTGCCTGTCGCGGAGAACCTAACGGGTAACCGAGGTTCTGACTCGACGTGCAGGAGAAGGAACGGGGTGGTTTTTAGTCAGTAAGAGTCTGACACTCCCTTCCGCCTCACCCAGGCGGGAGCAGTCATTCGATAATTTTCCCCCCTTAAAAAAAATAGCCTCTGCCTACCCCCATGCTAGACAGGCGTGAAAGATGTATGTATGCATGTATTTATTAAATTACTAATCGTATGAGAAGCTCATTTCTATTACAATAATGAGTATAGTTAGTTATATCGCAACCTGCAAATACAATACGATTCAATCAACCGTTGAGATAACTTATTGTTACAAAGGTCGCCGATCGAACGTCACATTTTGTAACAGTTAATTCTCATAGGTTATCTGACAATTAACTATTGCTTAAGTTAACTGTACAAAATGTCATGTTACTATGTTCGACGTGTTGATTGTAGTTCAACTTTAATTATTAAAGATTAGGTTCATTTTTCATCTGACCAATTTGTAATGTGTTGTCAGTTTAGCAATTACTGTTCGCAAAAAAGGTTATTGCTAAAATTAGTTTTTTTTTCTATATGCATATTTAACTCGTTGATTACCGTCATTATAGACACAATTATAGAACAATAGGTTGCGGTCACCGGTGACCGCTTGGTGTTTTACAGTTTAATGATGTACAATCTCATGTCACTTTTAGTAAGAGTAATGCTTACTCTGATAATATGAAACCTCATTATGATTCCTGTGAAAGTGCTGAAAGTTAGAAAAACATATTTATACTACAACTTTCGTGAGACATACTAAATTGATTTATGGTTTGCATATGAGTTATCTTATGTCATGAACTAAATAGGAGCCTCTAGTATGGCTTGAAACTAGTCGAGTTCCTGGTCAAATAATTACGTGCGTAGATAAGTATGAAAAATGTGCGTGAAAAACACAATAATTAGTCTGAAAAACATACCTACTGAAACTGTAACTTAACTAAACTTGAACTTATTGATTTAAAATCTTAAACGATTATTTGTATGCCAAAAATAGGCTGGTCATAGCGCACTTTAATCTAAAAATGGCCAACCAAATGTACCTATGTATCACAAATAAAGGTTTCATTTCATTTCATTTCATCTCATTCCATTTCATTTCATTTAAAAGATTGTCTTAGCTTAACATTATTTTTATTACTTGAAACGCCTGGTGATTATCTTAAGGCAAAATTACAATATGTATCTTTATTTCCGTAACATTTTTTTGATAGGCGCATGAAAGTTACTTATCCACATTTTAATTATACCAATCATGTCAATGTAGTAACAATGATGTATCATTCCTTTTCATCATGATTAATCATTAGACCTTAACTTCCTCAGGAATCATACTTTTACAAACAAAAATCAAGTACAAACGGACGGTTGTGTTTAAGGTTGATAAAATTTATTCAGTTATACAAAGTAAGGGTTATTAATTTTTATATTTTTATGACTTCAGTTTTTTATTCAAATTTCCATTTTTTTATTTTGACATAACATCATAACATAACATCACGCCTTTTATCCTCGAAGGGGTAGGCGGAGGTGCACATTATGCCGCTGTACAATGTAACACCCACTTTTAGTACGGAGTCTAGAATTGTGCCCGGTATCCATGTACCGGGCACAATTCTAGACTCCGTACTAGGGGTACTAGGGGTCCCACGTAATAGTGAAAAATGGGTGTTACATTATACTATGGCATTAAGTGCCATAGATAATGAGCACCTCTGCCTACCCCTTCAGGAATAATAGGGATGATGTTAGGTAGGTAATGTGTGTAATTCTTCATATACATTAAATTATTATTATTTAGAATACTGACAATACCACAAACGTCAACTTGTGAAAATTTTACTCTGCTTTTATATAAATAATTTATACATATTCTTTTCTGTTTTCATTTCTTCCAATATTAATCAATGATAGAAAATCCTTTTTATTTTACAATAAATATACTACCTACGCCATAGTTTTACAATACTACATAAACGAAAATATTAAGAATCAAAATGACAATGACAGAGTCAATAATCACTAAATCAAATATACACATATATATATTAAATATATAATAAATATATCTATTAAATTAATTTTTAAAACCTCGCAAATATCAGCAACGCCATTGTTACTCCGTTGTTACAAGTGTTCACAAGATAGTGCTGATTTCTTACCAGCTGATTATTCATCTGCTTACTTGGCACCGTATCATATAAAAGACATGTAGAAACGGAACACCACCAGGAAATGAATTCTACCTCATTAGGTACAGTAAGTTCATGCATGTTTAACAATCTATGTGTCCCTCGTAATGTCGTGTCACGTCATTTAAATACGCACTCGTTTGCTTGTACCTGATACCTACATACTTTCATTGAATTAGCTTCATTTTATACCACTAATGTGGACACTTGAATCCGACTGCGGTAAATATTCTTTCTAAATATTTTGTTTATTATAATTATGAGGACAGGTCGGCAAACAAAAACATAGATCACCTTATGGTAAGCAATCTTTGCTGATCCTGGACATTAGCAACACCAGAGGAGCCAACAACAACAACAACCCCCAAAAGGTCGACGACAATGCATTTGTCTGACAAATGCATTGTCGTCGACCTTTTGGGGGTAAGAGATTTGAGAATTGTAGATTTGGGGATCGGAGAGATTGAGGAGGGGAGGAATTGAGGCGAAAGACAACGTTTCGCTTGTTGCGCGCCGTTTTTCTGTGAGACCGTGGTATCAGTTCGGCTGAGCCCGCTCATTCGTGCCGAAGCACTCTCACACTTAAGTAATGGTACTTGTTTTATAGGTTTTGAGGGGAAAAATCGTTTAAATGTCTTTTCTCACCTTTGGTGAGGTGAAAGGGAGTTTCAGATTCATAACATAACATCACGTCTTTTATCCTCGAAGGGGTAGGCAGAAGTGCACACAGAAGTAACACCCACTTTTCACTATCTATGTTATGAGTCCCATGTAATAGGGGGTGAGCCTATTCATATACCGGGCACATTTTCAGACTCCGTGCTACTACTGAGATTTTTTTATTTAAACCCCGTAATACTTTGCCAGACCCGGGAATCGAACCCGAGACTTGCGACCACTCGGCCATCGAGGCAGTTTCAGATTCTTCCTGACTAAAACCACCCTGTTCCTACTCCTACTTCTAGCCGGAGCCCCGGTAACTTGCTAGCTCATCCGCAGCTCCGGTAATGGTATCCCTTCTAATTTTATTGTTGATTTTGTGTATGTACTTAAATTGCAAACAGCTCTCCTAAGTTTCCTGTGATCGTGGTGCTAGTTAAAGAATAAGACAGATAGTTTAACTAAATTCATAATACGCTTGTACCTTGCTACATACGTTATTGTTATGGTATGCAAACAATCGTTCTTTCTATAATATTATTAATGTATAGTTACATTATATTATGGAAATTGAAATGACAAATTATTAAACAACTATTGGAACACTATTATTAAGGATCGAGATTGCTAACAGTCGAGTCAACAGAGGTAAAAATCTTTTAACCGTGTGTTTTATAGAAATGTGAATTTGCTTAAAATATTGCAACAAACTTTTTACGTGAATGTGTTTGTAATACAGCAGTTAAATGTGATCAATTATTTAGAAAAAATGTAAGTTGAATCCCAAAACAACAAACATCTTGTGTGTGTCTTTCCTATGCTACATTACATTTACACTCTCGTGCGAGTCTAGACGAGGCTGCCACCGTAAGCGCGGGCCTGCGGACGGCGAGCATGGGTGGCTCCCCGTCCGACCAGAAACAGACCCGAGCGTACGGCGCGTCGCGTTCCTCGCGCGCCTCAAAGAGCCATCAGACCACCACAGATGGGGCCCAATAGGGCCGATGCCGATTCGGAGTCGCGGAGAACCTAACGGGTAACCGGGGCTCCGGCTCGACGTGCAGGAGCAGGAACGGGGTGGTTTTTAGTCAGTAAGAGTCTGACACTCCCTTCCGCCTCACCCAGGCGGGAGCAGTCATTCGATGATTTTCCCCCCTTAAAAAAAAAATAAATAAATAAAAGACGAGGCTGAGTATATTTCTGTTAGACTTGTAGTCCTTCTCGTATTATAAAACTACAATGTACTGCAGCCTCTTGTACACTCGCGCGAGAGAGTGAATGTAGCATTAATTATCTACTCCAAAATGAGTTATGGATAATTTTCAGCCTATTTTCTGACGCTGTGGTAAAAAAACAAAACGTAATTATTATTAAACTAACAAAAACTGGAAGGGATATCCGGCGAAGTCCTCAACAAACAGAAACACATTTTAATTAATTTTATACATTAACTAAACAAAAAAATGAGAACGCACTTTATTAGAATACAATAGGGAGTGTGCATTTGTATATAGCAGGGCTCATACATCTAGTTGTTGATATAGATTTCTTCATTTCCATTCCCTTCGAATTCTTCATTTGCAGTGTATATCGTGATATGACTAAACGTGATATGGAGTAAGGTGTGGTTGTGGATAAAACAGTAGAAGGTAATATTGTAATCAAGATGGATGCAGGCTTGGAATATATTGTGGAAGATCATGGGGTTGAGGAAACTTATTGTAAGTATTGTTGTTTTATTTACATCCTTAGTAGTGATTTTTGTGAAGTGTTTGTTTATGGGATACGTTGAGCAGACGAATCACCTGATGGTAAGCAATCGGCGTCACCTGTAACACCAGAGGCGTCACAAGTGTGTGTGTCACACAGTGTCACACCCGCCTTTTGGGGATTAGGAATTTAAGGATTATTAGGGATTAGGGATTGGGGAGCTTGGAGAAGAGAAGGGCGTGATTGGGACTCGGGTAAGTCAGTCGACAAAATTCAAATGTTTTCTGGTTCATGCTGAAATATGTAAAACTGCTCTGTTCCGTTTGAAAGTAACTGCTTCTCAAAAAAAATGCGGAAGAAACTAACTATTTCAAAATGGTTTAAGTGAGCACAGTGCTTGTTAGAATAAATTTAGAAGAGATTAGTAAATGACAATGACCAAATTTGTATGGAGCGTGGTGCCTTTTCGTTTTTTCGCGGCAGTTGATCGGATGTGTAAAAACTGACGCAGAATAACATTACAAACAAAAAGATATATGGGCTCTTATATCAAAAACACAGTCCAAACCGAGTTAAATCAGTTCAAAAATGTGAAAATAGTACCATATTATTCCTGTAATTTTGTTGGTGGTACCATACACAACGCATATTTCTTCATTTACTTGTCAGAAATATTTTGTAAAAAATGTTTATAAACGATTTCAAGGAATATAATAAAGCTTATTGTGGACAATTTTACTATTTTTTTTTTTGTTATAAGGCCACGGAATCGGAACAGAGTGAACCATTAACTAGCCACTGCTGAAGTAAAAAAAACATTTCACTTGATTGGCTAGCGTGTTCACTTTATATGTAACTATACGGTTTATGGCTTACGACAGATTTTCATGATCAATTTCCTCTCAGTCGAAAACCCGCAAAATACTTCAATGAGCCCTATCATGAAATGCTATCTTTGTCAGCTGCAGCGTCGGTAGCGGATTGAGTAGTGGCAGTGGTCAAATCTAAAAAAACATTTTTCTGTCTACTTCTTCCGACTTACTCCGGATTTGTAACTAATCTAACTACAGTTAATACTTTAATCGACAGCTAGAATAAGATTCTGTATAAAGATGTCGTCATTCAGTCACAAAGTGATGGATTATATTTCGGCTGATCACATTATATGGAAAAATGATTCGTTCATCTGACGTATAGCCAATCACTTTACGAAATTGACGGTTTCCTTTCTTCAAAAGATTATGTTAACTATAAAGTAGATGAGTCTCCAACCAGGAGTCACCGGCAAAAAAAAATACTTTATTAGATGTTTGGACGGCTACCACTACTCAACCCACCACTGGTACGACAGGTGACGCTCATGAAGTTCCATAACAGAACTCCTAGAAGCATCCCACAAGTTATTGACCGAGAGAAAATAGCTAATAAAAATTTGTGCCTGGCAATATGGATATATTGCCAGGCACAAATTTTTATGTGTGATATGGTGTTCCTGTGCCCGGCGTACAGTGGCGCGCAATTTGATATTAGGAATTGTAACAAAAATATGAATAATTTGAATAAAAAAACCAAAATAAAATGTTTGGCCCCAGGTCCTTTCAACGCTCATAACTCAGTCCAGACTGAGATTTCAATATATGAGCCTATAGACAATTTCGTTTGTAATGTCATTCTAGATGATATTTTCCATAAATCATCGACTGCCGCCAGAAAAAAAAGGCACCAATTTTAGTCAATGCCCTTTGAATAGATCATGTCATTAAAAGTAAATGTGGGTAAGTAATTACATTGTGCGCCTAACGGAAAATTCTACAAAATATTGTTTTGTCAGCGTGCTCATTTAAACAAGAAACTACTCCGCATTACAATATATAGGCATCAATTAATTTTCTGGGTATTCCTCAGGGTACCATCTTGGGTCCATTCTAAGAAAATAAAACTTCTTTCTTTTTTCCATTGTCAGGAAGACTGTACGTATCTGAAATAATTACAAAATAATTATTATAACCTGTTTTCAGTATCTATACCAACATGGAAATTGCAAGAGACGCTGGTTGGGCTGGCCTTTGTTCTAGCAGCCTACCTGACCCTTGTTATGAAGATATTACCAACATATATGAAGAATAGGGAGCCATTTCAATTGAAAAAATTGATGTTGGCGTATAACGCATTCCAAGTCGTCTTCTCAGTGTACTTGGTATTTATCGTAAGTGAAATTTGTTGCTTCCATTATTTGTATAGGCGCTACAATATTTATATTTGGTTTATTGTTTAGTTGTTACATTTAGTGACAAAAACTTGGTTTATTGAAGGTTATGAGTATATTTTTATAATTGTTGATATAAAGACTGTTTCGCTTACTTTTGATTGTGATTATTTTGTTAGCAATTGGCATAAAATTGTGTATAAATAATACTTTTATTGAATTTTATTGTCTGTAATAAAGCACGGACAGTTTATACCAGTACCTGTGTACAATTAGTAGTTTTTTATTAAATTTAATATACATATAACTGAGTCTTTGACTCAACAGATTTAATAGAAAAATATAAGTTATAAGGTAAAACATACAGAATTGACTTGCAGTTTTAAAAACTAAAGTGGGTACTAGAGATTGTTCGCAACTTACTTTTAAGTAATTAATTATGAGAAAATAACCATCATTACAATCAGATAGGTAATATTATATACATAATAATTAATATACATACATCGATAGTTGCTAAATAAATACTAATAGAAGAAGAGAATTATTTAGTTTCATTAATTATTTGTATTTTAATATATATATTTAAACATATGTTTATGACTGTACTACATACATATTTAGATTTATTTTTGTTGTTTTCTTTTTCAGTATTTGAGATATATTTATCGATTTAATATAATTACGACGAGATGTCCGCAAGGTGAAGATTTGCAAGGAGTAAGTATCAGTATAAATATTATACGTTTAATGAGTATATTCTTTATCTATATTATGTACCTGTTCTTTGAAGAGTTGAAAAATCTAAGCCAGTTTTTATTCTATAAGTTGCAGCAGGAACTTGGAAATATTACTACAAAAAAAAGTGTAGAAAAATTGAAATCCTGTAACATTATAAATGCGATGTATATTTGATACTTACTTCTTCATGTCAAAACGTCTAAAGGGATTGGGATAAAATTTGGAACAAGTAATTGTGGTCTGGACTAACGCATAGGTTACTTTTTGTACCACGAGAACGCGGGCGAAGCCACTGGCAGAAGTTAGTATTATAATAATACTGAGACTGAGACTAATAATGATAACCTAAGATCAGATTCTAGGTAGATAGTATTCATATAAGGCAATATATGGATCACTTTGAATTGTGCAATAATAACAATTTGTAAAAATGTTACATTTTAGCTGTATCTGTTTTTGATGCTCTTTAAGCAACCATTATTTTACCTAATTATGTAGGCACGTTTATATTAAAAATAATATTTCAAACTTTATTTTAACTTTACAGGTCGTTCGTGAAATCTATCCGTACTTTATAGCGAAACATTTGGATCTTCTTGACACTGTCTTCTTCGTCCTTCGCAAAAAGGACAATCAGATCACATTTCTTCATCTCTACCATCATACTTCCATGGTCACTTGGACCTGGTTGCACTTTATGTACCATCCTACTGACAATTTTGTGGTCGTTGGCATGTTGAACAGCTTTGTCCATGTCATCATGTATGCCTATTATGGGATTTCATCTTTGGGTCCTGCTTATGCGAAGTACATCTGGTGGAAGAAGCACTTGACTAAGGTTCAGCTGGTGAGTGTTCATTTGTTTCTTTTACTTAACTATATTGTGTTTTTTTATGAAGTCTTTTCTTTGTTGTGTCCGTCTCCAGGTCTTAATAAAACTTATCATTTAAAATCAATTACAATGTAACAAATAATTTGCTATTTCTAAGCATCACTTTGAGGTCATGTAATCGAAAAGATCACCAAAATTTTCCAAAAGTATGGGTGGAACTAATAAAATAAAATCTATAGTTGAATGGCAGTTTTATCTCACCGAAAACGATTTAGAAAGATTTGATATCTGAGTGATGACCGTAGCAAAAGAAAATTTTATGCGTCCATATGTGAATGCAACATAACTACGACTCCATGATGAGATTAATAGTAAAATATCAAAGAGCAGTCGTTTTTAATAAAAAATTTCTTTTTCACCTTCGGACTACCAAATTCCAGTATTTAGTATTGGTTTCCCTCTTTTTTTATTATATTTCATGGGCCGACGTTTGACCTCTATCTCGCCTGGTGGTAAACGATGATAAGGCCTACGATGGAGCACATCTGCCCATAACCAACCTATTCACTCGGTGTACGAGCTGCTAGCCCGTACAGAAGATTTTTGTGTGTTAAGCAATAAAGCAGGGATTCGGTAGACGGAATATTGACAGAAAATCACCGTATTGTGTCCGTACTACGGATTGAGTTTATTGTAAAAACTAATTAATAAATTTACATGTATTAATAAAGTAAACTTTATCGTCATGGCGTAAACGGTGTGATTGCCTATTCAGCTAATATAAATTAAAGACTCTCTACAAGCCACTTTATAGAAAATGTTGATCTTTCCACCTATGTTGCTTTGTTTATCTTTCAGGTCCAGTTTATCCTCGTAGTCTCCCATCTCCACTACCAGCAGAAACTCTCCCCCTGTCCACTACCAAGTTTCTTCCACAACTTCTGCATGCTCCTCATATGCACCTTCTTTGTCCTCTTCATGAACTTCTACATCAACAGCTACAGAGGGAAAAAGAAGAATGTTGAAAAACAGAATGGAGTTTCAGAATCAAATGTCGACGAGAGATTATTGAAAACTCGCTAGATTAGTGTTAACAATATTGTTTAACAAATGTGTGATTTTAGATTTAATAATAAAGTATTTTTTTATTGGATTTTATTTTAATTTTAGCTAAATGTTGAATACATTTTACATAACATCACGTATTTAAGCCTCTTAGGCAGAGGTGCACATTACGGCACTTAATGCCACTGTAGAGGTACAATGTAACACCTGCTTTTTACTATTTATGTTATGAGTCCCATGTTATAGGGGGCCAGCTTATTTCTATATACCTCTACAGGGCACAATTCTAGACTCCGTGCTACTACTTTAAAAACCCAGTTATACATTGTCAGAAACCAGGAGTAGAAACGGAGTTTTTTAGACAGCAAGAATTTTACACTCCCTCCCACCTCACCCAGGCGGTAGATGTCATTTGATGATTTTCCCTTAAAAGACCCCAATTGCACTTACGCCCACTCGATCCGACACTCCCTCCCGCCTCACCCAGGAGGAAGAAGATTTTCCTCCCTTAAAAAAAGACCCCTTGCCCAATTGCACCTACGACCTATTGACCACCGGCCAACGAGGCAGGTTAATGTTTAACCGAATTAAAAGAAAGAAGGTGGGTCTCAGTTTGACACGTAAGTATGTTTGTGCGTAATTATCTCGCGATAGGCTGAACCGATGAAGCAAGCAGTGTTTGATACATTCAGAAGAATTAAGGTTTTAGTAATATCATTAAACTGACCTCAAAAAGAAAGAGGGGGTTTAAGTCGGTTGTTTTAAACGTAGTTTGTAAAACCTGCCTCGTTGGCCGAGTAGTCGCAAGTCTGACTGCCGGGCAAGGGGTCTCGGGTTCAATTCCCGAGTCGGGCAAAGTACTACTGAATTTTGAAAATTCTCAATAGTAGCACAGAGTCTGGAGTTGTGCCCGGTATAAGGCAATAGGCTTACCCCCTACTACATGGGACTCATAACATAAATAGTGAAAAGTGGGTGTTATATTGTAAAGTGGCATTCAATGCCGTATTGTACACCTATGCCTACGCCTTCGGGGATAAAAGCCGTGAAGTTATGTTATGATATGTTAGTTTGTAAAGTATTATTGCATATCTGTTTATTTATAGACTAGGTTCGCTTAGTGATAAAACTACACAATAATCTGTGAAACGATTTGAAAACTGTTAGACAGCTAGCTGGTGTATTAATTAGACGGGTTACAACCTATTTTAATTTCGTAGATTTTGTTAAAATAAATAGTTTTTTTGGAAATAGAATATAGTTAATTATACAAAATACAGTGTCATCCAACATGTTTGTCTGTCTACGTAATTGTTATGAAATACTTAAAAATAACCGATGGGTGGAGGAGGTAGCTTTCAACAACCAAATAATTACCTACCTACTCTTGAGAAAGAGAATATTAATAATTATCCCGTCGTGTACCTAAACGTGAATCTACGTGAGATACCTACAATGTATTTCCTATTGTGTCCTTACACCTTTTGTAACCTAGGTCTCACAGTATAATTACTGATGAGAAGGTAGTGTACTTCTACATTTGAAATCTGCACGGCGTAATGAGATAAATGGACGACTACGCCCATTTCTCTATTTTTATGGGGGGAAAATCATCCAATGATTTTTCCCGCCTGGATGAGGCGGGAGGGAGTGTTATACTCTTAATAAATAAAGTCAAAATAAATAAAGTCTTTCTTTCTTTCTTTCTTTTAATGACTAAGAACCACCCCATTCATTCTCTTGCATTTCAAGCCGGAGCCCCGGTAACCTTTTACATTCTCCGCGACTCCGTATCGGCATCAATCGGCATCAGGCCGCATAAATTATCTCCCATAATCCCTAACAATCCTCAACTTGCTAATCCCCAAAATGCAGGTTACGTATTTGTAACACCTCTGGTATTCCGGGGGTGAATAGGCGATGCCGATTGCTTACCATCAGGCGATCCGTCTGCTGTTTATCAGTTTTTCCATAAAAAAACCTATTCAAAGTCAAAGTCAAAATCATTAATTTCAATTAGAACAGAGGCACTTTTGAACGTCAACAAAAAAAAATTAAAAGTGATATTATAAAGTAATTATTATTTTAGCTTAGATTATTCACTACTGAAATCGTATTTAATTTTAATTAGGATTAAGTATTTAAAAATAATGCTTTTATAAAACTACATTTCAAAAACCGACTTCAACGCCCTCTTTTTTGGAGTCTATTAACTAATATACTAAAACCTTTTCCTAAGTGTCCTAACAAACACTATTTTGAAAACTACATTAAAATAGGCTCAGCCAACTGCAAGATAATCACACACAAAAATATAGGTATCCATTATCCATACATTCAAGTCAAAATGAGAACCTCCTTCTATTTTTTTAATTCGATTTACAATTTTAAAACGCTAATTAAATTATTAAAAATATGTTCTACAAAAATAATTTGAATGTTGTGAACATCAATTACTTGTATTACATATATTAATGATATTCCTTACAAACCTGATGATTAATAATAAATAAATTACTCACGTATAACAATTAAATAAGAGTTGTATAGTCAAATTACAAGAAAACAAAATAGTCACCCAGTAAAACCTTGACTTATTCTAACGTTTCAGATATACGTCATTTATTTTGTTACAATTAAAGCGATCCATAATTAATTTGAATTATTAATAAACTTGAATACACTGTGACCTTTCGCACTAATGACGATTACTTTTGAAACAAGCAAATAGGTAGCCTACCGTAGATTGTATTCAAATCAATTGGTAAATTCCGCAGTAATTTGAAATTTGGCAAAAGTCCACTTCAGGCTCATAGCCGGTGAGTAGTAAAATATAAATTAGTTTTATATAGCCTAATGTAACCTTATCATTATTTTATTGGATTTTGTATTTTTCAGTAGGTATTGTTTGTCTGCTGGGTTTTAATGTAATTTACGTATACTTCTGCAAAATTTATTACATCTATAGATACGTTCATATGAATTACACTTAAAATGTAAGCTTTCGATTTATTTTTCAGAAAATAATTACTTATACGTAACGTCAAGTAACAAATAATACACTATTTCACTTTGAGATCTAACTGAAATTGCGTCGATAGTTTACCATTACTATTTACTAGCTTCTGCCCGCAACTTCGTACGTGCAATCCCATTTCCCCCCGTGCCCGTTCGTGATTTTCGGTAAAAATTTAAAAAAAAGTATTGGATAAAAAGTATCCTATGTCCGCTACCTCCCTGCTATTTTTTATCCAAATCGGTTTAGTCGTTCTTGAGTTATAAATAGAGATATAAACTAACACGACTTTCTTTTATATATATTAATAAACGATTATATTATTCAGTATATAGCTTAGTCAGTGACTGAGGAAGATGTCGTCGGGAATCCTAGTTCAACAATGTACTTAAGTGTGGGAGAGCCATGCTTCGGCACGAATGGGCCGGCTCGATCGGACTGATACCACGGCCGAGCAGAAAACTGACGTGAAACTACACTTGCACTGTTTTTTGTCGTGTGACTGAGGTAACCGGAGGCCCAATCGTAGGGGTACCAAAGTACCTACCCGATCCGGGTCCCTGTCCGATTGGAGCGATTGCCCCAATCCCCGAATTTCCAATAATCCTCATATTCCTGATGTATAAAAGGATGGTATCGCCTTTGGTGTTTCTGATGTCTATGGGCGGCACCGATTGCTTAGCATCAGGTGATCCATCTGCTCGTTTACCGGTTTATTTAATAAAAAAAATCTGTATGCGTTTTGTAAAAGTAACATATTTATGAACATTAGGCGGATAATCGTGTTAGTCAATACCTAATATAGGAACAGATAACACATTTGAATGAATTTTCGCAAAAACATGCTCATAAATTTTAGAAAAAATCCGCCATTAATATTAATACGATTACGTTACATAAAGATTATTCAATATTTTGAGAAAGCATGTCACGTCGAGTCTACTAGAATATTTTGTACCAAAACCAGTCGGTAACTGAGGAAGATTTCGTACGAGATCCTAGTTCAACAATTAGTTACGAATCTAACAATATTTTAAGTATTCATAATTTACTTTTATTTATTTCCGCCAATCCTATGAATAATTAGACTCGACTTGTGAAATCGTTGTAAGTAATCTGAAACAATTGCAGGTTTCGAAGTAACCATTAAACAAAAAATTTTGATGTAATTCGACTAGGTACCTAGTGTAATGTAATACATTTTATACTAACTGTACTTGTACTTGTCATAATCAGTACATACCATAATTCAATTGTAATGAATTATATTATAACTTCAATTGAATTGCATATTCCAAATGCATCCCCATCATATAGATGGTTGGCAGGCCACAACTGTGCGGTTCTCACGTAGCTTCCTGCCTCGCACAGCAAAACTGTGGAATGATCTGTTGTCGGCGGTATTTCCGAACCGATACGACCTTCAAACCTTCAAGAGAAGAGCGTACTCCTTTTTAAAGGGCCGGCTACGCACCTGTGACTCTTCTGGTGTTGCGGGTGTCCATGGGCGGCGCTGATCGCTTACCATCAGGTGATCCGTCTGCTCGTTTGCCTCCTATTCCATAAAAAAAAATTGTAGTATAACTTTATTACTGATTAATGAATATTTATTATTTAAATGAAAGACAATATATTATATGGAAAATAATTATAATTAAATTAGATAAAAAACCACAAAAATAAAACATAATTGTCCAACTACCTCTACAATACAATTTTTTTCTTAAACAATTTTTTATACTTTAACGGGATGAAACTTTGGATAGATTCTAACTGTCCATAACTCCATAAAAGTGTGTGAAAATTCTATTTCTAGTGAGTTAATATACAGATATATAGCCGAAATTAATAACCAGTCTTAATCAAAATCTTTGAATCGCTCTCTTTTTGACAAAACCTCCATACAGTCCATCCATGCTCAAATCTCAAAAATCGACCTTATTCCACATATTTCGGATTGCAATTGGTTATTCATTTTGATTCCTACATTTGGAGATAGCAGCCGGGATGTTGAGGCTGATTTTGTACCAATACTAAAATAAGACACACTTAATAAATCTTTATGCATACTTTCTTACCTTCAATACATTCGATACTAATAATGATTATGTGCAAAGTAAAGGCTGGATATAGTAAACACATTCTATTCGATTGGCTACATTCAACTCAACACGTGCTAGCACATGTGCGACTGACGTTTGCCCAATAAACAGGCGAAGTGAAAACACCAACGTGGACCCTGCAAATGTAATAAAATAATTGGCCAGCGACAGTATTTAAATATTTACTTTTAACAAACAACTAATATTGTGAAGAGAAAATTAGTTAGTGTTTTATAAACACAAAACAGACGTACTTTAATCAGAATGTTGCTGTTATAAAATGATTACTTCTTAGAAAGAAAACTATATAAGCCCAGCCAGTAGCTCCCACAGAGCCATGCTTCGGCACGAATATATGAGAGTGATACCACGGCCTCACAGAAATCCGACGTGAAACAGTGCTTGCGTTGGCAGACTTTTACTGCCTAAAAACCACCCCGTTCCTACTCCTGCACTTCGAGCCGGAGCACCGGGAACCCGTTAGGTTCTCCGCGGCTCCAAATCGGCATCAGCCCTATTGGGCCCCATCCGTGGTAGTCTGATGGCTCTTTGAGGCGCGCGCGGTACGGAACGCACCATACGCTCGGGTCTGGTTCTGGTCGGGCGGCGAGCCACCCATGCTCGCCGTCCGCAGGCCCCCGCTTACGATGGCCGGAGATCGTCCCGCGATCCCCGACGCCCAGAGTGTCCTTCGAGATGGCTGAGTTGCGAGGTTGTCGTATGAGCGTTACCGGAGAACCCTATTCTCCCCCTCCCAATCTCCTCAATACCTGGATCCCCAAAAATCCTCAAATTCATACTCCCCAAAAGGCCGGTAACGCACTTGTAACGCCTCTGGTGCTCTAGGTGTCCATGATATCATAACATTTATAACATAAAAAAAGAAAAAAGCGCTAAAACCGGAGTTTTTAGCGTGAAGAGCAATTAATTGCTCTTACGCTAAACGCTAAAAACTCCGGTTTAAATGTTAGAGCAATATACCCGGTTTTTAGCTACCGTACTTACCCTACTTTTTTACCCAATCATTGTAACTTCTGTGCACTAGTATCTACAGTAGAGAGAGCTAAAAAATACCGAAACAATAATATTTAGCGGTCCCACAGACCTATCTTAGATAGATCCTGCAAGAGAATTGAATCAAGACTTTAACTTAATAGTTTTTTATGAGATAAATCGGTCAACGAGCAGACAGAACAACTTATGGGAAGCAATCGACGCCGCCCATGGATACCCGAAAAGCGTTATAAGTTCGATTTCGGCCTTTTGGGGTTAGGAATTTACAGTAGCATGGCTTTCCCATACTTAAAATGTCTTGATAACTATATTAAAACCTATATAATATAAATACTTTATAGAGGTAGTAACAGTTTGTCTAACCGGGTGAACCGTTTGGGATACTATATTTCCTTTAGAAAGGATGTCATAGTAATAATGATATCAAGTCAAAGAGTTAATGATTGAAATAAAATTATAATATTTTTCCACTATGTGCATAAATAAATATATAAATTGTGCAAACTTCAACAAACTTGATTTCTAATTTAAATTAATAAATAATTTAACTATATTGTATTTAATCAGTATTTATCTATGTGCGAATTTTGTCGACCTGTGGTTACTGAGCTATTTATAAAATTAGGTTTGAATAGTACCTACCTAATTATTCATATTATATGCATCATGCATTCAAGTACAAACTAGAATGTGTTTAATTTAATGATTAATTCGATGTACCTATCATTACAACATAATGTCTGTTTTAATGAATTTCTTGTAATAAAGTTCAAAAATATAATTTTAAACACCAACTCACGACATCATTTCCGCGGAAGTTTTAACGGGTAGCCGGGGCTCCAGCTCTAAGTGCAAAAGTAGGAACGGGGTGGTTTTTAGTCAGTAAGAATCTGACACTCCGTCTCGCCTCACCCGGGTGGGAGAAGTCATTGGATGATTTCCCCCCCTCAAAAATGAATAAAAATTGTAGCTATCTCTCTCTAGCATGGCTTGAAACTAGTCAAGTTCCTCGTCAAAAAGATTTTTTATTTTAACGACACGACGAAGGTTTATTGTAGCTATGAATTCGGTATTTATTATTAACGCTACCAACCCTAGCATAGCAAAGGTATCGATTGCTAATATGCACGTACTCGTTGCTTGTATATTTACTATAACGATTACCAATAGACAGTGAGGAAATTTATAATTGACTAACAAACGAATAAGGATTAGTGTACAATTGTTGATTAGCTTAACTAATTGTAATATTATGCTTATTTAACAAATATGAAAGATTTTTTGCGCATTTTGGCTGTTGTAATAACAACATTTTTGTCACACACACACGCAATATACCTATAGGGCACATTTTGCAATTTTCTCTCTAATTAATCAGATTTTTTTTATAATTGGATGGAGTATATTTATTTATTTTATTTATTTATTTAGAGGTAATATGCACAGAATGTACCTCTACAAAAAGGTGGACTTAATGCCGCAGGCATTTTCTACCAGTCTGACCTTTGGGTGATGCAGAGAGGAGTAAATGGTAGGTGCAAGAGGCAAGCAGTGATTTTATTTAATAATGAAAGATAAACTAATATATTTCGGAGATAATAAATAAATAAAATAAAATAAAAAAGCCTTATATTTCTTACTAGTTTACAAAGAATTGAAAAATAAAAAGATTGGTTTTACGTAATAAGATTTCCTTTGCTTTACGTCCTACTCCGTTAACGTTACTTGTAGTAAGAACCCAGAATTTCGGAGATATGCATACATAAATAAATTTAATTATAATATATATTATAATTACATCCAGGGGGAGCGCATTCCACAGCAAAATTGCCTGTACGAAAAAAGATGAATGTAAGAAGTCAGTGCGATGAGTGGGACATTGGAGAAGACGATTTGGTTATATGGATGTGGATATTAAATTTGGTATCTGAAACTCTTTTTTGTTGTTCGATATAATTTTTTGTGATCTCTTTTGCAGAGCTCATAATTATGTTTTTTTTTTTCGAATAGGTTACGAAGCTCCGCATGTTATTATCTATAGAGGTATAATAATGTTAAATTCCATATCAATCTTTATTTTACCAACAACACGTAAGTGCCTACCAGTCAATCAATATTTAGACAGTCAGACTTTAAATAAAACCTCACAGTCAATTATGTATTAGATAATATTAAAATATGGATTGGGCACAATCCTTCATTTACGACGGGTCGTGTCATTAAATTATTTAATCACAACTGTTGTTCGATAGATTGATAGAATCGAGTGCTTTTACTTGATTTATTTATCATTTTGTTTATGTAATTATTATTATTGAACTGATTTTAATAATTAAAGTAGTGTATGTAATTCAAGGCACTTCAGAAGATTAAAAATATTTAAAATTATATTTACAAATATCCATAGTTATTTCATATAACTTTTGAGTAATTTTGATTTCTAAACAAATCTTGTAATATTTTTCAATTGTATTTTTTAAATACTTGTGATTATGTTTTTTATTCTAATTATTTTCTACAGTTTTATTATCGAAACAAACTCTAGCATAATAGTTTCTTATACAAAAAGTCTTCATAGCTTATCAAATATTTTGGTATAGTTACCTACCTATCGCTGCATAATAAATTTACATAAAAAAACTATATGAATAGTCAAAATACTACACATGATGAGTTTTGAACTAGATTTTCAAAAACCAGTGAGCACTACGCCCACTACTTGTAAACTAGGCTTCATTCATCCGGAGGTTTCGAACTGTCCGTTGCGTACGCGCAGGCTTGCTAAAACAGCCTCAGTTGCCTTCAAATCACCGCGCTAGTCGCTCGTGCCTAACATTGGAGCGACTCAAAAATCGCGAGTGATTTAAAAAAATACAAAAAAAAAGGATTCGAATTTTTAAAAATATTCCTTTTTTAAAGTTTTTGAAAAAATTTTCGTCGTTCGCATCAATAACAGCGAAGGTTAGTGTTTCTGATATTTTCTTTGAGATTTTATTACATGAAATATGTGATTTGTTTTAGAAAGTATGATTCGACTGTATGTGACATCGTTGATAACCTAGTTTAGTAATTTTACGTTGGAAGTAATATTTATTATGTGCCATAAAATTTGTGTGACATCGACATTTTTATTGTAAATTTTACCTAATATACAAAGAAATTGTGGTGCGGGAATTGTGGACATACATGAACTGAATATAGAGCCTTTATTTAAACAAAGAAAAGGTGTTCTTTGATTTTTCAAAATGAATAATCTGTGTTAATGTTTGATCATTCTTTGAAGCCCATATGAATCTAACTAACTTTGCTTGTACTTTTTACTGAATTTCATGACAATTGGAATCATATTACTATGGGAGTTTGTTTATAAAAGAAATATTATAATTTCCCAAATTGAGCAACTACTCAAAGTTAAAGTCAAGTACAAAGTCAAAGTCAAAGTCAAAATCATTTATTTCAATTAGGCCAGAATGGCACTTTTGAACTCTCTATACAATTACGGTTACTCACGTAAATATACTGAAAATAGCCCTACTAGTTTCGAGTCACAGAGTAAGCGGAGCGACACCGCTGCGATGGCGCAAGCTGCCTGTAAATAAGAATCCCCCTGTGACTTGAAACTAGTAGAGCTTTACTCAGTATAATTACGTAAGTAACTCCTAATTGTTGGTTGATTCAGTACGTCTCACGATAGTTGTCATAAAATCATACCTCTATTCTCTGTAAATAATGATGTAGTTGTTATTGGGTTGTGTGTTAGTATTTATAGTAATAAATTTTGAACATAAGGTTGATTAAAGTCACCACTTTGCTTACCCAATTAGAAGATTAGCTATTATAAATAAACAAACAAGGTCTGATGGTTTAATTTTTACTAAAATACTTTGTTATTCAAATGAGTAGTTTTATGCGTAACATTTTCAAAAGTCAAAAATAACTGACGAGCTGTTAACATAGAGGTAGGAGCCTCAATAAACAAATATGTTAACAACTCTTAGTTAATTGGTTTAATTAACTATTAAGTTGAAGTAATGAAAAAGTTCTAATGTTATATAATTTTTCGACAGTTCCTGCTTATCACAGCTCTGTTAACTTGATGATATATAGCGTTATCCAATTACTCTCGCGAATCATATACAAAATCAACTTTTTATTTAAACTCAGCAGATTGAGCGAAACGCTTAACATTAAGTTAACTTTTTATTTACAAACCAATCAGGATTCAGGATGAAATAGTAAATATATCAATCGATCAATTACAAAGGTTAAGCCATATATACACATATCTATATAATTTGACAAAGCACACCAACAAACAGGCATACGCATATACAATAACTGTTTTCCATTTTACTTATTGTATAAAATATGTAGACCCTATTCGAAAACATTTTACAAATTATTTGCAAAATTACAGGCATATTGTTATGTCACGTTTTGTCGAATAATCAACATTTATAAGAAACAGTAACAAACAATGAAACAATTAGCATAACATGGTCATCAATTTATTTAAAAGTGTAGGTAGGTATTTAATTGGCAGTCCATATTACTGCCTGACCCATAGGTTACTGTTTGCCGTTATGATTTAAAAGATTACACCTTTGCGTGTTTATTTGCACGAGTAGAGAGAATTACATAATAACGCGATGACAAATTAAGGTAGAAAAAGTGAAAAATAACACTCTTGTTTTTTCTCAAAATTGCTCATTCTAATAATTGGTCATTATAATGAATACATGGACGGTTATTGGAATGAGCAATTTTTGTTAAGTATATTTGTAGACTTGGTTTTCTTAAATTCATTTTTTTGTTCTCACAGCATAGAAAAGTCGATCAATGGCATTGATAACGACATAAGACTTTGTCGTAAACTTTTATCAATTCCATTGTCTTGTAGATAAATATTTGTCATGATTATCTCCTGCCTTATAATTCCTGCCTAAATTAAGAAATTAATCCCAAGTAAGACATTAAATGCTAACTTGTGTACGTCAATTTTGTACTTGCGCACTTGTATGTACATTTCAGCATACCTGTAATTATAATCAAGCGAATTTGTTTTGCAAATGAGATGTTTTTAATAAAATTAAACGAATGTCACAATAATTATGTAAGTAATTGTCCAAACAACACGTACATGTACTGACATCATTTAAATCAGGTCACTTTGTCAAATTCTACATTTCAGAAAATAATAGTGAGTTAGGTAAATGGGTAAAAACAGTATTTTTAACTGTAAAAGAATTAAATAATATTCAAATAGACAGTTTCGTGACCTCAAAGAATGCGAGTGTCAGACTATTACTTCGCTAACTATTTGCATTAAATAAATAATGTATTAACAAAATAATTAACAATACAAATAATCATACGCAAATTCCGTGATGTTTTGACGAAACAAAAAGACTGTAGACATTAATTTGAATTCAATGCGATAAGTGCTGAAGTATCAAGAATTTTAAATAATTAGCTATTTATGTGAATTCAACATGCAGAAAACAACTACATACCTACTCTGAGAAAAAACAGGAGATGTCATTCATATAACAAAAAGTGCAACATTATCTCTATTGTTTCTATCCGTCGATTATTTTATTATACCTAAGTTAAAAGTCGAGGTTATTATCATTTGATATTTAATTCCGTGTTGGTCCGGTTAAGAGGACACGTGCTTTTTGTGGAGCCACTTAAGTATTGTCTTTTGATCAAATTATATATGAGAAAGTGTTGATGTTTTTAAAACGGTTAAGATGATTAAATGGATTAAAATAAAATTAGACATAGATTTTAAACTGTCAAATACCAAGCGGTCACCGGTGACCGCAACCTATTGTTCTATAATTGTGTCTGCAAAACCGGTACTCGACGAGTTAATCTCAAATAATACATGAGATTAATTTTTCTAGTAGTTAATTTGTCTATAGTAAATTGTTTTACCTGTTGAATTTTAATTTTTCTTTGCTTAATGGTTACTAATCAAAGAAAAATTAAGATTGTATTATCTATAACTTCATAAGTGTTTTTCAGTAATAGAACCACTATCTTACTAATCTTGAAAATTTTACGTAGAAAGTTGCATTATCAACGAGTAACATAAGCTACTTTTGGTTTGGTTGGTTGGTTGCACTGTAATAAAACCTAGTTAAAATATAAAATAACAGTTTTTTCGATACATTTTTAATATCAGTCTCTAGGTCTGTAGGGCAAACAACCGATATTTTAAACTTGAAGATAATTGCGTAACGTTCAACATTCCGAACGGTGTTGTGATCCGGAATATGTGTGTCAGTTAAACGATAGTCGTAGTTATTGGAACTCGAAATGGTTTTGATTAGAGAGCTTATAATACGTAAAGTGGTCAACTGGTCGACCAACTCTAATCTGTCAGATTTTTCATTGGATTTTTTACTTTATGTGAGTTTTTTATTTTATACTATTAAGTTGAAGATGTTGTAGAGGAACTTCAAAGAAAATGATAGGTTGACCTGCTGGCCACCTACTAAACTAGAAAACCACTCATAGTTTAGAAGTCCTCAAATTGAATGACACTGAGAAATCACAAACAAAAAAATGTAAATCGTGAAAACACAAAGAAGTATGAATTTAAATAATATAAGGAAAATCTAAGGCTTTCTTGTTAACAGGAAATGATCTCATCATTTTGCAACCAAAAGAGAATAAAATAAATACCGACGCATTCTTTTCCTTCTCTGAGAGATGAACGAACAGAACCTTAGACACATAAAAGACAAATAAAAAAATAATACTTTTTAAGTAGCAAACAGGTAGCGAGAAAAGTGATGGTAATTTCGAGTTATTGCGTTAGTATGGACAAGTGGAACACCTGACTAGTATCGGTGGCCACCGCCCACGGCCATCTTGGAAACCAGAAACATTACAACGCATAAAATTTATTAATGGTGCAGCCTATGCGTAGCTACATGGGTTTAATTTGGTCAAACGAATGTAGGTCCTTATGCTTTAATATTAGACTTATATT
Organism: Spodoptera picta; assembly: GCA_038387885.1. Taxonomy (NCBI): domain Eukaryota; kingdom Metazoa; phylum Arthropoda; class Insecta; order Lepidoptera; family Noctuidae; genus Spodoptera; species Spodoptera picta. Next base: position 571,784 of record JAZHFQ010000185.1, read on the forward strand.
ATTTGTAACTTATTTATAAGTCATGTATCATATTTTAAATTTGTTATAATTTGACCTATCCTTCCGGATAGGCCAAGTTATAAGAGCGTGTTTTTAAAGAGACAAAAAATATAAAGCGGTTGACTGTTCAAGGGATTCCATATAAAAATATGTTCATCAGTAATGGTATTGGACTTGAAAACATTTCATTTTTCGAAAAACAAAATATACATTATACCTATATTTCTTTTTATTTCTTTATTATGCTTCTCCTAACAACCTTTCGCCCTGGATTAGCTTACTTTGTTCTGTAACTTTTTTGTTCCTGTCCGTTATCATGGTCCTATCCAGGTAATTGTTATCGCAATGGCTTATTCGTATAGTTTAATTTCGTATGTACACTGACTTCTAAGATACAGGTTTTTTCCTAGTTTAGAAGTCAGGGCCCTTTTGCTCTGGCCTTTGGTAATAATCTCTCTCTGGTAATAATAAAGATTTTTTAATTTTTTCAATTAATTTTCAACTTAAATTTCAAACAATGATAATGAACCAAATAAATTTACAACTTAAACCACATGAACAATAAATATTATATTTCTGACCTAAACACAATCTAGGCCAGTTAAATATTGACGTTACATAAAAAGTAATTAATTTCATGTCAAACATAAAGCCATATAGTTGAACAAAATCCATATTGCCCGTCGGAGAAACCCCTCAATACATAACACCAATAAATTTTATTATATTAAGCAATTTAACCAAACATTTGAACGATAAATCTGTTGCTTTTACATAAAGGCGTCTGTGAATAAATTCTTAACGATTTCAGCCTAATGAAATCATCATAATTATTATGTTTCATAATGAAGTTTGCATATTTATTATTATGAAAGTTTGAATATAAAAGCTATTAGAGAGATGGTCCTTTTAAAATATTAAAAATATTTGTTAGTAAAAGGTAAGACCGCATGAGAACCTAAGGATGATTGTCACATTTGTACCTACATGTTTGTACGAACTAAGATATCTATCACAAAAATAATTTTACATAATTTCCCACAGTTTCATAGCTTATTATGCATCCTTCGTGTTCCATTTTTATTTCTAAAGTTTTGTTTTGATAATTCAAATGTTAAATACATCTTATAATATTTTGCCCTACGTTATCGCAAAAAAATACAATTGATCTAAGTAGCATTGACGTGTGGGAATGAGAAAACGCAATGGTCCGCTGTACGATGCATGTTGTTTTTGCATCGACAAATAAAATTATTATTGTGTTAAACGCAGTGACTGGACACTTTTGCACGTGGAAATTAGACGTCGGATGCTGCTACTGCCCTCGGTCCTCCTAAACAAATAACAGTGTATAATAAAAGGGCTATCCCATACTTGGACTAGGTCTAGCATCAATATGCTGTCATTCGATAAATTATGTCAAAACTTATTCAAGCTAATTGTAATCCATACATTGATTCTCCTATCAACTCATTTGATTAGCATGTCTAAGGGGGGAGGCTTGCAAAAAATAGTAGAAAAATTCTTTCTTTTTATTCATTAGAGTGCATTACTTTAGATTTAAAAATTGACCAATAATTGTGTTAATTTTAATCAGACACGAAAACTGTCATACTGTTAATGCCATAAAAATAAAACAAAAGAGATAAATTGAACTGAGGACGCAATCTGCCTTAATTAATATCTCTAGCATTCAAGGGAAATCAAGTCCGCTAAAGCGTAATAAGTATTTACGTCGTTTAGGGTCATGGACTGATAAAGATCATAATAGAAACGTTTCATCAATTACCATACTGTGTTTTCTTGTGTTATAAAATTATTGTAATTAGATTATAATTACAACAAGTACGTTTACTTTAATAGAATTAAATTACGGTATTGGTGACAAATGACTTGCGGTTTAACCCTTGTCCTCTACACCACGCGACGTCATTTATGGACTTGATATTGCATAGTTCTCATAATCTTACTGAACCAAACAAAGTAAGTTGCATGGTAATAAAGAATTTTTATACTAATCTATTCGAAATCGAAGATAAGTCTTTTTCTGACAAATAAAACTTTGCTATATAATTTAAAATTATCGCATTGCATTGCACTAGTACTAATGTGATTTCAATAATCGATAATACGCCAAATATTTTTTAATAACACCCAAGTGTGATCTAAACGATTTGTGGTTACGCATTTTACACGTTGTATGTTGACTGAGACAATATCGAATCTGCATAACTCTTAAATTGTTGTTTAGTGAGTGAGGGTGACCAGATGAGGGAATGTGATGGAAGCTAAAATGTATAGGTAAAGTTTACATTCATATATGCAACTACAGAAATTTTCTTAAACGAACTTCTCTCTTTTATTTCAAAAAAAACAATACAAATTATGCTAGCTCCTGTTATCATATTAAAATCAATAGAGACTTTTCTTCGGTTATATTATAGTTCTGTATTTTACACATTACTTCGACTAAGTTGTAACGATAACGATCGTAGTCTTGAAGAAATTATCATTTGAAAATCTCCATTATAATAAGACCGTTGCCATACCCAATACATTACTTTTAAAATATGAGACTATTTCCAATCACCAATAATTAAAGCCAAACGAAATCACCTGTCAATCTAAACAACAAACAGACTAAAATACAACACATTGTGTAAAATAGCGTGATAGCAAGTAACATCCCGTTCTAATTTGTGAAAACTAACACAAGTTCGCTTGCACAACGCACTTCGCGAGTGCAGGCATTGGTTTCCAAACTTCCTTTCCTTGCGTACCTTGCGTCCGCTGTTTGAAACATTACCCTTTAGTTTATTCACTTATGTGTAACGACAAAGTATTCTTGTTATTGCAAATTTCATTAATTTATTAGTGCAAGTCCACAAATAACATTATTATTACTCTGAGTAATAATATTCCTGGATTATTATTGGTGAGGCTATTTATAAGATATACCAGTTTACGGATATATTGTCGATAGATCTTGTGATCTTTTAATATCCATGACTTGATAACTTAGAAATAACATTGTAGAGGTAGAGGTAGTTATGTGTTATATAACATTATAATTTTTACGTTTAGGTTTGAGGTAACAGCAACCTTAACTTAATTATAACTTAAGTGCAAAGAAACAGATGCTACTTGACGAAACCTGTCAACCTTCAAAATAAAATATACGAGAGCATTATTGTTAAGATATTTACATTATAAGAACTATATACAGAACAAAAAAAAGGCTAAGTGTATTTACATCTGTCATCACCAACAACTTATATCCTAATCAAATGCCAGCTAAAAAAAATATCGGTTTCAAAAATCTAAAGACATTCAACAACCAATAATATTAGAATCTAGGCTACTGGCCAACACTGAACTCATTATAAACCGGTAAAGTTCATCTTCTGAAGCATGGCATACATTTTATTTATGACTAGCTGTGCCCGCGACTTCGTTCGCGTAGAATAGTGACTATGAGCAGCGTTTTTTTTTTAAATATATACTTATTTTTATTTTAGATTTGGATCATAATCACAGTCATTTTGGGTAGCTAAAAAACCTACTTTACTGTAATGCTTCTCTATATACATTAGAAGTATGGCCATCGGGGGTGAAAGCATACAGGCTGCTGGGATTGCTAACACGGGACAGAGCCACATACAATTGACCGTGCGAAAAACAGCTGATACTTAGATCTATACCCACAACTTTAGTCTGACCTTGAGCTTTATTAATTGTCATGGCGAAACATAGGCTCACTGGAAACTGAATTCGTTTAAAATTAAACGGAAAATTTTTTGGAATGAGAGGAATCTGAGGAATAAAACCACTATCACCTTTTCCGCACCCTGTTAAATATATATATATTTATAAGCGATTTCTGAGATTAGCGTGAACAGACAAACAGACAAACAGACAAAAAAAAAGTTAGTTACATTTTTGGGTTCGAAATCGACATAACAATAGCCCCTGCTATTTTTTTTATTTTTATTTTCAATGTACAGACAGCACTTTTCTACAATTTTATGATAGAGGTATGTATAGATAGATATAGATAGATAGTGTTCGACGTGATTCTTTAATTTGACGTAACTTTTTTATTTATGAACCGATTGACATGAAACAAACACTAAAGCATAACTGAAGCATACCACAATATATTCGTGAAAACCGCATCCAACTCGGATAAGCCGTTTCTGAGATTAGAGTGAACAGACAAACAGACAAACAGACAAAAAAAAGTTAGTTACATTTTTGGGTTCGACATCGACATAACAATAGCCCCTGCTATTTTTTTAATTTTTATTTTCAATGTACAGACAGCACTTTTCTACAATTTTATTATATGTATAGATAGATTGCTAGTAGGATGGTATTACATACCAATACATGTAATGTTGTTTGGCATTGCGAAAGATGATAATTTATATTAAATTTTTTATATACATAGGTAAAACCTTTTTTGAAAGTTAACTACAAAAAGTCTATAATTTATTATCGTTGTCATAAAAGTAAGAGGTGCGAATTTGTATTAAATAATGCAAAATTGTGTTCATTTATGAGTGTTTATGAGTCATCGTTTATTTTAAAATATTTGGTCGAATGAGATTTTTTCGTTTCTAGGACATATTGTGGCATTTAAGTGTGTTATAGTGCAAATGGTCACGTTCAATTTTACTATGTCAATGTCGTAATTTTCTTCATATTTGAATATCCGCTCTTCAGCTAGAAATTACCTACATGTAGCTTCTTCTGCTAGTTTTACATTTAACTTGCGTACGAACTATTTGAATATAATACAAGAAAATAGTATAAATATTAGAATTTAATTAGACTTAGGGCCTGTTTCTACCCTATCGCGCAACGCTATCTATTAATTATCTAAATTCGAATTAAGAACGTAATTTGTATGAACTATATGCCACATAACTTTATCACGAACTTATATGGAGGTGGTGAAAACGGCGCTAAAAGAAATTAATGAAAATGAAATTGAATAGTTATAAAAATATCGCCAATGAATGCGTACATTAAGTAGTTCTTGGACTTTTTGGAATGTTTTGCGAATATTGAATAACTTAATCTAAATTTTTAATGTGCACAAAAGACAACGGAATAATATGATGTCCTCATTATTTAGCTGACTATCACAAAATAATTGAAGACAGCAACTTTGACGTACTTTTATAAATTTTAACAATAAAATTGTGACCGAAATTTTCAACTGATTTTGCATTCGTCACTACATACGGGGTCAGGGTACACTTTGTATCGAATTACGTGAAGACAAAAAATATTAATATGAAGTATAATGATATTTTAGTTCTAATTAATAGAAATTAATGTAGAGGTAATTGAATGTTTATTTGAAATATTTATTGAATATGTATATTGTTATTAACTTGTGTAATAGTGTTGACTTTTGCCTCCTTGTCTAGCAAATGTCTATAAAAAAATATGAAGTGAATACATTTAATCAACATATTATAAACAATATGAACAATATAGTCGTACACTTCTGTATAGTGCTTCGGAAATAATTGTGTTTAACGACATTGTTATTTTTCAGAAATAACAATATGAAAATGCTATAGCCTCTATAGACTGCCCCATTGGCCGAGTAGTCGCAAGTGCGACTGCCGGGTAGGATGTCTCGGGTTGATCCCCGGGTTTTTTAAATATTCTCAGTAGTAGCACGGAGTCTGGAATTGTGCCCGGTACATGGCAATAGGCTCACCCCCTATTACAAGGGACTCATAACATAAATAGTGAAAAGTGGGTGTTACATTGTACAGTGGCATAATGTATACCTCTGCCTACCCCTTCGGGGATAAAAAGCGTTATGTTATGTTATGTGAAAATGCTACATATTGAGTATTTTGATAGTTTATGAAAATTCTGACGTACAGTGGTATAGATAGCCAGGATCCATCCCAAAAGAATATGATACGGCTTAAGAAAAAACTACAAAACTGAAAAAGGTCGAAACCATTTTTTTGTTTAGCATAATAAATAAAAAATACGAACACTTATTCGTACTGACCAGGCACAAATCAAAGCTAGTACATACCTGTGTTCTCACGTCTACATTGCATCGCGTGCAACATAGTTACACCTCCGTAATTATGCAATTATGGTGACCGGAGTTACGATAATTAAAAATGAAAGTTTTATAGGAGATGGCCGATGTTTAGCGTCGATTTTAGAATTAGGAATGAGGTAAATAGGGTGAAGTTTAGATGTAGAGGTAGTATGCATGTTACTTTTTGGTGTATCTTTTCTTATTTTTTTTTTTAAGGGGGGAAAATCATCGAATGACTGCTCCCGCCTGGGTGAGGCGGAAGGGAGTGTCAGACTCTTACTGACTAAAAACCACCCCGTTCCTTCTCCTGCACGTCGAGCCGGAGCCCCGGTTACCCGTTAGGTTCTCCGCGATCTTTTCTTATTAATTTCTCTTTTTAAAAACGTTAACGTTAACGTTAGGGTTTTCACCTGTTTCATGGGTGTGTTTACAAACATACAAGTTCACTTATACATGATATATGATGCCATGCGGGAATCGAACCCGCGACTCGTTGCGCGGCAGCCAGTTGCCCAGCCACCGCACCAACCGTGCAGTCGTATTCGATTGTAGAGGCGAAGTATTTTTTTAAAGTAGATACTAGCTTCTGCCCGCGACTTCGTACGCGCAATTCCGATATTTCCCGTTCCCGTTCTTAATTTTCGGCGAAAAGTAAAAAAAAGCATATCCTATGTCCGTCTCCTGGTTCTAAGCTACCTCCCCACCAATTTTCATCCAAATCGATGTAGCCGTTCTTGACTTATAAATAGTGTAACTAACACGACTTTCTTTTATATAGGTAGAGGTATATAGATTTGCTCATGAAAGTTACAGTAACATGTTCGTTTTGTTTTGAACATAAATAAGTAAAGTTACCTACATATTTTGTTATTACAGTCATATTTAGTATTATTGATATAATGCACTATAAACGTCGGTACCTTCGTTTGCAAACCGGTCTGTGCTACATACTAAAATTATTATTGAGAAAAATAATAATAACCCTATTACATGGGACTTATAACATAAATAGTGAAAAGTGGGTGTTACATTGTACCTACAGTGGCATAATGTGCACCTCTGCCTACCCCTTCGGGGATAAAAGGCGTGATGTTATGTTATGTTATGTAAAAATAACAACTTTTGTCAAAATAGTTGATAAGCCAGGGACCATTTTGCCAAAAATGTGTTTGAAAAATTAAGGGACGATTTTTCCAACGCCAGATAAATCTTAACTAACGAATAACTTTCAATATTTGACAATTCTTCCATACTAAAAACTGTCAAATGTCAATTTTATTCAACAGTTGAGAACTTAACACCTTGAACACCATGGGGGACAAGATATGGGCCACGATAGCGGAGGATTTACCTTCAACAGTTTTCTGTCGGCAGTCAAACTGTTAACTGATGATTGACAAATCGGCCTTAAGTGACGAAAACAATTTAAATCCGAATTACACAAATTAAAATCGTTCTCAATTTAAAAACGATCTTATAGCTACAGTATTCATAAAACCACACGATGTAACTTTGAATAGGAGTCGTGAAATATAATTGAGGGCAGCACACATTATAAATGCAGACGCGACTCTGCGGCTTTTCAAATCACTTTTGCTAAATAACCTTTGATCCCCATTTCAAAGTCGCTTCGTCCATCCTTTTGTGTCGTCGGCTTTTAGTACTTTGATGATAGGCTTCTATTTAGAGATACTGTACTAATATATTGTTCGAGAAGAATAAACTGACAATTGATTGTTTTTTAATATTACCTTTAAAGTCAACAACAATTCTATTTACTTGTGTAATTTTGTTCCTCATTCATTGCATTTATATTATACATGGGACTCATAACATAAATAGTAAAAAGTGGCTGTTACATTGTACAGTGCCATAATTGCCGTAATGTGCACCTCTGCCTACCCATTTAGGGATAAAAAGGCGTGACGTTATATTATGTTATGTACTTATATTTACTTAATAGCTCGATTGAACTAACGTCTTAAATCTTTTCTGTCAGGGGCTCCGTCTGCTTTCCTGTGGCTTAAAATTAGCCCATGTATTATTTCAGAACCATAATCTAGCCCTGTTCCGAATCTCGACCATATCGATCCCTTTAGCCGTTTTGAAATGATCGAGTAATAGTAGGGGAGCCCATGAAGGGATTTCGGTAGTTACTCGAGCGCGTCAGATTAACATATGGGGAAAACCTAGTGTCATGTTGAATATACCCAACATATATCCGATCTGATTAGAAGGGGAGGACTGAAAATTAAAAAAAAGTCTGACTAAATAAAGTCAGTTTCGTCAGATTAAGGGAAGGTAGGTCAATACCGTGCTAAAGGAAGTGCGTTTAAAAAATCTGCCCATTCCAACTTGATTTGCAAGAGTGGGGGGATTTTGAAGTTCTCGTTTGTACTCTCCAGAACATTCAACCCCACCATGCAAACTGGCAGATTAAGAGTTTTTTATTATTAAATACACATGGAGCATGTACATTATCAATATCTGACACGCTCGACCACTAGAACAAAAGTTACGCTTAACAATTTCAAAGATCTGTAGATTCCCCCTTCCCCCACTGGTGGAATAAATTGTCACTAAACCATTTTATTCTTTCTATCAGCATATCTTCAAAATCCAGTAGGTCCCAAGGACGCTCAAGTAAATCCCAATTTAGCATCATGGGCTCCCCTACTATAACAAGCGTACCTACATACAAACTCAAAAACATTTATACGTATAGTATGTATTAGTATATAAGAAGTAAGATTGGATTTTGTACTTTAATACATAGTATAAACTATTCGTGTGGTGGCCTACGAGTTATATGTACTTTTTAAGATTATCTAGACACCACTGACAAACGGTAAAGGAAAACATCGTAAGGAAACCTAGGCTTATAATTTCTAATTATAAGTTTATAATCGCTAACCCGCATTGAACAAGCGTGGTGATTAATGCTCAAACCTTCTCCGTGTGAGAAGAGGCTTTGCTCAGCAGTGGGCATTTATAGACTTAATGATAATGATGATGGTGATAAGCTATTATTAAGTATATTAATTTACTGCAGCACTTAAGCGAGTTATATTAATAGGGATAATTTCAAGAACATTACGCATATGACCTATTCACCTTTTTTTTTTCTCTTTTATAACTTCTCATCCATCTCCCTGAACAAACTTATGTCCATTATCTTAACATGTATGAAGCACTATCCCACAAATTGTCAAACAGGTATGAGGTCAATGACTTTAGAATTTCATTAACCTATTGACTGCCTCATTGGTCGAGTGCTTGCAAGTGCGACTGCCGGGCAAGGGGTCTCGGGTTCAATTCCCGAGTCGGTTAAAAGTATTACTATTAAAAAGATCTCAGTAGTAGCACGTCTGGATTTGTGCCCGGTATATGGCAATAGGCTCACCCCCTATTACATGGTACTCGTAAAATAAATAGTGAAAAGTGGGTGTTACATTGTACAGTGGCATTAAGTGCCGTAATGTCTCTGCCTACCCCTTTGGGGATAAAAGGCGTAATGTTATGTTATGTTGAAAGTATCCATTTTGGACCGGTCCAGAACTAGCTTGACAAGTACAACAGATGGTTACTACTTTGTGAAAACATCGATCAATTAAGTGTCATGATGGTTAAATGGTGGGAACAACGGCAGTTGACCACGACGTCTTTCTCTATTGAGGACAAAGCATTTGTCTGTCTTTTGGTACAGAGCCTGGAATTATACTGTTTCACGGTGTCTTTTGAATTTCCAGTTCTATAAAGCCATACATAGTTAAGTCAAAGTCAAAGTCAAAGTCAAAGCGTTTATTGCTACTAAGTGTACAGATAATGGTTTTAATTATTACAGTGCTTAATAGGTACTTAGCGGCCTCTTACAGACATTGCAACATTTTTAGTTATGTAGTATCTATTATACTAATTACATAAAACTGAAGAGTTTATTTGTTTGTTTGTTTTAACACGCTAATTTCAGGATTAACTGGTTAGACTTGATTTTTTTTGTGTTGGATAGTCCACTTATCGAAAACGGCTATAGGCTTCGTGGTATAAAACGTCGCTTTATGATTAATAGGCGCCGAATGGAGAACGTGAAATGGCGCGGAAGTAGCTAGTGTAAAATAAAATCTCTCAATGACTTTGATTGACACACCATTCAATATTATATCATAACACAAGCAATGCCACGGGCATTTTGATAGTAAATAATAAACTTGTCTATTAGATAATTCGAGTGCAAGCCCTTTAGGTGTAACATTAACGTGTTATAAGAACACGCAATGTATCATGTTACGTAACACGACTTGCTACGTCTGTTTGCCACGCCCACTTCACTTGGACAAGAATGTACGCATTGTCATAATGACAGTTGAAGATCTGAAGTCGGCGACATGATGATAACACACATATTTTGCACTGACAGTTGTATGTCGGCTTTTTTGTTGTTATTGGTCACGTAATTGTAACGTTGAACTGGGATTTGGTTATAAATAAACAAAACAAATGTAGAGAGAGTGTATTCGTTTTTGTTCCTATATTTCGCGAGGTTAGAATTCTATTTGTAAATAGTGTACCTGATTAATTTGTTTCGAATCCAGTCGTAATAAACATAGGTATTCCCAAAACATTAATTATTCTATATTTCCTTTGTAATACTACTTTTTGTAACAGATTACTACCTCGATACTTATAGAGCTGTTCGCAATATATTTTTATTTATTTATTTAAGTTTTACACAATTGCGTAAGGAGGACTTAATGCTAACAGCATTCTCTGCCAGTCATCCTTTGGGTAGTGCAGAAATGTATGTAGTAGGTGGTAAGGCGCAAAAATGTTATGAAGTATAGTGGTAATTATCCAAATATTCACGTAAGTACCCCAAAATTATTCGTTATTTCAGTATGTCTCATGATAGTTATTATACAGTATAGTGACAGTAACTATTGAAATCGATTATCAACAACACCGTTATAATAAACAAAAAAAAAATGTTTTAACACCGTAAGTCAGCGTTAAAAGGGCTTAATTTTTAGTCACTCTCTACTTTTCAAGCGAAACTGTTGTTTTAACTGTATATTAACTCGTCGAGTACCGGTTTTGCAGACACAATTATAGAACAATAGGTTGCGGTCACCGGTGACCGCTTGGTATTTGACAGTTTAAGTAGGAATGAACGCTTCTTCAATTTTCAATCGAACGTCAGAACAAAGTAACAACAAGATGTCACGACTCCGATCACGTCTTTACTAACAACTAATTGCGAACAAAACTATTTTCAATGCCACTACAACACGCGAATATTTCACCAACTTTTCTGCAGAACAAATTTATAGATTTTCATCCCTATTTCTAAAGCCTTAAGGTTGTGTAGAACTGTAATATTATAGAAGATCGATTAGGATGTAAATAGCGGTAATGATCTAAATGGAGTAAGTACCTAATGGGTCATTGTTAATTGTTATGAGTGTTGTACAGACATCTCTGGGTAGCTGCACATAATGTATCTATGTGGAGTTATCATTTAATGTAACCGCTTTGTCCAGTACTTCAGTTAATGACAATGTAATATATAATAATATGCCAATTAATACACAAAAGTTTAGCCTACGTCTCAGTATGTCAATAAGTCTAAAATTGTGTTTAGCTATAGATTAACACCGTAGGTTTTACAACAAGATGTCGAGACTAATCCAGTAGGCAATGAAATTTAGATAATAAATTATTATATTTCATTCACACATAACTTCACGCCTGTCTCCCATCGAGGTAGGCAGAGACTATGGAATGCCAGTTACTACGATTCCTACATACCTCTTCCGCTTCATTACATTTGTATATTGTAACATTTAAGGTACCTTGGGGTAATATCGGACGGATTTTCGAATAGTTGCAAGTTGTTGCATGCAGCACATTGATGAAAAATAGTGGAATCACTAATGATTAAACACAGTGTAATTTAAAATTTAATTTGTTTATAAACACTCAATACTTTTTGCTTTGTAAGCCTGTAAAATCTGAACATATTTTTTGTGAATGCAATGACGATTTGGCTATCAAGGGGTAAGTTCGGACAACAATTTAAAACTAGTCCTATGGCTAGGAGCACAAGGTGTATGAAAAGAATGTATCCGATCTTTCCTGTTCTTTAAAATGATATCAAAAAAATGTACCTAATACTACAGACATAGATGTACCAAATTATTCTTTTTTCGTGTGTGTGATTTGTCCGATCTTACCCCAAATGCCAAATTTAAAAGACATTAGGATTTTCAAAGTTTGGTTTTACCCACAAAGGTAAGGTTCGTAAGTAAGCGAATATTAAAAAGCGTTAAATAAAACTGAAATACTGTGCGGTTGGTAGAGAAATGAAGGGAATCGGAATATTCAAATATTAAAACGAATTAATAGTAGTATAAAATATTATATTGTTGATAATATCAAATATAGAAATCACTAACAAGGAATTAACAAAATTATAATACTTTATGTAATTAAAATTCGTCAATAGAAAAAAAGGAATACAAACAAAACAATTATACTTATCAAAAAATTGACAGTTCTCGTAGACATTTCAGGTTAATTGAGTTGAACATAAATCTTTATTAAACTGAAACGTCTATGACAACGATCTAGAAAACAAAAATCAAAACAATAACCAAAATCTCTATCAAAATACATATTTTTGGTTTTTAGTAGTAGTTACTAAGTGTGAATGTAGGTATGCCGTACATTTTTGAAGCGGCTGCATAGGAGAGCTCCTTATTATTTATTTTCTGCATGACCAATTGCAGCGCTTCTTTTGTATAACGGGCCCGCGAAGAGGTTCTAGAGTATTTACGTGGCATCTGCAAATTAATTGTTGTTATAAGTAGTGGATTTTAAGCGCCATAATAAAACGATTACGAACGCATTAAGTAGGTATTTAAAATGATGTGTCATAAAAATTAGAAAATCACTGGTAATTTAGAAACGGGTTAAGACCGGATATTTTTGTCCGATCTTTACTCGGGATGGGTAACACCGGATTTCAGCCTACAGATGTAGTAGCCGTATCTGGATGAGTTTTATCATGTTATCACTGCTTAAAACTTAGAATTTAGGCAAAACAAATCCAAAATAAGCTATACTTTACTAAAATATGTAAATACAAATGCAGGTGAAAGACCGGATAAACAAATATTTTATAAAACTTACATTGTTTTCTTTAACGGCGCGTGGTACACGTCAGAGTAGCCGGAGCGACTAGCGATCACTGCGGGGCGGGGTGAAACATAATGACTTGGCGGGCAATGTGGCTCACATTAAAAAATATAGCCAAATAAGTGGTATATTTGATTTTTACGTTCTTACCCCAGCGCCGATCTTACCCCAACACACCTTATATTGTTAATATAAAATTAACTTCAGATAATAAAATATTGCATTGTCCATTAACGAATATATAACATTATATAACATTGATTACATGTTATTATCTATTCAAATCTAAGGCCAGAACTGCCCTTAACTACTGTCAAACAAAATGAGAACCAATTACAACCTTACACAAAGACCAATTGATCGACTTTATATAATAGATATATAACAAAAACAAAAACTAAACCGCGTTACTTAATTACGTAAGTTACCTACAAAACTTAAAAAGTAGAACGTACTACAAGTTCATATAACAATTGCACAATTTGAAGTAGGTACATACCTGCTTAGTTCACATCATATATCATCACGATACAGGGGAACTGGGCTGCGAAAGTGGCCCTCTTTATATAACAGAATATAAAATAATAACAACCTAAATGCATGTTATTATATTATATATTATTATACTAATATTATAGTATTTTTTACGGAAATAACATAATATACATATTATATATACATATATATAGATATGTGTTAGAATAGCTTGATATAATACGATTTATGTTAATTTTTTTATAGATGTTGTGAATTAATTTAGCAATATTAATGACATAATTTGTTTTCGGATGTTTAAATGCTAAAAAGTAAAAGGTTAGGTGATGATATCACTTTATGAAGTCGGTTTATATGCGATAATATCTATGTTGTTTACATTGTTTGCACATCTGTTTTTGTAGCCATTTTTGATAACGGTTTGCTAATCGTAAAACAGAATATAACGATGTATCAGCCAGTTTTCTCCCGTTATGTTATGAGTAGTAATTTGAGCTTTTAGTACTTATATAATTGAATAAAGTGAATCAAATTCCGCTGAAGCACACACATTATCACTACGTAGTATAAAACAAAGACGTTATCCGCCGACTGTCTGTCCCTATGTATGATCTTTAAAACTACGCAACGGATTTTGATGCAGTTTTTTGCAATATAGGTATAGAGTGATTCTTAAGGAAGGTTTATATGTATATCACATGCATATTACACCCGTGCGAAGCCGGGGCGGGTCATTAGTTAAAATATATAAAGAAATCATTATATGCAGTTGGATCACTATGAAACCGTAATTTAAACTAACACCAGTTTTTGTGGTAAGTTTGTGGACACATTACTGGTGGACCAAATTCTTCTGCATGCCTGAAACGTCTTGTTATCAAGACCAAGAATAGTTAACTAACAATAGTAGGCAGGCGTGATGTTCAGTCTCTGTATGTAAAATGCTGAGATTTACTCGAATCAGATAAAATAATTAAAACCAACATAACATAGTTCTTTAAAGGTTACAAGATAAACCGATTACAAGCACTCATAATAATATTAATCATAACAATATTACATAAAAATAAAACGTTCATTGACTTCAAAATGACTTTAACCTTAACCGAGTTGTATAACGAAACAAATATAACTGTGTTTCTTTAACAACTGTCTAACTGTATACATCAAAATCTTAGTGAAAGTCTCAAATCGAAGCGATGCAACAGTATCAAACTGGTTTCCTAAACGTAGACGAGCGGTAATAACACTTATATGTGTATTAGAAGAGACGAAAATCCAATACCATATTTTTTTACTAAATTTTTTGAGGGAAATATTTTTTGGATGAAATGTCCGGAGAATTTCTGGGTGGAATTTTGGATATAGTACGGTAACCTTGTTATAACTAGAGGTAGATCTGATGAACTGTGAATGTGATTGGTTTGAGACAATAAAGACCTAATTTATAATAAAATATGTCGTAGATAACGATAACTATGTAGTTCTACCGACGAAAATTACAATTCTTTTATGCAGTTTTATCGATGATTCAAAATAAAATTAACTAACTTCGATAAACTAACTAAAAAATTACAAATTACTCACTTAAATATACTGAGATAAGCTCTACAAGTTTCGAGTCACACAGGGACTCTTCTTCATGAATAGTGTGCGCAGTCGCGGCGATGTCGCGCAGTCTACTCATGAGGGAGAGTCTTCCGTTATTAGTTTATATACTACATAACAGACAATACACATGAAAAAAATATATAACAAAACAAAGGTATGGGATTTCTTGCGAGAGGAGAATTAAAAAAATACGTCATATGACACAGTACTTTTTTAGTTAATTCAGCATGTCTTTATAGTTTTTATAGAAATATAACTCTAATGGCATGCAATAATACATCTTCGAAGAAATTCGCACAACATTCATACTAATTTATCATATAGCAAAAAAATTACATAATAATGGGTGTTTTGTTACCGTTAACAATATCAAAAAACAATTGCTCATCTATATAATTTGTAGAAAAAAGGACCACACTTTGATTGTATCAAATTACCAGTTTATATTTGAATCAGTGTTGCGGAAATGTGAGGTCTTTTCTGCTTTGTGCTTCGAATGGTGGACAAAGTAATGAAAGTCAAGATGGTGCAATCCTATTAGTTAACAATAAAAAAAATTGAAAATATATATAAGGAAGCGTTTTCACCAATTAATGATATTTGCTAATAATAAAATAGACTCTAAATGAGGTAATTATAAGGTTTATAAGAGTTTCTCTGACAAAACATCACTGAATTTGTATTTTGTATCGGGGGTGCGTTTACAAACATACTCTTTACGTAAGTACATGTCCAAACCAACTTAAATTATAAAATAAAATAATCACAGAACATAATGAATATATTTGTTGCTTTATAGAAATCTATATGTAGAAATATAGAAATCATAAACATAATTATACACATAAAGAAAGGGCACTTTTATACATTTTATTGACTTCATAAATATTATGTATATGCACTGATACTATAGTATACATTTAAAAATATACATGCAAATAAATAAGTTTCAGATCAAGGTCATAATGTCTGGGCTACTGTATGTACGGGTTTAAAATGTCAGACACGAATAAAATTAATTGCTTTTTATTGTTAGGAAATACCACATGCATCATTTTATTTATGCACAGAATACTTATACCTCTAAATTGACTAAGAAATTATATCATAATATATTATAAGGATTTTGTGAATAGTATAACCCTTAATAATTATTCAAATATCTCACAAACTACTACCGTGCTACTATTTGCATTTTTTTTAAAAACCCAGTAATACTTTGTCCGACCTGGGAATCGGCAATCGCACTTGCAACCACTCAGCCAACGATGCAGTCAAATATCTATTGTTGTTTAAAGTACTTGTTCAAGTAACAAAATTTAGGTATATTACGCCATAGACGAACAACACTTTATTTTCACTGTCACCAAATTGTAAAATTACGTCACACTTTCAAGATCACTTGTTTCATCAAGTGAAAACGGCACCTAATGGCAATTTGATAACGGTTTTCCAAAATTTCTTCGTCATTCGTAACAACTATGCCGACATATAAAGTGAAATTGAATAATAGCAATGGGACGCCCTCGAGTTAAAATGAAATGTCAATTTTATTATTTAGATTATTAAATGTGACTGTTTCTTGGGATTATAAAATTAAATTTTACTTTATTAATAGAAACAGTACGAGATGTTTGGGTACTTCTTATATTTTTCACAAAAAAATTATAATATAATACATAGGAAACGACGGCAATAAACGTGACTTTATTAGAATATATAATTATGTAAGTAATATATTATAATTTATGTAAATATTATTTATATGTAATAAAGTTGAAGGTAATTTTTAATTGGGTTAAAGTCTAAGGTTAAAGTACAAAAACTGATTTAAAATACTTTTAATATTCTTCCGAGTGATGATAACATTGTTTTGTCTCCTCGCCTCCTCGCAACCCAGCCATCGCGAAGGACACACCGGGCGTCGGGGATCGCGGGACGATCTCCGGCCACCGTAAGCGTGGGCCTGCGGACGGCGAGCATGGGTGGCTCCCGTGCTCGCCTCAAAGAGCCATCAGACCACCACAGATGGGGCCCAATAGGGTCGATGCCGATTCGGAGTCGCGGAGAACCTAACGGGTAACCAGGGCTCCGGCTCGACGTGCAGGAGAAGGAACGGGGTGGTTTTTAGTCAGTAAGAGTCTGACACTCCCTCCCGCCTCACCCAGGCGGGAGCAGTCATTCGATGATTTTCCCCCCTTAAAAAAAAAAAAAAAACATTGTTTTGTAAAATTTTAAACGTTTTGCCCGCGGGATGAAGACAAAATAGATTTCATGGTGTAGGTACGTCACATAATATTCTTATATATAATTCTATATAGCATATATAACTATGCCATATAAAACTGCCCATGCTAATTTCTAAATGCTTAGTAATGGATAGATGTCATCGAATACAAACCAATCTACTTTTACTACGACTATCTAGGCGTAAACATTATTGAAATGACCAACTTATTGCTTCATCGATTTTATGCAATACGCAGCATAACGTTTAAAAAAATTAGCATTTTTATATACTTATTTACTAATCGATTTTCATATAGATGAACATAAAATAACGTTACGTATCATAATCGCGAGATATTTTATACAGTTTGGTAGAAACTACTTCGAGAGGGAGGCTCGTAGAAGGAAGGTCTTTTCGTCAACTCTACCGCAAAGCCTTTTCCTTTTTTTTTTTCTTTTTTTTTAAAAACGTTGCCCCACACTAGGATTATCTCCTGTGTCGTGGGTGCGTTTACAAACATACAAGTTCACATACACATGACACCCAGACCCGAAACAACAATTTGTGGATCACACAAAGTGTTGTCCCGTGCGGGAATCGAACCCGCGACACGTTGCACGGCAGCCGGTTGCCCAGCCACCGCACCAACCGTGCAGTCATCAATCAAGCCTGAAGACGAAAGTCTTCAACGAGTGCGTCCTACCAGTAATGACATACGGAGCCGAGACGTGGACACTAAAGGTGGCGCAGCGAACTATGGAGAGGGCTATGCTCGGATTATCTCTGGTCTCTGAAGGATATGATCCATAACGAGGTGATCAGACACAGAACTAAAGTTACTGATGTAGCTCAAAGAACCTGATGGTGTTAGTTTAATATTGTAATGATATTGATCTGATATAATGTCCCCTACACAAATTACTTTTAATCGCTAGTTGATTGATTATGTATATACAATTAGTTTAATATAAATTGCGTAAAAAAACCGATTTCACTCTCTTTTTTTGAAGTCGGTTAATCAATATAGTGTCGTGGCCTGGAGGTTAAAGCCGCCTGCTTCTCATGCATGAGGGTTCGAAACCTATCATCAGCAAGTACCAATATGACTTTTTCCGAGTTACATGTACTTTCTAAGATTATTTGGACACCACTGATAAACGGTAAAGGAAAACATCGTGAGGAAACCTGGGCTTATAATTTCTAATTATTTGTAGTTTGAAATCGCTAACCTGCATTGAGCAAGCGTGGTTATTAATGCTCAAACCTTCTCCGTGTGAGAAGAGGCTTTGTCCAGCAGTGTGCATATATAGGCTGTTGATGTGTTTATGTATTCAATATACCATCACTTTCTTCCAATCGTAACAAATACTTTTCTGATTGCATCAAAATCCGTCCAGCTAATCATGAGATAAACGTGCACAAATATGCATACATACAAGTCGTTAAACTGAAAACCTTTTTTTTTTTCTTGATGCAATCGGTTAAAAATTTGTTTGAGGTTGACATTGACATTCGACAATTTAAGTCAAAAGTTATACCATACAAAAATGTATCTTATATCTCAGACTATAATTATATAGCACTGATAATATACTTTATAAAGAGAAATATTTAATAATTTCATAATAATATGTCGAACAGCGTTGTAAACAAACTCAGTACGATTCGTTGCAATTTAACTAGGGCATTAGGTTGTCTAGAAATGCCTGCCTATGCGATTACTGCCACCAAATGGTATTTGCTTACTTCGTAACCGTGGTCACAAGTGCTCATATTACGTGAAATCTATATGCTAATTTCGATCTTATTGCGATAGCTAAAAGGTTCGTATTGGCTTAAGCTTTGTGTGTCATCGTACACAAAATACAGTAGGTCAATTGTGTGAAATTGATAGTGGTGCAGTGTGATCGATAGAACTTGTTATTATTTAATTTTGTTATCAATTTGTGTTATTGTTATATTATATATGTATATGAAAATTTAAATTAAATGTAAGGGTCATTGATCTTTGGAAATCACATATGCCTCTAGTTGTTGCATTAGGTATAATAAATCAAATCCGAAATCAACTTAAAAAGAACAATAACATTAAAACTGTTGATGAAATATAGTAAACGATGTAGGTAAGTAATGTCTACATAGTTTACAAATATCGCAAGTACGTTACTATTGACCCTTATATCACGCATAGAAGGGATTACATGAACAATCTACTCTCAATTTATACTTTTAGATACGATTACTGATACGTTCGCGCATGATTTTCTCAATATGTTGCGGTCTCTAAATTTTAATTCAACTTCCTCAATCACGTAACCATTTGTAACAAATAATTAGTGGAGAATTCGAGGACAGCCTGCAATTGACCTACTGGCACTTACTACACTGTGACAGCTTCCCATCAAGATTTATTGAACGTAGAACATTAAGCTTTGCGGATACCTGTTTTTGGTTGAGACTTACTATTAGGAAATTGCGTGACCTAAAATTGAGGTAGGCACCTAAGCTAGGGCTGTCATGAAACAGCGTTTTAGTGTGGAAAGTAATTTATAAAACTAAATGATAAATATTTCGTTGCTTGTTGTTGTAAGTTTATTATTATGAGTGATTTATTTATTTCGTCTTTCATGTACACAATTTGATTACACTATGGCACTTAAGACGAACTTAATATAATGTACTCATCATTCGATAGTTGGTCTATATATATATAATTATACAGCTTTTATTTCCGATGTATTTATATATTATATTATATATATAATCAATATGTAAGCTATATTATATACATATTATATATTATATTTTTACATATATTAATCTGCCTCGTCGTCCCTGACTGCCTCGTTGGCCGAGTGGTCGCAAGTGCGACTGCCGAGCAAGGGGTCTCGGGTTCGATTCCCGGGTCGGGCAAAGTATTACTGGGTTTTAAAAAAAAAACTCAGTAGTAGCACGGAGTCTGGAATTGTGCCCGGTATATGGCAATAGGCTCACCCCCTATTACATGGGACTCGTAACATAAATAGTGAAAAGTGGGTGTTACACTGTACAGTGGCATAATGTGCACCTCTGCCTACCCCTTCGGGATAAAAGGCGTGATGTTATGTTATGTTACATATTTTAATCCTACATCTAGAAGCTGTTGAAACATTTTGATAGAACAACAGTATATTAAACTGTCAAACACCACGAGGACACCGACGACCGCAACCTATTTCTTTATTAGGTATTAATAAAGACAGAGAGGAGATAAAGTATGAATCACAATATAGACCTAATAAATATGGTGTGCCTAAAGGTAGTATTTTGGGACCCTTGCTTTTTCTTCTATATATAAATGACTTGCCAACAGTGACCAACAATAAGTGTGTGTTGTTTGCAGACGATATTTCAGTGTTAGTTAATAGAGACAATAATAATGAACAACTTGAAGATAGAGTAAATTCTGCAATAAAAACTATAATAGATTGGCTAGAACAGAATAATTTGAATGTGAACGTTTCCAAGACAAAATATATTAATTTTGGTAATTACAAAATGACTAGGGAATTAATGAACGTGGTTGGAGGTGATAATGAAATTGAAGAAGTTGACTACACAAAATTTTTAGGTATAGTAATTGACAGAAATTGCAATTGGAAAAAACACATAGAAAGCGTATGTAATAGACTAAACAGCTTTGCATTTGCGCTAAGAAATCTTAGGGTATCTGTTGGACCTAATGCCGCTCTATTGGCTTATCATGGATACGTCTCTTCGGTGCTTAGATACGGCATAATCATTTGGGGTAACTCCACTGATTACAATAGGGGCTTTTGTGGTGCAAAAGAAGTGTTTGCGAGCTGTATTTGGTGCTGGTCCACTAGAATCGTGCAGGCCTATTTTTAAAGATAATAAAATATTAACTTTGGCCTCATTGTATGTGCTGGAAATGGGAGTATTTGTAAAGAAGCACCCTCATTTATTTAGTACAGCCGATAGCGACAATAGATATAAGCTAGGCAAAATGTCAAGAGATCCTACAAAACTGACAGTGCCGAGATGTAGAACAGCATACTGTCATAATAACACAGGTCAAATGGCAATTAAGATTTTTAATATCATACCAAAGGTTGTTAGAGAGCTCCCATTCCGCCTATTTAGAAGGCATCTCAATGTATGGCTTCTTGAAAATTGCTTTTATACTGTTAAAGAGTTTGTAAGGTAAATGCAGGAACAAATAGGAAACATGAATGAAGAATTTTATTTTGTTTTTTTTTTTTAGACATATTACCTGACATTTGAATTTGTACGTTTTTTTTTAACATTGATATTGTTATTGATTTATTGACATCTGAAATGTGATTATTATTGTTCTATTGACATTGTAATTCATTCATTGAAGCCTAAAATTTTTGTTTTTGACATTTTTAATTTAATAACTCTGGATTTCAATTTGAGAATTAAATTTATTAATTATTACAATTTCTCCGCTTTTTAATTATTGATATTCAACAACATTGTAGTTTATTTTTTTTTGTTTTGAATTGGAGTCATTATTGATTATTGGAAATTGTAACTTAGTTTGTCTTGTTTTGATTTGGATTCATTAGCAAGGGTTTTGTTTAGATTGTTTGTTCTAACTTAGAATCATTTTTGAAAATTGTGATTTAGTTTTGTTAAAGTATTTGCATGCCAAATTTATAGGCGAGATATGATGAACTAATGTTATGTCATAAAATCTGTAAACCACCATATTTCAGGCAAATAAATGAATCTATCTATCTATCTATCTATTGGTCTTTAATTTGGGCTCGCTGCCATTGCAGCGGTAAGTCCCCTCTTTGAGGAGTGGCTTGAGAGACGCTACGGCGTCCTCACCTACCGCCTGACGCAGGTCCTCACCGGACATGGAAGTTTCGGGAGGTACCTGTGTCTGAAGGGAGGCGCGGGAGGAAACGCCCGGGTGTCATCACTGCGAGGACCGCCCTGAGGACACGGTGGAACACACAATGGGAGAATGCCCTGCGTGGGCTGAGCACCGCCGTGCCCTCAGGGAAGTGATCGGCGATGGCGACCTATCGCGTCCGGGCCTAGTGCAGGCCATGATGCGGAGCGAGGGGGACTGGGATGCCGTCTCCTCCTTTTGCGAAGCAGTCATGCTAGCTAAGGAGGAGGCGGGACGCGTGAGGCAGCGAAGCGCTGCCTCCACGCAACCCAGCCATCGCGAAGGACACACCGGGCGTCGGGGATCGCGGGACGATCTCCGGCCACCGTAAGCGCGGGCCTGCGGACGGCGAGCATGGGTGGCTCCCCGTTCGACCAGAAACAGACCCGAGCGTACGGCGCGTCGCATTCCGCGCGCGCCTTAAAGAGCCATCAGACCACCACAGATGGGGCCCAATACGGCCGATGCCGATTCGGAGTCGCGGAGTACCTAACGGGTATCCGGGGCTCCGACTCGACGTGCAGGAGAAGGAACGGGGTGGTTTTTAGTCAGTAAGAGTCTGACACTCCCTCCCGCCTCACCCAGGCGGGAGCAGTCAGTCGATGATTTTCCCCCATTAAAAAAAAAATTGTTCTTTAATTGTGTCTATAATGACGGTACTCAAAGAATTAAGACTAAAAACTAAAAAAAGTAACTTGTTTCATACACTCCTTCCGCTACATGGTACAACACCTAACAAATATTGTTTAAGATAAACAAAATCTAGGCTTCCGTCAACAACCAAACACAAACATAACAAGAAACATCTAAAAAGAGAATGAACAAATAAAAATAATAACAAGTTTCTGCAAATTCTAGTCCAACAACTCACGCAATCCAAATACGCTACTTGCGGAACCAACCCATCCATATATATAACATAATAATATTAATATAATACACATAAAAATACCATAAACTAGTTACTGGCGGAATTTGCTACGGATGTTATATCATAGTTTCCAAAAAAACTTCGCAGTAATCATCGCTCAGTCTGTAGACTGGTGAAAACAGAATAATTTTGAGAAAGCTACGCCACTTAGATAATGTATAAGTATTTGACATAGGTATACAAAGACGCACGTAATCTGAATATTTAGTTCTGAAGTGGTTTAAGATGTTGAGTGATGAGTATCTTTTGATTCATGTTATCTTGGTACTTTTTGCGAAATGCCTTTATTGCTTTTTTTTCAAATTGCACGCACGTGTCTTTGTTGCTAAATTGTTACTTTACTTAGCTGACATGCATTTAGATATGGTGTTAATTGTAATAGTTGCACATAATTATTGTTCATTATCTTATTTGGGGACACATCAAATTCAAATTCATTTATTCATTGTAGATCACAGGTAGATACATAATACAGTGGTTATCATAATTTGGTTGAGCTCAGCTGTGTCCTGCCCATTGTGCGTACAATAGTTGGGTACAATAGTAATGTTCAAATCAATTAATTATATAATAAAACATCAGTATCCCCATTAAGTCTAGCAATACAATATACCTTTACAGTATTTATTTTCTCTTTGCTCCCTACTTAACTTGGGTTTTGCTTTTCTTTTACACAATTTTTCATACTAAGGTATATATCCATCTTTGAGTGGTTTACTTTATCGACATTAAAATTCTTCACTTGTTTTGTCACATGATTACATCCTTTCTCATATATGTCATATCATGTCCGCGTTCTAAATTTTTTCAACATGAATCATTGTAGCTACCAAAACTTCAAACCAGCCTACCAAGTATACACTTACACTGAAAAATCCTTTAAAAAAATGTCCATACGTACAATTTATCTCTCACGTTTATTTACCTTTGTCATTACAAAGTTTGCCTTGGCCAAATATTTAGTCAAAGTTTCAGGTCAATAACACGGTGAGTACATGTATTGCAAATTATTTAAACCACTAAACGTTTCAGCTTGCGTCCTAAACGACCACAGATACATTTAGGTTCGACCACAATTCTGAGCACCTCCAAATAGACCTTTAACCACACACATCGTGACCGAAATGTGGAAAACAATATTTGTTAGTTTAAAATTTAAATACTAGACAATTTTTAGACACAACAGAACATGTAATCTGAGGAAAATGAATAAATCACACTATGAAAATGTTTTGGGCGGTTACATATCTACATATATTATACCAACTTAATATAAGCTATACATAACTTAATATAAGTTATAAAGCTAGACATAATCATGTCTGAAAAGATTTTCCGCACATAAAATAGAAACATTATACTTGGTTTCGTAGTAAATATTCAGCCTTTTGAAAACATATTGTTCTTCTCCTAGGTCTTTTTTTTTTGAGGGGGCAATCATCCAATGACTTCTCCCGCTCGGGTGAAGCGAGAGGGGGTGTCAGACTCTTACTGACTAAAAACCACCTTATGCCTACTCCTGCACTTCAAGCCGGAGCCCCGGCAACCCGTTAAGTCTTCCGCGGCTCCGTATTGCCATCAGCCCTATTGGGTCCCATCTGCAGTGGTCTAATGGCTCCTTGAGGCTTACAATGGCTAGAGATCGTGTCGCGATCCCCGACGCCCGGAGTGTGCAATGACAGCGAGCCCAACCCTCGGTTACAAAAGTCGTTGCTGCCATTCCGCCATGAGATCGCACAGGAGCAGCACAGGAGCAGATCGCATCCCGCCATGCACTAATCTGGCGCGGCAGCGAGTTTCGCTCCAGCGACGTACCTCCGGGCGCAAACAAAACACGCGGGCGAGCACCTTCGCCTCCAGATCCCACGGCGGTAATCCGTCAAGGAGGTTCGCAGCCTTCCCGGAGATAGTGCGAGATCCGTGGATCAATCGGATCGCCATGACCCTCTGAGATGCGAGCAGCGCTGAATTTTAAATGGATTCCTCTTACTTTCATTATATCATTTTTGTAAATTAGTTTTTTTATACTAAACTCTAATCCGTGGTTTATGGGGTATATCGACATACATTTATGAAAATGAATCATATTTTGAGATAATAATACCTATTTTAGAGGTATATAATCACAAAAGTTAAAGTAAAAGTGAAGTGCTTCAGCATGTAAAACACTAAATTGTTATTAGAAAACTCAAATGTAACCTAAATTCTAATAATTAAAATATTTTTTAAATGTGCAGTTGCATTAAATTTTAAATGGATAAAGTACCCATACATTGTGATTAAGGTTATCATTAAAGTTCACAAAGCGGGCGCTTTAACCATGGATGCATTGTTAATATTGACTTTTGCTCACATTGCTATTTGAAGTTGCAATGACGTCATAATGAAATTACAAAAAAAATTGATTAGTTTTGAAATAATTAAATTATAATTAGGCGGTGATAGTCGTGAACATCCATTAATTGAGTACGAATAAATTATTTAAGCTTATGAAACCGACACTAATTGATTATAATCGTAAATTAAGTAATGAAACGAATATCCCATATGTTCCATGTTACGTGGCTATCGGACTATAGAGTCATAATAGCTTAAATGAACTTTTGACTGCTTTGAAAATTATACTAGACCGATCACCTGGTTTTTTATACCAAAAGGGTGACAAAAAAACACACGGTCCACCTGATAGTAAGTGGTTACCATGGCCTATAAACGCTTGCAACACTTTGAGCATTACATGCAAAATAAAATCGGGCAAAGTATTATTGAGATTTTTTTTATTCCCAATAGTAGTGCGGAGTCTGGAATTGTGCCCGGTATATGACAATAAACTCACCCCCTATTACACAAGACTCATAACATAAATAGTAAAAAATGGGTGTTAGAGGTACATTGTACAGTGGAATTAAGTGCCGTAATGTGCACCTCTGCCTCTACCTGTACAATTTGTGTTATCATATATTATAAATAGCTGAATGCAGGTCTTTGCACTGTGGGGCTTCAGGGTTGGTCTACTAAGAGGACCCGGTGCTTCCTTCAGGTGCGGATGGTGGCCACCGGGGAGGTTTAAGTGAGGTAAAAATCTCACACTCCCTAGTCCTTTTCCCCATAAATCTGAGGCGCATTTTGAAGTTCGCTTCCAGCCGATCAGCGTAGAAGTTATTGAATGAGTCCTATGTTGAGCAGTTGACGTCATGTCATGATGATGACTTTTTACGTTTACGCTTTAATAGCTAGGTACTATGTTTATAACAACCTTTAAAAGTGGATAAATTGTCACTGCAAATTAGTAATGGAAAAGACGAATTTTTTTAAGCTAACAAAAGAGCGTCCACTTTACTTTTACATTTCAAAATCTCATTTGAAATATTATACTTTCAAAAACATAATTCACAAATGAAAGTAAGAACTTACTTACAACGGTAATTGGGATAATAACTCCATTGCGTTTGGTTTATGGACGAAAATCGTGTGTAAAAGGTTGACTTTCAAAATTGTTACTCCTATTTGGTGAGCGACCTTTAAAAAAGATGAAACATAAGATCACGCCTTTCTTCCCCCAAGGGGTAGGCACAATATGGCATGCCACTGTAACATGTAACATCCACTTTTCACTATTTTATCTTATAAATCCCATGTAATTGGGGTTGAGCCTATTGCCATATCCCGGGCACAATTCCAGACTCCGTGCTACCACTGAGATTTTAATAAAGTAGTACTTTAATAAAATCTCAGTAATACTTTGCTCGACCCAGGAACCCTTCTCCGAAGGGGTCTCCCCTTGCACTTGCGACCACTCGGCCAATGAGGCAGTCCAAAAGATGAAATGCCTTGTTAATTGTATCTATAGTAATATTATAAATCAACCATTTACTGTGTTAATAAAACTAGTTACTACTACAAGAAATCTGTCACCGACCAACACCTATGAAAAAAACATGTGCAGAGAAATAGACAACCTACCAATAATATTTGTATTTCTATAATTCTTTTATCGATAAAAACAACAATTGAGTACGTACCCTAATATGTTATTGTCAGATTAAAATATTGCTTTACGCAAAAATTCAACAAGCTTTGTTATTTTGCGCTAACAAGAGAGTTGTCAAAGAGGCACAATTTACGCTAACGCTAAAGGCGTCAAATAATATTCAAAGTTAGTCAATATTTATAGAGTCCAAAGTAATATTATTTTTGCCATTGGTGGTATATACCTACATATTTAAAACACGGCTACACTTCGCCATGGTAATATTATCATATAGTATTGTAACTCGGCCGCATGACAGAGTCATATGCCTACAGCCGCGCGGTACGTAAACATTCGTTAAGGGTTGCCCGTCTCCAGCATTTTAATTACATTAGCCTACTTTCTGTTTCGATTCAGTTTTGTGGATTGTATATTTCCTTTTTTATGTAAACAAATATACTTAAACAAGTGCGTGCGTGTTGTTTTTTGATTACTTAGTAGATTTAATTTAAAAAAACATGTTTTGATTTGATAAAACACACCACACCGGGCTTATAAATTTACGTCCGAAAATTTTTGTAATAAAAACATACAATTAAAAATAGCATAATATTTCCTACTCGTCTTGTTAAATATGTACTCGAACTGATTTTTAGAGAAAGATCGTGCAACACACTGACTGTTTGCGCCCCGAGCGCACCGCGATATCGAGCCGCGTAGGTACCTATAGCTCGTATTTTGTCCGTTTGTAAGAAGTTGCAATACTGTATGATATTA